>RYFJ01001742.1:0-373832 GCA_003991445.1 Oryza meyeriana var. granulata | reverse complement strand
GGGCTGCCCCGTGGCCAGCCACAAGGAGTGAGCGGAGCAAGAGCAGAGCGACGAGGGGAGGGGGAGGGGGGGGTGGGGCTCACTGCGCACGTATGAGACTTGTCACTCTGTATGAGCGGGCTGCCGGGTGCGCAACTAGCATTAGAGCGCAATTCATGCAAATTCGCGTGTTAGCTCGGCGGCTAGTAGGATGCGGGTCGGCGAGAGCGGACGGAGGAGGCGGACATAGGACCAGTATCGGATGGGCTATTGGGTCGGCGATTCAAGCTATGTGCCACGACAAAACAGGGCTGTGCCTTGGTTTCAGTAACTTAGCTGCTGCTTAGCAGAGCGAGGCATAGTGCAGGGCCTGAGTCGCGCCTACGATGGTAGAGCTCGAGTTCCCGGCAAGATGCGTACGCCTCCTACAGCTGGCAAGAAACTTTATGGTGTGCGTACCTAGGCAGCGCAAGGCAAAATGGTTAGGCAAGGTATGGTATTCTGGCAATAGATGCACCTGGTTGAGAGTGGTAATTTTATTTGAGCCCCAACTTTAAGTGTTGCAAATTGCTAGCCAACAGCGCACTTTTTTTGCGATGGATAATCGCCGAATTTCTTGCTTAAGTTAAGTTCGCAAATTAATATATGGACATTGCGTACAGTGAAGGTTCACACTTTGACAAAGATAAATAATGAAACATGTTTTCACGCATATAATCAACAATTTTTATCATTCCCTGCCGATGCTCTCCATTGTGTGGCTGCTTCTGAATTGTTTTGAGAAACTAACAGAAATCATTTTATGGGCTCTAGTGCTTTCAGGTGGCACTTTAGGTTGAAACACAGCTACAAAAATAAACCATGACGAAACAAATTACATTGAGCAGCGCGTTAACTGAAGTTTTACAACGCTTAAAAGCTTTGCAAACCTTTGTAAGAAAAATTTAAATTCACAACAAATTTGGGGGAAAACACAAGGGATTACCCTATCAAATAATGGGCAGGAAACATGATTTGCCATCTTTGATTTTTTATAAGGAGGAGAATTTTCACTATAAAATAGTTACCTTTTTTACAGTCTTGGTTTGTCTGCCATGCAATGGTTTAGTTTGTTATATGCGAGCTGAAGTTATGCAACGACCACAGAATGAAGATGTTTTTACAACTATTCATATAAAAACTAGTTTTTTCTATTCTCTTTGAAAATCAAAAAGTCTAGAGGGAGCAAATAAATTAGAACTGAAATTCTCATAATATCTTACTCTAAGATTGAACTATTACTTCTAGTCAAACCATGCTAGCGAAATCTAATATGTATATAATAAATTCACATAGGTTGGGAGGTATCTTAGAGAAGTTATATCATCTTATATGATAATTGACTGATTGGATGCCATATAAAAAATAACCATTTATTAGCAGTTGAGATCTTAAAAATAATAATAAAACGGGCACGCAACTTAGAACGTGACCTAACCGGCATCGGCACAAAATAACATCCCACGGGGGTGTCCCCGCATAGCGGCGTTTTTTTCGCAGCATCCGCTTGTCAGCAACGCTTAAGCATATGGCACAAGTAAGAATATTCCATCCACGACCCGGCGCTTTCCTTCTATCCCCAAGGGTCACGCTACTATACTGGGCTGTTTCTTCTTATGAGTATATCAAGAGTGCCTGAGCATTGGCGATTACACGCACAAATCCAGCCATACACATTAGTCTAACTGATGCTGTTCTTTGCTGCAAGTGGGCAAAGCGATCGTAGGTCAACCGAGGATTATAATCAGTTTGCAGATAATGAAGTTTGGTAAGTTGCTCAAGGAGGCAAGTCGAGGGCAGAGCCTCCGCGGAGTGGAGATTCAGTTGGTCAGCTTACAAGGAGCTGAAGCGGCATCGTCCAGCTCCATCTCCCGAGCTGGCCCTGGCCGGTTTTTCCGGCGCGAGGAGGACGTCGCCTGGTTTTCGTGCGCGCTGCGCTGCGAACGAGATTGTCCGACATCGGATAAGATCGACGGGCTTGTCTTTCCTGCGAGGAGCAGGAGGAGGAGTTCCGTCAACTCGCCACACGGGTACACAATCGTGCATTACGCTGTAATATCGGGAAAAATCAGAATTTAGAATTGGTTTTGGCGACGAATTGTGGGCAAGTGTGGTGAATGGGCAGGAGTTTGCCAGGAGGCGATACAAGGCCGGCGTGCGGGGTGCGAGGCGCGGGAGGTTCGCGCTGCGAATCCGGCGCGAGGATCGTCGATTTCCAGCGGGGAGAAATGAGTGCTTGCCTGCTCACTCAGCAGCGTCACTACTATGGGGTGGTTGGCCAAGATCGCTCAAGAGACGCCAAAATGACTAAGCGCTACCGGCGGCTGCGCTGGCGCCCGCCGTGACTGGGAGGGCGGTGCCCGGGAGCGGGCGGCACTTTTGTGGCAAAGAGACGAGACGGTGTCGCTGATGGTGCGGGGAGTGCGATGGCGATGATGGGGCCGTGTTTTCCTCCGGCCTTTGACGGGCGGCCGAGGGGCTAAGGCTATGTAGCCCAGCGCGCCGGGGACCTCATGAGCATTGGCTGCGCTGCGCCGCCGTTGAGCACGGTGGTCTTAAATGGACATTGACCAGGCAAGGTCACAAGGGTGGTGCGGTTCTGCTCCACCAGCATGGCAGGGTATCGTCGCAGCGGGGAGGGCTTTCCAGCCCACGGTCCGATGCCACTCGGCTGCCGGCGCGCTCACAGCCTGGCAGTACTTCCGAACTGGCTCGCTGCTCCTTCCAGCCAGCGTCGTCTGTGAGCGTGCGCATCCCCATCAGCGCAGTGACTCACCACCAGTCGTCCGTCGTCGTCGCGGCTCGCTTCAGCGGCGGCTTTTCGTTTTGCCGCGGAAATGCGTCGTGCTCCTGCCACTAGAAATCTGTAAATTAAGATTTGCTGATTATCTTTTTCTCGTTGATGTTCTTGATCATTGGTCTTTTTTTCTTCTTATTTTTTGGATAGCGTCGCTAATTAGTAAGTGGCTAAATAATGTAAGATAATACGAACAAATTTGCCATACGTGTTTGGGCTTGAAAATCGTTCTATGTAGCTATATTACGAATTGTTTCTTTTTTAATATTCTTCGGGGGCTAGTGAGAGAGCAGGCGTGCCAAAGGAGATCGTTTTATGCAGAGAGAGAATAAATACACATGGAGGCGAAGTCGGTGGCGGCGCGGTGAAGCCGTTTTGAACAAAATCGCATTTGGTGTATGCCTATGTTTTAGAGTTGGGCAGTGGTGTTTAGGCAATGTTTCTGATATGCTTTTGGTTTTTTATCGTCATCTTAATTTTTGTTAGCATGTTTTTAAAAAGCGTAAAGGTCAGGCGTGTTTTTTTATAAAAACTTTTCATAAGAAAGTACTGTCGGAGGAGGAACTTCTAAGCCTGGGAGTGTACGTCTTGGAGACGGCGCCTCGCTTTGAGGTTGCAGCGCAGGGGAGTTGTATCAAAGAGACACTGGCGGCGTCGTAGGAACGATGAAACGTAAGGGAGAGCAGGAGTAAGTATAGCAGGTTCGGGCCGCAACGGAGGTTAATTCCCAACGTAATAACCGCTACTGCCTGTGTGTGTTTGGCTATGTGGGTTAGTGAACTATGGTTGTCGCTCTTCATTACAAGGAGTTCTCTAGGGTGCTCAGTCTTCTAAGAAGCTGAGCCTCAATGCAGAAGCCCCGATTAGAACCAGGCCCTCCGAACGCGTAAGGTTCTGCCTCTTACTTGGCATGGGATTCCATCCTTTCATAGTCGCTAGAGGGGAGTCGGCACAACAGCCTAGGCTCACATGAAGAGGAATGAATCTTTCTATGGTATGATATGTCTTGTTGCAAGCGCAGCGCGGTCTGCCTGGCTGAGCCACGCGGAGTCGGCTCAGGGTACGATCTTGTCGTCTGGTGTGCTCGGTCGGCGTGCGGGCGGGCTTAGTCGGGTGTGATAGCAGTTATGCCTATCAGCTTGCTTAATGGTAGGAAAACTGAAGCGCCTCTCAGTCAAAAGTTTGCTCTGCACATGCGTGCAGGGAGGGGGGCGGGGCTGCACAGGGGTGTCATCATAGAGAGCCTACGCATGCCCGACCCCGGGCGACAGGCGTGGGCGCGCGCCGTCTGCGTCGCCTCGTCATTAATGGCGGGTGGTTGGAACGAGGCTGTATCCGCCTCGAGTCAGGGCTTGCGTGCCCGGGGCAGAGTAGCTCTATCGAAGCCTGCTCGTGCCGCACCGACAGGCGCCGGAGCTCCTCAGGAGAAGGCTGTAAGCAAGCGGGCCCGGATATGCCCGCGCAGTAATGGTCCCGGGTAATGCGTCCGTGGACCGCCGGCGAGCGCAGTGGGTCCCGGGACTGGGGGCGCGCGAGATGATCGGACGTGGTTTTTCGGGAATCGCGGGGGGTGAGAGCCCGGGGCCCAGGGTAAATTGTCCAGTAATGTGCCTCGGGAAACGCGCCCCGGAGGATGATAGCTGTGGGTGCCGCCGGGCCGGCGGGGGGCGGACCCGGGTAACGCTGGAATGCCCGGGCAGTTAATGTGCGGCCCGGGAACGTGTCCTCGGGACCGCGGTAGCTCAGAGGGTGCCTAAGGCCCGGGGATGGCCGTGAACCCGGGCTCCGGAATGTGTCCTAGTAATATGCACCGCGGGGATGGCGACCCGGGGCGAGGAGGTGGTCTGGGACGCGGGGGGCGAGGCCCGGGCCCGGGAAGTCCCAGTAACGTGCCGGGGCGGGACGGACCCGGGGCTGAAGGCCTATGGTCGCCGGGTATGCCGGGGGTGAGTACGGCCGGGACCCGGAGATAATCGCGGCGGCAGCTAATGTGCCGCCGAGAACAGCGCCCAGAGAAGGTACCGAGCTCTGTGGCTCCCGGGACGCGGGGGCTTAGTTCCCGCGAAATGTCCGGCTGTGGGAGCATGGGAGCCCGAGGCGATGCGGGTGGTCGTCCGCGATCGCGCCCGGGAAAGGTGTGCCCCCTAGGTAACTTAGCGGGAAACGACCATAGCCGGCTGTATACCAGTGCAGAATGTGGGCCGCCGGAGGAGCTTGACGGTGGCCGAAGATCCTACGCGTCCCGCGGGGTATGTTTGGGGGCCCGCAGTCCCGTTTCGCCGACAGTGGCCTGGCTCGACTGTTGATCGGCGTCAAACCCACTCCGGCTGGAACTAAGGGGCGATGTCTTGGGGAACGAGGAGACGAAGCAGGGCCCACCTGGTTGACAGAGCTGCGCGACCCCGGGGCGGCCGGGGCCGCTGTTGCGGTTACTGCATGTGAGCGCGGCGGCGCGCGCTTGGGCCTGTTCGCCAGAACGGAGGCTCGGCTACAGCCGATGCGCCCTCGGGACCGCGCGACAGTGGGCGGTTCCGCAGGCATGGAGGAAAGTATATTTTTTTGTAGGAGGGTCAGGGCCAACAATGGCGCCGCATAGCTACCGCTTGCAGGTGGCACCGGGGGCGCGCCGATGGGTGGTCGCCAGCGTGCCGCGCTTATCGCCCCTCCATGGCCGCTCCGCCTGAGTCGCGGTAGTGAAGCATCGAGACCGCCGGCGGCCCCTGCTGCATCCGGAAGAAAGAGCAGGATGCCTAGGGACGGCTCAGCCGTCTCCGTGAGGGGGGGGGGGGAACGGGCGCTCGACACTTTTGGCTGCTTTCGGTGAAAGAGGCGGCAGCAGCGGACACGGGGCGCTATCCTTCCCGCGCTGGAGCAGATGGCGAATCGCCACAGACAAAGTGCAGGGCGGGCAGCCCGTCGAGAGCGTGGGGAGTCACGCCGGGTCCGCGGGCGATCTCTGAGAGCAGACGGCGCTTAGCGATTCGCAATGGTGGATGCATAGCAGCTCACCGCCCATCATGTACGTCTACCACCGCTTGAGGATCTTATCGTGGCGACCTGCCGGCTGAGATTGAGGCGGCAGAGGGGCGCGTCGTTCAATTGGAGTGCGCGCGCATAATCCCGTACGCGCACAGGCCTCGCGCAGCGCCTGGTGCGAGATGAGGCGTGGGATGAAGGAAATATCCTATCGGAGGGACGCGTGCTGGGGCAAGGGCCAGGGCTCGCACCGGCGGGCAGCAATGAGATCACCGCGCGCACGATGTAAGCCGTGTGTTCGGCGAGGAGGCATGAAAGCCGTGGGCGAGAAACGGCTGCAACGGTGCTAGGGTTCTTCGTCTCCGCGGCGAGCCGCCCTTTCGTGAGCCGATGACTTGACGAGGGAGTCCGAGGAAGACGGCCAGTCGCCTTCGAACACCGCGCCGGGGTCCGGCCCGAGGTAGACGTAGTGAGCCCCGCCCTCCGGAGCGGCAAACTCTCCCCTGCCTCCGCTGCGTGCTGCGCCCGTTTTTTGCCTGTCTTGTATGAAGAGAGACATTTGTATAATGTATATAGATTATGTTTATTATTTTTTCGTAGCCTTTGCTTATGTGTTTGCTCGGAAGTTGCTTATGTCTGCTGCTGTTGTTGTTTTTTTTCACTTCCCGAGTCGCCGGGAATGCCGTAGTACCAGGCGTCCATCACGAACTGCCGTAGCGCCAGCAGCGACGTGACGCGTTCGTAGCGGCTAAGTCGCCCATTTTTCGTGTTCCTTGGGGACAGGCTGGCTTGGCCCTCGGGGGCATCGTCGCCCGGGAGCGAGCGTGAATAGTTGCCGCCGCGCCCGGGAACATCGTCGCCGGACGGTTAAGTGCCGTATTCCGGCCCGCTGCTGCCCAGGAGCTCGCTCGTGAGCTTCCCGAGGGCAGCGCGACGTGGTAGTCACCACCGCACGCTGGGATAGCTTCGTCCCCGATGACCGCGGCACTGAGCGCGAGTCTTCCGGTGCTGCGGGGGCCCTCCATGCCTCGACGCTTAACTGGCCCCGGAGCGGCATAGCGAGGCCGCGGGCTTAAGACTGCTAGAGTAGAGAGAAAATACGAAAAGATGCCCGCGTGTGTTAGGTTATGGCGCAAGTGCTAAGCTTCGTACCTTTTTGAATGACATCGCCGGAAAGCCACGCTCGGGACCGTTACGGCTGACCGGCATGGGGTCGCCAGGCGCTGACAGCACCCGGCGCCATGCGGCGGTGGGCGCGGGAGGTAGCTGGCAGGGCCTGGCAATCAGTCGCATGCCGCGCCCCGGAATTTTAGGCTGGCGCCGAGCGGGGGGGTTATGCCGAGAGCCCCCGCCCGGGGCTATCGACATGGTGCCCGAGAGGCCGCGGTCCATGAACGCTGGCCTATTCAGGCCTCGGCCCCGGGGCTAAAGCGCTAAACAGGGCGGCCCTGCGGCGCCCGCCCCGGGTCATATAATTTCGGGCTTTCCGCGTCGGGGCCGAGGAGAACGAAGACTACTGCGGCATCAAACGGGGAATATAAAATAGAAATTGGGCAATGTGTATAAGTCAGATAGATTACGTATCTGGATGTTGAAAAAAGGGTGGAGGTGGCTCCGCGAGTCCAGCGATATCCGGGCCATGAGCGCTGGGCGCAAGCCCCCGGGCCTAGGACTTCGCGCGAAAACACATTCTGAGATGGGGCGGCCGGCGCGGGGCCCGCGGTCCAGGTTTAGAAAAGAAAACGCAGCGTACGAGGATCGGGTCTAATCTGCACACGATGAACTGTGAGTAGTACTCTGGCTTCGTTTCCGTTTGTCCATATTCCTATGCTTAAGAACACATGACGTCGCTACGCACCCCCAAGGGGCTCAGTCTTCGGCGGTCGGTGACTGTGCGTAGGAAAGGATTGCGCATAGTATTTTGCCCCGCAATTAGGCAGCGGCAGGATAAAAACCGAACCGAAGCTCATACGAGTCAGGCGGACACCGGGCAAGCTGCGGGGGCCCCGGGTGCTGCGCAGAGGGTGGCAACCTACGGCCCGGGGCTATGGACATGTCCTAAGGGTTTAGGCAGGAGGGGATACCGGTAGGCGTCGCCTGGTAGGATACCATAGAACTATGCGGCAAAACCTAGCCGCCGCTATAGGGGCGCGGCGCTGGTCCGATTATTCCCCGCAAGGGGAGACCGCCGCGAACACCAACACATTGAACATAGAACAAAGGGCACGAGACGGCGATAAGGGATTTATTTAAAAAATGCTGGTTTATGAAGGAAGCGATGGCACATGGTGTTATGGGGCCGCCGGCGCTAGGCTGAGATTTGGAAAAATGCGCGGCGCTGGTCATCGAGCTCCCTAAGCACTTACAGGATGTGTTTTATGGATAAAATTTTACGAAGGTGCTTCGAATGTTCCAGGGGGATTGGGAAGCGGGGTTGCCCATCCCTCGCTGGGCCCTAGTCAGTTATTGCGAGCCGACCGGGCTGGTGGGAGACACCGATCACCAGGAAGGGCCTTCCCACAGGGGGGATAAGTTTATTCTTCCGGCACGTGTTAAGGAAACACGGCGGAGGATTAGGTCCGCCCTACTATGGAGTGATGGGGCCGCGTGACGCTTACGCTGATGATAGCGCTTGAGGGCTCTGCTGGTATGAGCGACGCGGAGCGAGGCGGCAGCCTACGTATGCGTTCGCTCGAGGAATTGAGGTTGTCGAGCTGGGCTATGGTTGTCGTAGTCGGGGTCGTCTGCTCGTAGCGCACCGGGAAGAGCCGAAGGTGAGCTCTGATGCAGAACGGCTTCGGCCCCGTTACACCCAGAAGAAACGGGTCTCCCCATCGCCCGGCTTGGTGTGGTGCGATTCACCTAGAGGAGCGCGCTCGGGGAGCTCGTGCGATCCACTTGACGCCTATGCTTTTTAGGTCGTTGTGGACCTTGGTACCTTGAGGCCAGACCACCGCAGGATACTCGGGCATATCCCCGCTCAGCTTGCTCGATGCTATAAGGGTGGCAGGGGTAGGCGAAGCTAGAGCCTGATGCCGAGTCGAAGCAGTACTTCCTCGTAAGAGCTTCGCTCGTGAACTGCGCGCCGTTGTCGGTGATGATGCGGTTGGGGATCCCAAAGTGGGTTGGTGATTCCCGGATGAACTGAGCGCCGAATGCTTGTCGATGTCAATCACGGGGAACGCCTCCGGCCACTTTGTGAATTTGTCGATGGCGACATAAAAATGTCGATAAACCCCCGACTGCCTGGGGAAAAAAGGGCGGCGAGGATGTCGAGTCCCCAAAACCGCAAAGGGCCTTAAGGACAGGGGCGATCACATGGAGTGCCTGCCGCCGGCTGGTGGCTCTGCCTGGCATGGGAAGCTGGGGCACACCGGCAGCGCTGGACACGAGGTTCGAATGCATCCTGCAAAGCCGTGGGCCAATAAAATCCTTCGCCGAGGAAAGCCTTACCGGGTGACCAGGATCGAAATGCGGCGTCGCCGCTGCCACATTCCCCTCATGGATATCCGGCGAGGATCTTGACGCCGGTAGTCGCGCGGGAAGGAGAGGCACATGTGCAGCAGGACGCCGTTGGCGTCCACGTCTAGGTAGAGGTCCGTGCCATCTACCATGACGTAAGTAGCTTAGACAACGCGCCAGTCCCTTGTATGCTTTCCGCTTCCGCATCGTCTTCGGGAGATACACTGCCGAAGAAGATATGCCCGGATTTCGTCCATCTAGGAAGGCGTGCTGGCCCAGCCGCAAGGACCAAATCCTGGGCTGGGCGTGCGTATCTGGCTCGGACCCGGGCTCGGGGGGGCCCCCTAGATCCCGGTGAGGTTGCGAGGAGGCCTCGAGGCTTCCTGAGAACCCCCGGGGGAACCGGCGCCCACGAGGACGCCAACACTTGAGAGCTCATCTGCAGCGAGATTGCGATTGCAAGGGACGTGGCGAAGCCTGAGGTCGTCAAACGCGCTCAAATGTCCCCGCACTCTTCGTCCCACATACGCGTTCAATTGGGGGTCCAAGGCTTGGTACTCCTTGGACACTAGTTGATGACGAGCTCGGAGGTCGCCTTGCACCCACAACCGTCGCACCTGAGGGAGATCGCGCCCGGAGCGGCCGGCGTAGAAGCCCTCGTATTCGGCCATGTGTGTTGGTAGGCTCCAAAGTTGAGGTGGACGACGAAACGGTAAACTCGTCCCCATGGTTGCGATTTAATAGGTCGAGGGTGACACGAGAGGACGCCCCCGGCCCCAGGCTAGGCTGGGGCGGGAAGCCCGTCTGGTGCAGGAGCCGTCGAAGTTCATCGATTCCAGAAAGAGGCGCAGATCGGGGGCTAGCTCGGGGTACCGGGATGGCTGGCGTCCAGCACCGGATCTGGCCTTGGGCACCGGCGTTCCACTCTACTAGAAAATCCACCAGGACTTGGCTTTTGATGGCGTGCGTGCCTTGAAAATGGAGGTCGAATCGAGCTCGACCGCCCACTTGCGACACGGCTCGTCCCCTCCGGTTATTGCAATATCTGCCCGAGGGGGAAGAGACTGTGACCACAGATACCTTGTGCGCCTGAAGTAATGGTGAAGCTTTCCTGGAAGGCGACGAGAACTGCGTTAGAGCATCTTTTGCGCTTGGGGATAGCGCGATTTGGCGTGCTGCGGAGTAGCCTCGCTGACGAAGTACACCGGCTTCTGTTGCGTGCTCTCCGATCCCGGCCTAACGGGGCCGGGGGCTCGGGCTCAGTTCCCCCGGAGGGAGCGAGCTCTCGCCTGCGGGAACAGATATGGACCGGGGCCCAGGGGGCCCCGGCTGGAATGTGGTTGGTATGTGCCCGGGACCCGGGGGCTGGGCTGGGATATAGGATGAATCGGACGACTTCCCCGGACCCGCTCTCGCCAAGGCGATGTTGTCCGGGTAATCGCGCTCCCGTCTGGTTTGTGAAAAATTTAAGATTGTTCCGGGCGCCGCGTCCCCCAACTCACACTCGCCTTGGCGAGGGCTGTCCCGGGTTCGGCTTCCCAGAGTCGGGCCCGGGAAGTGGATCCTGGCCGCGCGGCTTGCCGGGCAAGGGGCGCTCGACAACGAGCGCCGCGCTCACGCACCTGCGGGTTGCCGCTATGTAGAGCAACAAGGGGCTTCATTTTGAACCGGTGCCACGAGGACAGGGGACGTTGTCAGGTACCTCTTGAGCTCGTCAAGGGCTTGATCGGCCTCATCCGTCCAAGTGAACTGCCCGGTCTTCTTGAGAAGCTTAAAGAGGGGGAGGGCTCGCTCCCCTAGCCTAGAGATGAAGCGGCCTAGTGCGGCCACGCACCCGGTCAGCTTTTTGGGCCTCCCGAGTCGCGTTGGGGGGCGCATGCGGTCGATGGCCGCTACCTTTTCCGGGTTCGCCTCAATGCCACGGCTGGACACGAGGAGCCTGAGGAGCTTGCCGGCTGGGACCCCGAAGACGCACTTGTCCGGGTTCAGCTTCATTCTCGTGAGTCGAAGGTTGCTGAACGTCTCGGCCAAGCCATGGAGCAAAGTGGCGCGATTGCGCGACTTCAGCACCAAATCGTCGACGTAGGCCTCCATGTTGCGACCTAGCTGCGATTTAAATGTCACATGGACAGCGCGCTGAAATGTAGAACAAGCATTTTTCAACCCAAAAGGCATGTAAACGTAACAATAAGCCCCCTGGGGGGTAATGAAAGAATTTTTTTCCTCATCCTCCTCCACCATGCGGATCTGATGATACCCTGCATAAGCATCAAGAAAACACAAAAGGTCGCACCCCGCTGTGGAGTCGACTATCTGGTCTATGAGGGGCAGAGGGAATGGGTCTTTGGGGCAAGCCTTATTGAGGTCGGTGTAGTCTATGCACATGCGCAGCTTTCCGTTGGACTTGGGGACGACGACTGGGTTGGCCAGCCACTCTGGGTGGACGACCTCGCGGATGAAGCCGGCAGCGAGAAGCTTGTCGATCTCCTCGTGGATGAAGGCCTGGCGCTCCGGGGCCTGCCGTCGCACCTTCTGCCGCATCGGGCGTGAGCCCGCGCGGACCACCAAGTGATGCTCAATCACCCCCCTGGGGACCCCGGGCATGTCCGACGGTTGCCAGGCGAAAACGTCGGAGTTTGCCCGAAGGAAGGCGATGAGCGCGCTTCCCTATTTGTCGTCCAGCGAACCGCCAATCTTGACGGTTCGGGACGGGTCATCACCGAGGACGACCTCCTTGACGAGACCTGCGTCACTGGCGACGATGCGCGGCTTGGGGGCACGGGGCAGCGAGGGCCCCGCGCCGCCCACCGTGTCGGGAGTTGCTGGGGCAATGTCGGCTGCGCGCTGCTCGGCGCACGAGAGGGCGGCCTTTACGTCCCCGAGGACTGTGATCGAGCCCGAGGGGCTCGGGAGCTTCATGGTTAGGTACGCATAGTGCGTGACTGCCATGAACTTCACCAACGCGGGGCGCCCGAGGACCGCGTTGTACGGGAGGTTGCACTCGGCGACGTCGAAGATGATGCGCTCGGTGCGGAAGTTGCCGCGGTCACCGAAGGTGATGGGCAATGAGACCTGGCCGAGAGGCCAAGTGAGGCCCTTCGTAATCCCAATGATGGGCAACGAGGGCGCAAGATTCGTCCCCGGGGCCTTGATCTTCTCAAAAACCCCAGGGGAGAGGATGTTGAGGGCGGCGCCCCCCTCGACGAGGACGCGGCCCACCTTGACGTTGCATATAGTGGGGGAGACAGCCAGGGCGAGCTGCCCCTCCCCAGGTACCCGGGCCGGATGATCGCTGGGGCCGAAGGTGATCGGGGTGTCCGACCACTTCAGCCTCCGAGCCGTCGCTGGGCCCGGGGTCACGGCCAGCAGCTCGCGCTTCATGGACTTGAAGCCACGGCGCGAGGAGTAGGCGTGCGCCCCGCCATCGAGGGTGGCGAGGACGTTCTCGGGTTCTTTGAACTCGAGAGGTTGCTCCGGATCAGGAGCGGGCTCGGCCTGCTGCCGCTCCTGCTGGAACTTCTTGACGCGCTCGGCCAAGTTCTGGACGGCGCGGCACTCCGTGAGGTCGTGCCGGTCCGTCTCGTGGACAGTGCACCACTTCCGGGCCGCTACCGGTGGCGGCGGTGCACGTGCGGGCTTTTGCCGCTTGCCGCCGTTATTGTCGCCGCGGGCAGTGTCGCCCCGGGGGCCGCCTGTGGCAGCCAAAGCGAAGTTCTCGGCGGCCCCCTTATCCTTCTGGCGCTTCCTCCTGTTCCGCCGTAATGCGGAACGCAAGGACTCGCCGTCCTCTCTAGGGTCCCGGTAAAGGGCCTCAGGGTGTGGCTTGTTCCACGCTCGGGCCTCCTCTTTGCGAGCGCAGAGGTCGGTGAGGCTGAACAGCTCAGCCGCGGTCTGGACATCGCGGGTGCCCAGCTTCTCGAGCATGCGCTTGTCGCGCACGCCCGAGCGAAACGCGTGGATAACCGCGTGGGGAGCGATGTGGGGGATGGTGTTGCGGACCTGGCTGAAGCGTTGCAAAAAATGCCTCAGCGACTCGTCCCCGCCTTGACGTAGGGTGTAGAGATCCGCCTCAGTCCCAGGGCGTGGGAAAGTGCCCTGGAAGTTCGCCACAAACTGGTGGCAGAGGTTCTCCCACGAGTAGATCGAACCCTCGGGGAGGTTCATCATCCAGGAGCGAGCCTGGGCCTTAAGGGCGACGGGGAAGTAGTTCGCCATCACTTTTTCATCGCCGCCGGCCGCCTGGATGGCGGTGGTGTAGATCTGTAGGTACTCTGTGGGGTCGATGGAGCCGTCATATTTCTCCGGTAGGCTGGGCTGGAACTTGGTCGGCCAACGCACCTACCGGAGGCCTGGGGAGAGGGCTAGGCAACCCGAGCCGTACTGAGCGGGCTCAGACGACGGACGACGGTTTCTCGCCGGGGGGTTGGAGCTGGAGGCCTGGGCCTCGGGACGCCCGACGGCGCTCGCGCGCCGTTCGCGTTGTTGCTCCAACGTGACCCGGGCGTCCTCATGGGACCGCATCCGGTTTAGCCGGTCACGGAGGTCGCCATGGCCATTCTTGGCCTGAGGCTTGGCGCGAGGTGCCGCGCTCCGGGCTTGGTTCTAGTTCGGGGCGGGGGGCCGGCCCGCGCAAGATGTCGCGCGGTCGGCGCTCCTGGCCCCTGCACTGCTATCGGCGGTGACCCGGCGATGGGCCGCGCCTACCAGGTCGGTGACTTCATTGAGCCACCGCCGCTCCCGGCCTCCGCCCCCGGTAAAAGCCGGGGAGTGGCGCAAAAGGGCTTCCGCTGCCAGGAGGGCTCCCTGCAGCGACGCGGACTGCAAGTCGAGATGGCGGCGTGCCGTGGAGCGGCGCATCCGCACGCGCCTCATGGATGAGGCCACGGCGGACCCAGCGGGGCACTTGCCGGCTCCCTCCGCAAGGGAAGGGGCCGAGGCCGCACAACCAGGCTGCCGAGGTGCGAGCTCGGCCCGCCAGGCACGCGCTGCGCGCCCCCAGGAAGACGGGGAGGAGGAGCGTGGCGGGCTCGCCACCGGGCTAACGTCGCCCGGCGAGGTGAAGCCGCCGGACTCCTCGTCGGAGTCCCGTGGACGATGACCTCCTGCCATGAAGTGTGTAGGTGTTGGGGACGCCGGTGTGCCGCCTGGAAGTGAAACTCCCCCTACCTGGCGCGCCAGCTGTCGGAGGAGGGAACTCCAACCGCAGGGAGTCTGGGGACCCCCCTTTGAGGTTCGGCCAGGGGAGTTGTTCACAGGACGACTGCGACGTCGGGACGATGGCACGTAAGGGAGACATGAGAAGTATACAGGTTCGGGCCGCGCGGAGGCGTAATACCCTACTCTTGTGTGTGTTTGCTATGTGGGAGATGAATATGGTTTGTTCTTACAAGGAGTTCTCCAGGGGTGCTCTGGAGCTAGCCCTGGCTTTGGGAACTAAGTCTCTCTAGAAGCTGAGCTCAATGCAGAAGCCGATAGAACCAGCCTCCGGAACCGGGGTTCTCCTCCTGCTTGGCATGGATCCTCCTTTCATAGTTCAAGGGGAGTCCACAGCGCCTAGCTCACATGAGAGGAGGAATCTTTTCTAGGTATGATATGTCTTGTTGCACGCACGCGGCTGCCTGCTGAGCCACACCGGAGTCGGCTCGGGACGTCTTGTTGTCACGTCGCTTGGCGGCTGCGGGCGGCTTGGTCGGGGAGGTGTGATAGCGCACGCCATCACTGCCAGTGTGGAAAACTGAAGCCCTCTCAGTCAAAAGTTCTCTGACCGCGCAGGGAGCGGGCTCACAGGGGTCATCATGAGAGCCCACGCATGCCCGACCGGGCGACAGGTGTGCCGCGCCCCATCACCTCGTCATTAATGCGGGTGGTTGGAGAGCTGATCCGCTCGAGTCAGGCTCGTGCCCGGGGCGGAGAGCTCATCGAGCCCTCCGAGCACATTGACACCCAACTCCAACAAGAGCTCTTAAATCTGAGTCCCTATTTCTTTTTCTCTCATATTTCAATATATCTATATGTATACATTACTAAAATTCAAACTCAAATATTTATAAACCATAACAATAAACCATATTCAAATTTATAATTTCAAATAAGACAATTTAAATTCAAATTTTTTCCAAACATAAAAATCATATAGGCATATAGAAATCGTCTATCACACCACATACTAATAAATTACGATCAAACTACAACGAATCATACTAGCTAGCGCCATGAAGTGCCCACAAATACTCCACAAGATCATCTCGAAGTCTCTCATGCACTTGCTTATCCTCAATCTCCTGATGAATCTTGAGGAACTCGTCGAGTACGAGTGGATTACGCCGTTGGTACTCCTCCTCCCTCAACACCTCGCCTCCATTTTGATCATAGTCATAGCCCCCATCGTCATCTGTATCTCACTCATTTTCAATGATCATATTGTGCATGATAACAGTAACTATCAATATGTACCATAGGGTGTTTTTGTCCCAAAATCTAGCAAAACCCCTCACCATAGCAAATCAAGCTTGTAGGACACCAAATGCTCTCTCTACATCCTTTTGCACTGATTCTTGAGCTTTTGTGAAATGAATTTTCTTGTTGCCTTGTGGATTGCTATAAGTCTTAACAAAAGTCGCCCATGAAGGATAGATCCCATTTGCAAGATAGTATCCCATAGTGTACTTGTTACCATTAACAATATACTCTACAGGTGGTGAAGTCCCTGAAGTTAGCCTCTGAAATAATGGCGACCTATGCAAAACATTGATATCGTTGAGAGAGCTAGGTAGTCCAAAGAAAGAATGCCAAATCCATAAATTCTCAGATGCAACAGCTTCAAGGATCATGGTTGGACCATCCACATGTCCCGAATACTGCCCTTTCCATGTTGTTGGGCAATTCTTCTATCTCCAATGCATACAATCAATGCAACCAGGCATGCCAGGCCATCCTCTTTTAGTGTTCATAGCTATTAATCTTGTAGTGTCATCAACAGTAGGTGCCCTCAAGTATTGCTCACTAAACACTGCAACCACAACCCGTACAAAGTGGTGAAAAGCTTCTAGCATGGTACTCTCAGAAATCCTTACAACTTCATCCATTGAATCAGCTGGAACATCATATGCAAGCATACGGAATAATCCAACCACCTTCTGTAGTGCAGTGGCTCCAAGAAGGCCTAATGCATTTGGTCTCTGTGTAAAATAGTTATCATGAGCCTCCACCCCAGCCACTATGCGCAAGAATAGCTGTTTGGACATCCTAAACCTTCTCCTGAAGAACTTTTCATTGTACACAGGAGGATTTGCAAAGTAATCAGCCACAATGCGCAAATTACCACCAAACATGTCCCTTCGAACTAACTGATGACCCGGCACTGATCCACGATGCTTCTTCTTCTACCTCTCTTCATCATCCATGTCGCAAAGCATAGCTAATACAATAAGATCATCATCATCAGATTCCTCCTCTTCCTCCCACCATTGTTCAATGATATCATCATCGTCAGAGAAGACCATCTATAAAAATTACAAAATTGTGAATCTTACAATCATACTTATATTGAATATTGCATAACAATTCTCAATATCAAACAACATAAATGCTTTGACCAACAAAAATAGTCCACAACTGATTCCACAAACATAATAATTCCAAAAAATAGTTCCACAAGCATAAATGATTCGATAAACATAAATAGTTCCAAAAAAATTAAATGGTTCGACTAACATAAATAGAGGCACAAACATAAATAGTCCATACTACACTCAAATGTTATCACTATCTCCACCCATGCCATCACTACATCCACCAAGACCGCCATTGATGCCTGCAACCTTTTGAGCTGCAATTTGTGCCCTCATTATTAGCATATAGGTCTTTTGTTCTGGATCCATGGTGGAGATATCACAGAACATGATCTTCTGTTCTTGCTCCCACATCAACTTGCGCTCCTCAAGCATAATCTTGCGCTCTTCACATGAGATCTTGCGCTCCTGGATCATTTTACTCTCCTTCCATCTCTCTTCCTTCAGTTTCTCTTTCTGCAGGATATAATCTTGTACAAGTTCCTTGCATGTTCCAGCTTCCCCTCCACTCTTCATTTTCTCCTTTGCTTGCTTCCTTCCCATTGGTCTTTTATTTGAAGTTGGCTCTGATGAATCAGGAGATTGGCTCTTGGTACCCTCTTCTTGTGCACCATTTTGGGTAGTTAATGGTGGAGAGTTGCTAGTCCTTGGCCTCTTGTTTGTATCAAGTGTAAGGAATTTTTGACTATTCCTCACCTTGAGCCAACAATTAGTGAATTGGAAGGATTTCTGCTTTGGATCATTCCTTGCCCACATAGCTTGCGCTTCCAGCAACTGCGGCAAAGAGAGGTACAAATGAGTTCCAAAGTTAGTACACATTTTATTATAAATTTAGGACAATCTACAATATACAAATAAACTTACATGCTCCTTGTATGGTATACCGCTTAGATGCCGACGCTCAATAGTTTCAAATATTGCTTGAAACCTCTTGCATTCCTTTTGAATGGTACTCCAATGGTGCTCAAGAGAGTTAGCACTCCTATCGGACTCAAAGTTCTTATGGGCATGAAAGTGATCAGCAATCCTTTTCCAATAAGCCTTTCCTGGTTGCTCTTTGGCAGTGAAGGATCTGTGCTAATGCTCTCCCATGAGACGCACAAACTGAATGTCCTCCTGATGGTGTAGTGCTCTTGGATGACTTTTGCACTACGAATTGGTACGACGTTGGGTACCAAAGGTTTCACGGTGCATTGACAGGAAATATCATCAACATTAGTATCCTCAGACATCATCGTGTCCAATGTCACCTTCAAAAGCCATGCAATCTATCCACCTCAAATTGACAAGCATTGAATCATATTGAAATTGACAGGAACACATATAGAACATAAATTAAAATAAAATAGATTGATGCCATAAAAGTATCGTAGCAACAATCTAAGCGTGTATAACAGTGATTAAAACATAAATCAAGTCTGCAATAGGACAAAAAGTATAAGAATGTCATAACCAGCAAAGATTTACATACAACAGTGATGATAAGATAGAAAAATTAATTTTTTTAAAAAATCCCTGATATCTATAAAGCACAGGAGATTCACTTGGAAACATCATTTATAGTTGGCTTTATAATTCTCCCAGGTAATGAGTAATTTAAAAATACTTATCTCGCAATAGGTTCTCACATACAGGTATGTTTCCAGTTGTGATCTGACCAATTGCCATGGAATTTTGATTACTTTCTGAAGGAATTAGCATGTTTGGTTGTAGATTTCACACAAGAAAAATTTGATTATATTCCGTTCTTTTCATCTCTATGTGCTATGCTCGCATTAGCATCGGTACTGGATGGCCTGATTCTGGAGTGCACTACTATTAAAATGGATGGTGACCTTGATTTTGATGTAGTATAACACACCCACAGTTTATAAACATATTGAAATGCAAAATATTGCATGGCTAAAAAGGCAATTTGCCTGGTCCAAACCTCAAAGGGAGAAAATTAAATCTGTTTCCTTTTGCTAAAATTTCACATTGAGCATTTATACCTTGGCAATTTTATCTAGCACCCAAACAAAACAAGCCTACATCACTCCTGTGTTACTAGGGGCATATAGAATATAGATGTGATTGTATGCATACAAGTATATGCACTTGCATATCCAATGAAGCTGTCCCTTGACAACAGATAACGGAGAGGTGGAGCGAGTAGGACGGCGGCGGTGCGGAGCTTGCCGGCGAGACCGGAGGAGCCAATGGGCGTCCCCGCGGTAGGCGCGCCAACGACAGCGGGCGTGGCGGCGGCGACCCAGGCGGCGAGGTCCCGGCGCTCAGCGTCGGAGGCGTCGGCGGAGAGGTCGAGGCAGAGCAGGACGGCGGCGGCGCGGAGCGTGCCGGCGAGACCGGAGGAGCCGACGGGCGTCCCCGCGGTAGGCGCACCAACGACGGCGGGCGTGGCGGCGGCGACCCAGGCGGCGAGGTCCCAGCGCTCGGCGTCGGAGGCGTCGGCGGAGAGGTCGAGGCAGAGCAGGACGGCGGCGGCGCGGAGCGTGCCGGTAAGACCGGAGGAGCCGACGGGCGTCCCCGCGGTAGGCGCGCCAACGACGGACCCAAGTGGCGAGGTCCCGGCGCTCGGCGTTGGAGGCGTCGGCGGAGAGGTGGAGCACGTATAGACCGCGAGGAGGAGCCTAGGAGGCGGGGCCCATCGCCGCGGGCTCTGGTGAGAAGGCACGCGAGGCAGGGCAGCGCACCGTGGCCACAGCGGAAGGGGACGGCCGCGGAGGGGGTGGATCCGGCGGCGCCGACGGCTCGGATTGAGGCAGAGATGGAGGGCAGAAGGTAGCGGCGCGAGGACGAGTGAGGAAAAATTGTTTCGCGCGAGAGAAAAAAACTTCCAACTGTAGAGTAGGGAGCTCCCTACGTACCCGTGGGAGATGGGGCTGAGAAGGAAGATTTCGGGGCCTCCATAAAGTAGGGACTCAAGTTAGGGTCCTGTTGGACTCAGTTTTTTTGTCTGACCTCAAAAAATAGAATAAAGGCCCTGTTTAGGGTCCCTGTTAGAGATGCTCTTACACAGTCGTTACACTACATTGAGCCCATAGAGAGCTTATCTGGGGTTTGGTCCAAGAAGGGGTCCGGAGGTTATGATGCTGGCAATTAGCCCCGGTAATCAACGAACCAAGGTGTAGTGCTTTGTTTAGTACCACATCGTCAATTCCGATCGAAAGGAGCAGCAGGAGAACTATAAAACAAGGGATAGAACAGCTTAGAAACTTAAGCTTGGTGCACCCCAATCAAATCTTATTTCAATGTGTTAGCGATTTCAGTATGCTAAGTTGCACTACATTGGAACGATTTCAGTTTTCATGGCAAGGGCAGAGGGAGCAGAACGAGCTCCATGCATAAACTGAATTTTTTTCGCATGTATTCTTATATCACAAACGAAAACATAGGAAGAATGGGCCATTCCAAAAGATTTATTAATTAAATTAAATAACTGTTGTTTATATCATCTTCCTTCCTATATCTATCCTCCAAACGTCGAATGACGAGTTCAAGGATCTATACAAACAGGTGGGGCTAACTGCCGTTTCAGATTACCCCTCTTGCCCCTAATTAAACTTTTTTTTTTATCAACTGTGCCCCTATTTAAACTAAACCTATCCAGATTTCGAAGCAGTTGACAGTGTATATAATCGTGTTTAAACTAATCAACACCTCCTTAATCCGTTGCACAATTTCTGTCCCATCTGCTAGTACGCTCCTCAGTGATGTTTGTATTCCTCGCCGGCTTTGGCGTACACGCCGGAGTCCGTCCTCAGTATGATCTTGGCGTCCTGCGTGACGTAGCACGCCCAGTTGTCCACGTAGGACAGCGGCCCGGGCCTGATCAGCGGCCGTGTGTCCTCCACGTCATCATCGTCGTCGTCATGCTCCGCGCCCTCCTCGTCCTCCTCCCCCGAATAGGCGAACCTGCACGATACACCCACACACCCGTGAGTTAGTAAAACTTCTGTCCATGCTGATGAGATGATGAGCTGCAATCAAGGTTTCTCCCACCATCGGGATGGAGTTACCGCACCCCGACGGTAAGCGTGGTTATCGTGGCAAACCATTTAAAATTTATCAAAAATTCAAGTTATTTTTTAGATTTGTCTGAATTCAGTAGAGATACCGCAGTATTACCATCCTTGTATACCCTGACAGTAACGTGCGGTTATCGCCGGTTTTAGAAACCTGGCTGCGATAACGGTGTGTACCTCATTGAATTTTGGGATGGCGCCCATAGGAGGCAGATGACGCAGAGGAGGGCGAAGGAGATGAGCTGCCACACCGCCGGGATCACCCACGCCACTCGCCACTGCTCGTTGTGCTCGTCTGTCGATTTGAAGTGGACCTGCATTTGGATTTTTGAAACATTATTTTGAAGTTTGTGAAAGTCTTCTTGTGCTAATTAATTACCGAGCTTGTACTAACGTAGCACATGAATTTGTACTAATGTACCAATGAACAATTGGTATCGTGACGATAAAAGTCACAAGTAATGTGGACAAAAACAACGAAAAAATTGACGAAATTCTGAAGTTGCTGAGCCATCACAAAACAGCCAGGAGTGTAGCGTACCTCAAATGTGATCCAACCGAGTGACAAAGCCACGGCGATGGTGAGAGAATTGGCGAATTTTCGGTACATTTCTAGCTTCGCCGTCATCCTTCTCGCCTACAAGGATCATATCAACCGCAGAATTCCTATATGATTCTTGAAGTATTGATAGAATTTTAGGAGCACATTTGTGAGTGTACGCAGTGGTAGATCCAGAAAAATTTCGAGCAAATCCTATTTACATCAAGTGTTTGCTATAATTTTCTCTTTCTAATTTGTCAAAAACATTGAAATTCTATTGCACATCCAGCCGGGGTCGTCCAGCGGTAGATCCGTCCCTGCGTGTACTGCGTGATGGTGTATGTATATTGTGCTAGGGTATACGTGCGTGATGGTGTATGTACATTGTGCTATATACGTATGTGCATCTTCTATGTAATCGAAAAAAAATAATCGACAGGATTTTGCAAGTGAGAAGGTGAAATGATGCTGGATTACGCGCGCACCTTGAGCTTGCCGAGAGTTCTCGACAGCGAGCTGAAGATCCAGTAGATGAACACCGTGTTGAGAACGGCGACGGGGAGTATGAAGAAGAGCCTCCTCGCCGGCGAGTGGTCGCTGACGATGCCGACGTTCTCGCCGACCTCGAGCATCTCCGCCGCGGCGAGGAACGCGGCGCCAAGGCCGGCCACCTTGGCGCTGGTGCACCCAAGCGCCGGCCTCACCACGCCGTAACCCATGGCCACGAGCAGCACCAGCACGCGCGATGCCGCGCCGCGCACGGCGCCCGACGTCGCCGCCCAGAACGTCGTCCCCGCCGGCCGGACGCCAGTCTCGTCGAACTCGGCGAGGTCAAAGTACCACGTGGTCACCTCCACCATGCCCAGCGCGATGGCCGCCGTCGCGAAGTTCTGCAGCGGCGACACCTCCCTCCAGAACCTCGCGTACCGGACGAACCAGGACGCGGCGAGGGCGGCGAACGCCAGCGACATGCCGCCGTAGAACGGCTTGAGCGGCGCCATCCTGCCGGGGAGGTAGCCGCGGCTGTTCTTCCAGATGGTCTTCCCCTCCGCCGTCACCTGCCCGGCGGCGAGCGAGGGGTCGCAGTGGACGAAGTAGAGGCTGTACATCCCGGTGGGCGACACGGCGACGGTCTCGTCGGGGAACGCCGCCGTGAGGCTGCCGGGGAGGAACGACGCGGCGAGCACCTTGGGCCAGCCAGAGGCGGTGCCTGTCGGCGCGGAGGTGCCGTTCGACGACGCGCGGTGCACGACCGCCCCCTCGGTGCACCCGCCGAGCCTAGCCATGCCCTGCGTGCAGCAGAGCGCGCGCTCGCTGCCGACGTCCAGTCCCCCGACGGCGTCGCGGTCGCCGCCTCGAAGATGACCGCGGCCACGTGACCGTCCGGTTGCCGTCCTCCTCCGCCACTGACACGGCCTCCGCGTCTCCTGAACGCGACCTTCTCGAAGCTGCCCCAAGAACCAATTCAGACGACGAAGCAACGACAACCACAAGGCCACAACCACCCTGGTCACCATCGCCGGTCAGAGTTCAAGCACGTACCGAACGAACGACTCCGCCGTGGCCGACGCGTAAACCCCCTCGCTGCCGCCGTGTAGCACAAAGCCATTGCCGACGCCGGCGAACCTCTCGCCGGCATACTCATGCACCGACGCTTCCGCGCAGGGGACGGCGCAAGAAATGGCCACCGCCACCGCCGCCACGACGTGGAGGAGGAGCCTCATGGAAGGCATCGTCATTGACATCGCCGGAGGAGAAAGGCTTCTCCACCGTGCTCGTTTGAGTACACTAGTACGACTACTACCACTACCACGGCAGCATCGCGTCGCGTAGAAATACTAGAGGTGGTGGGATCCCAAGAAGTGGAAGGAGAACGGAAGAGACGACTTTGACGTGGAGCCGCCATGAATTGTTAGGTCCACCCCCTGAACCGCAGGAAAAAAAGACAGATGATCCGTGGAACAGTGGCAAAGATGAGAGAAGAATTAGGCAGACATACATGACAAAAGATGGCAAGTGACTAAGGTGGTGTTTGAATTAATTTATTGTTCTGGTTTATAAGCCACACGTAAAACGAAGAACGGCATTAGCGTGTGATTAATTAAGTATTAACTATTAAAAACTTGAAAAATAAATCTATTTGATTTTTTAAAAATATTTTTATATAGAAATTTTTTACAAGAAACACACCGTTTAGTAGTTTAGAAAACGTGCTTATGGAAAACGAGAAAATAAGCCCCAAAGATATGCTCCTTCAAACAGCCCGTAAGTGAGAGGGAACCAAAGCTGGGAAATATTTGGCCTTCTTGTTATCTTGGTGCATGATTGGCTCAATCTCGTTGAGCACTATGCAGTATGCAGTGACCTGAAATTTTGAGACTTTAACCTTTTACAAAACTTATTTTAAAAAATGCCCTAACAAAAATTATATCTAAAAATGGATCTCAACTCAGCAGGAAAGCCCTGGCCGCTGATGTTCAACCGTAAAATCAGAGGGCAAAGTGTGGGAGAAGAACGCCTTCGATGAGGCAGATATGTGTTGATAGATTGTCACCAATCGGGCTTAGCAGGTACACAGCGATATATAGGATGTTGAGGTTGTTTAGATCTCCTAATACAAGAGATTAGATAATCCTAGCCTCAACTACATCTATCTGGAGTCTCCTAGCAACCTCAACAGCCAAGTACAACATTTCATATGATATTCTATGAGATATCCTAACACTCCCCCTTAATCTAACCCATCAAGTTTAGATTGTTTCTAAACATCTCCAGTTGTCGT
This sequence comes from Oryza meyeriana var. granulata, assembly GCA_003991445.1. Taxonomy (NCBI): domain Eukaryota; kingdom Viridiplantae; phylum Streptophyta; class Magnoliopsida; order Poales; family Poaceae; genus Oryza; species Oryza meyeriana. The sequence continues at coordinate 349,660 of RYFJ01001742.1, read as the reverse complement.
ATAGTTAAAGCTTTGGTAAAGCTATCTGCCACTTGATTCTTGGAGGAAATATATTCTACTTCCAACAGCTTGCGTGACACCTGTTCTCGAACAAAGTGATAGTCAACCTCTATATGTTTTGTGTGTGTATGGAAGACAGGGTTAGCAGACAGATATTTTGCTCCAACATTATCACACCATACCTTAGCCACTTTGGATGACTGAATACCAAGTTTATGAAGAAGAGTTTGTATCCACATGATTTCCACAGTTGCATTTGCCAATGCCTTATACTCTGCTTCTGTACTTGATCGGGATACAGTGGCTTGTTTCCTTGCACTCCATGACATAAGATTTGGTCCTATGAATACTGCAAAACCTCCTGTAGAGCGCTTGTCATCCAAACATCCTGCCCAATCTGTATCAGAAAAAGCACTCACAAGTAAAGAGTTAGACTTGCTAATTTTTAAGCCAAGATTGACTGTATGCTTAAGGTATCTCAGGATTCTTTTAACTGCTTCCCAGTGCCCTGTGGTTGGTGCATGCCGATATTGACACACTTTGTTACATGGAAACGACAGATTAGGTCTTGTCAGAATCAAATACTGCAAGGCTCCAACCAGGCTTCTATATTGTGTACTGTCATTTAAACCAAGCAATGACCCCTCTTGTGCAGATAATTTTTCTGATACTGACATTGGTGTATTTATTGGCTTGCAATTGTTCATACCTGCTCTTCTTAGTACATCATTAGCATATTTTTCTTGTGACAAAACTAGGCCATCATGTACCTTTCTTACTTCAATGCATAGGAAGAAATGAAGGTCACCTAGATCTTTTAAGGCAAATTCCTGATTCAAATTCTTCAGAAGAGCAGAAGTTGCATCTGGAGAGGAGCTAGCCACTATAATGTCATCCACATATACTAGCATGAATATAGTGACATTACCTTTGCTGTAGAAGTATCTGACTTTGAAGATTTAAACCCAAGTTCAGATAGTTTTAAACTAAGTCTTGAGTACCACGCTCTTGGTGCCTGCTTGAGACCATATAAAGCTTTGTCTAGTTTACAAACATAATTAGAACAATCTAACTTTTCATACCCCTGGTGGCTGTCTCATATAGACTTCTTCTTCTAGAACACCATGCAAGAATGCATTGCTGACATCCAACTGACGCAAGCTCCATCCTCTAGACGCTGCAATAGATAGAATAGTGCGAACAGTTGCAGCCTTAACTACTGGACTAAATGTATCTTCATAATCTAGCCCATATCTTTGCTTAAACCCCTTTGCTACAAGCCTAGCTTTGTATCTATCTAAGCTTCCATCAGCTTTTCTTTTAATTTTATATACCCATTTACAGTCTATAATATTTATACCTTTCTTCGGTGGAACTAGGTGCCAGGTATTATTTTTAATTAGTGCAAGATATTCAGCATCCATGGCCTCCTTCCATTTGCTATCTCCTAGGGCTTTAGATAGATTCTGTGGTTCTCTTGAAGATGTAAACCAACTGCACTTGATTGTTCCATAAGTATAGACTTTTTCTTTTCTAATGCCACTTTGGAGCCTAGTTCTTGGTTTGGTTACCTCAATTGACTCTGTCAGGGGAATTAAGCCAGTCTCCGCAAAGGATCTTGAACCACCATGATGACCATCTGGACAACTGGCGCTGCCCGGTTGGAGGAATCGGCGCTCTGGAGCGAGAGAGGCCGCGCTGCGTCAGCCGCCTGGTGACGTGGCGATTGGCGATTCGCGCGGGAGGGGGGATCTGACGTCTGCTCTCGCCGGAGATCCTGCTGCATCGGCCCCTGCTCTGACTACTCTGCTGGTGTCAGTCCCCAAGTACGAGGAGGATCCAGCACTGACTCCGAGGCTGATTCACCGGTGGGATTTGCTACAGGTACCCCAACTTCATCTACTGTAGCCATTTTAGCTGGATTTCCTTCTGGATTTTCAATGATGATTGCTTCACTATCGCTGCCAGTGCCTGTATATACATCACCAGCGCGAGAATTAGCAGTAACAGGTATATCGGTATTATTAAACATATGATCATGTTGTTCCTCTCCCCCTTGATCATAGGTAGGGTGAACTAGATTAGAAGGAAGAAGAGCAATCTCGGCTCGAAGATAGGCCCCAGCATTCGGATGGAGATTAGCAAAGGAAAAGACTTGTTCATCAAAGGTTACATCGTGGGAGACATAAACACGCCTGGTGGAGATGTCAAGGCATTTGAAGCCCTTGTGAATATTGCTAAACCCGAGGAACACACACTATTTGGAACGGAATTGGAGCTTTCTTGTGTTATATGGTCGGAGATTGGGCCAGCATGCACAACCAAAAATACGAAGAGAGGAGTAGTCGGATTTTTGCTTAAACAGGCGTTCAAGAGGAGTCTCAAATTTGATGACCTTGCTAGGTAGCTTATTTATGAGGTAGGTGGCAGCTAGGAACGCTTCGTCCCAGAATTTCAGTGGCATGGAAGCTTAAGCTAGAAGAGATAGCCCAACCTCAACTATATGACGATGCTTGCGTTCAGCAGCACCGTTTTGTTGATGAGTATGGGGTCATGAAACTTGATGAGAGATACCAATTTTATCAAAGAAAGAGTGGATTTTAAGATATTCTCCACCCTAATCTGTTTGCATGGCAATAATTTTGCGGTTATATTGCCGTTCTACTAAATTCTGAAACTCATGAAACTTTTGAAACACCTTAGATTTAAACTTTAGAAAATAAATCCAGGTGAATTTATTGTAGTCATCAATGAAACTCACATAATACCTCTTTGCAACTACTGAATCACAAGCAGGACCCCAAACATCAGAATGAATAAGTTCCAAAGGATTATTAGAGATACTGAAAGACTTAGGAAAAGGAAGTTGATGACATTTTGCTTGTTGGCAAGCATCACAAACTGACTCATTTGAGGAATTGCTAAGGCATGGTAATTTATTATGACTAATAACTCTAGTGATAATGGGCTTAGATGGATGCCCAAGACGACCATGCCATCTCTCAAATGACAGCGTCACTGAGAAGGCTTGTTCTATTGAGACTCCGCCTGGTAGGGGATAAAGACCTCGTCGACAGGGCCCTTCAAGAATTGTTCTCCTCATGGCCTTGTCCTTAATCAAAAAAAATACTTGCCATGAATTTCGAAGAAGGCATAGTTATCTGCTACAAGTCTATGAACAGAAACAAGATTTTTTGATACTTGTGGAACATGTAATATATTCTTGAGATGCAAGGGACAAGTTGGAGTAGGAACAATTGTATGACCAATATGTTTAATATCGATACCTTCACTGCTTGCCGTGTGAATTTGATTGGTTCCTCTGTACTTTTCCCTTGCCGTCAGTTTATCTAGATGGCTTGTGATATGATCTGTTGCTCTAGTGTCAACATACCAATTTGTGTCGACTCCGTAGGCATGTGTGGCAACTCTACCTACCTTCTCATTAGGAACATAGGTGTCATCGTATATGTGCCAACAATCCGAGGCAACATGGCCTGGCCTCTCTTATGGCAGACTTGATAGATGGGGTGGTTGTCACCGCCACCGCGGCCTCCTCCATGATTCCCATTGTTGCCACGGCCTCCATAGTTGCCACGGCTGCGCATGGCGCCACGACCTCCACCGCGACCACCTTGGCTGGCTGCATTAGTGGAATTTGTGAGGTAGGCCTGACAAAGACGCGTCCTGTTTTCAAAACTTAGAAGTTGTGAGTAGAGTTGAGTCACGGTGACAGGTTCGGACCTAGCCACCAATGACTCAACGACGGGATCATAATCAGCATCAAGGCCATTTACAATATAGGCTAAGAGATCCTTATCATCTAGCTGCTTTCCGGCAGCCGCCATCTCATCGCCGAGCGTCCTCATCTTCGTGACATACTCAATGATGGTGGATGTTCCCTTTTGGGTGGTCGTGAGAGCAAGTCTCACATTGATTGCGCCAGCCCTGGACCTTGAGGCGAACATATCTTCAATTGTGCACCAAGCCTGGGCCACCGTTTTTGCGCCTGCAACCTGGGACAGTACCTCCCGTGATAGAGAGGCAAACAAGAACCCCAGAACTTGCTGATCGCTTGCAAACCACTGCTCAAATGTAGGGTTGGCGATCTGAATTACCTTGTCATATTCCTTCCTTTCTACCGTGGCATCAGGAACTTCAACTGTGCCGAATACATGCCCATCCAGTTGTGCGCCGTGCAGGGTAGTGAGAACCTGCGCAGACCACAGGGCATGATTTTTCTTCATTAACTTCTCCAAGATCTAAAGACCGAGCAGGGGATTTGTGGTGGCTGTGGAAGATGACGTTGCCATTGTTTTGATCTAATCAAGTTGCTCTGATACCATGTAAAATCAAACGGCAAAGCGTGGGAGAAGAACACCTTCGGTGAGGCTGATACGTGTTGATAGATTGCCACCAATCGGGCTTAGCAGGTACACAGCGATATATAGGATGTTGAGGTTGTTTAGATCTCCTAATACAAGGGATTAGATAATCCTAGCCTCAACTACATCTATCTGGAGTCTCCTAACAACCTCAACAGCCATGTACAGCATTTCATGTGATATTCTATGAGATATCCTAACATCAACATCTCTCAACACCTTGGCGGCTTTGACGCTAAGGTCCAACGTCTAGGGAAAAAAAAGAGAGCATGGAAGTCGAACGCTGTTGATTGGGGAAGGCAAGAAGTGACCAAACCATTGCACCCGTGGACATTTTCCTGTAAGTCCTTTTAAAAAAATTAAATAAATCAATTTTTCATGTAATAGTTAATACTTAATTAATTATGTGTTAATGACCTGCTACGTTTCCCGTGCGACAATAAATTTAAGCCTAACTTCATATTGAAACTGTGCCTTAGCCATCGGGCTTTTATCAAATATGCCAATAGGGAGGTCAACGCCAAGATCCCTACCGTTGAGACATTAGACCTCAGCACCTTTGTTCTTGGTGTTGAGGGTGAGGTTCATTTTTGGTTATATTTTTTGTCACGGTCTATTTATAAAATAAATTTTATAAAAGGGTTAAAGTGTCAAAAATGCAAATGCAGTGACACTGACATGGGGTGCTTAATTCATATATTTTAGGCTACACTGATCCTTCTTACTTAGATTAACCCAAAAAACATGCTAGATAAAACAAGACATTTTCTTTTTGAGACAATGGAAGAGAAGCTCCCTGCCTCTTAAGTGAATTAAAGATGCATCTACTTTACAGGGGGAATACATTGGCTTCAGCTCTAGGCCCTACTTTAAAAGTGTGAGGAGGACAAACAAATGATGCAATGCAAAAGCCGTTATCTAGAGATGATGGTTATGTAGCTCTTTGTCAATTATGGATAGAGATTTTGCAAATATCTTGTCATCCAAATTATGTTGGCATTATTTATTGCTTTGTGATTCAGACTGATGTGTTACGAACTATGTAATAATGTGGCTCTAAATTCTCATGAAGCAAAAACCATGATTTTTTTTCATTATCTAAAAAATTAAGGATGCATATGACTATTACACGGTCAAAAAAAAAAACATGATTTAAAACAACAAGAACAAAGCCTAACAATAACCTGCTTTCAAAAACCGGAATGGTAACATGGGATCTAACTAAACATTGCTAGGGTAATGTGGGCAAATGTTTGGTACCTTGAGCAGACAAACATCTATACGGAGAAGACCTAGGGGTTTGCGAAGAGCAGTAATGGTATTAGTGTGACAGGTTTCCTTAATTCCTCTTGCTTTGTTTAGTGGCATTTTTTACTTGTGGACTGGGTGAGCGTGGAATGTGAGGTTTTGTGACGTGCCACTGGGGTTTTAGCTGGTTTGACAGTCACGTGTGTGTCGTCATTTTACACCTCCTTTTCCTTGGTCCAGTCAAGTCAACGATTTTAATTACCACGGTAATCGTTGCTTCCTACTCTTAACAGTTTTGATAACTACTGTATTGTCATATTGTTACCGGTATCTCTGCACTGCGTTCTTGGTTTGTAGCATAAAAGTTGCACTACTGTTTTTACACAAAGCGATCATTGAAGAAGAAAAAGGAGAGGACTATTGAAGAGGTGAAGAATAATCCGGCATAGACCATAGTTAGCGACTTGCATGCATTTGACATGCACAACTCCACTAGCAAATATCTGCAGCCAAATCATCCTAATCCTAATCAACCAAAAAGTCCAAAACAAAAAGGTTGAAGAGTACTCTCAAGCTGCAACAAGGCAGAAACTCACACACCACTACATCAGTTGGGCAGGAAACCACATGACTGTATATGCGCTGCTGCTTGGCCCGTTTGGTTCACGACCTAACCATCAGCACGAGCTTAATTATCACCTTGTTTTTGAATTAACAACATGTTTAAAGGTAGAGTCAGTATAGGTTCTTAGATAACACAAATTTATTTAAAAACTATACTTTTATAACGGTTAAGACAATAAAAACTCTAATTATTAATTAAAAAAGTAATTTTTTATTAGCATTCTTTTCTTTTTCCAATTGTCATGTAGTAAAGTTATTATTTTATAGAGACTAAGAGTTATTGTTAAACTATTGTTAACCATACCAACGATATTTATCTCTTCTATGTTCTCTTCTATATTAACAAATATTTCTAATTAAAAAGACCGAGAGTCTCTATTAGTGACCATTGCACATGTCCTAAGTAATCGTCTCATCCAAGCTTCATGACCTTTACGCGACCGATTGAGTGACAAAGAGATCAATTAGAGCAGTTAAATCAGCATTAGTTATCATAAGAGTAATACTATACGTTCTTTAAAAAAAATCTTTATTAAACTCTTACCAACAAATATATCAAGAGTTGGATTTAATTAGTAGGTCGCTATACAAAATTAAGATTCAATTACGATGTGCCACGTCAGCTTTTGTAAGATGTCTTTTACGTGTATCATTTTCCTTATTATAATTAGCCTGACCCTATCTACTATATTTTTCAAAAAGAAGGAAAATTTCTCAAAAAAGAAGGCCATTTTGTCTTCAATTGCGCCTAACTTGACACAGCCCATCTGACTTTGGCTGTAATATCTTTTAAAACATTAGCATATTGTCCGTACGTTATAACGAAATTATAAAAAATTAGCATTTAGTATTAACCTGTTTTTGTCATCACTTTCTACATATTTCATCTCTTCATTTCTGTATATATCATTCAACTGACAAGTGGGGTCTTTGACCCTGTACAAAAAGTAGAGAGTTGGTCTCTATTTCTATATATTCCATTCAACTGATAATTGACAACTTCTTTTAAAGTACTAGTTGGGTGTCCGTGCATAACAACGGAGAAAAAATATGCATCAATTTCAAATCACACCGAGTGAAATGATATAAAATAGTCATTTAGTGTAAGTACAGAGTGAAATGATGTAAAATAATCTTTTAGTGTAAGTTTGTTATAGCAAAAACCTTAATATAGCACAAACAATAACTCATCTTGACACTATGGTGAGTCAATATGGAATTCATCAAATACGGTCAGACACAATGCTTATATTCAAGTTTTTTCTCAAATTAAACAAGTTGAATTCTCATATTAACAATGCTTAGGCCGCATTTGACACTAGTTAGGAGAAAAAAACTCATCGTTTTCTATGAGCACGCTTCCCGAACTGTTAAATGGTGCATTTTTTGCAAAAAAAAATTTCTATATAAAAGTTGCTTTAAAAAAATCATATTAATCTTTTTTCAAGTTTAAAATAATTAATATTTAATTAATCATACGCTAATAAATCAACTCGTTTTAAATGATCTTCTTCCTCTTCCCTCACCTACAAACCATCATTTTATGTAAGGCTTGGGATTATACCCATGTCCTGGTCTCTGTTTAAATAGAATATGTTAAAAATAATAGGCTACAATGCTTTTTTTTATATATAACAAAGTGTATTTATTTATTTATGGTTTGTTGTATCAGTGGCAACAAAAAAAGAAAGACACAAATGGAAATATGACAACTGACTATATTGTCTCCTCATTGACATGAGTCCAAACATGGGTTCACTGAATATATATAGCACATGTATGTGAAGTCTGTACATCAACAGTGAACCACGAGATAAACACCTGCGTAGGATTTAGTACTGATGCTAAACATATAGATTGAAGCACATTATCAAATTGCATAAAGGAATCCCATTCTGAAATTTCTACAAACTTGACACCCCACAACAAAGGAATCACGCCCGTGCAACGCACGTCATGAATAATACGAATTAAATTGAACAATAGAAGTAGAATATGTGTTCTTTTAAAATATGTATATCTTATTGAATATGATCTTTAAAATTTTCTGATAATACACATAATACAATCCATAATATTGAACCAAATGTCTACTATTCCATATCAAGGCGACAACCACAACACAGGTAGCTGTTGTCACAGGAAGCCACAACACAGGCAACCATTGTCAAAGGAGACACATTGAGGAGCTGGCGGCCTTCCTGTATATCTCATTCTCTCTACTCACAAATGCCTCATACTACATATCGTTTGGGGTCTAAGTTGTTCGCAAGTTGCCTGATACCTCATCCGCTCCCTCCCGCACTGCTGATCCTAAAGCTGCTGCCTGGGCCTACACCTTCCGATCCGCTGAGGTCAGCGGCGCTGGAGATCGGCGGCAGTGCTGCAGTGGGTGGTATATATATAGACATATTCATCTTTATTAATATAGACCTGTCACTAATGCAGTCTAGTGTTCTCTTGTGTCACAAGGTTTGCTAAACTTGAAAAATAAGAAGAAAAAATGGAACTGGAAAGAAATAGCAATGTTTGTACCATGGAAGTGACAGAACAAACCACAATTATATCATACACTGACCTAATAGAAGCCCAGATATATCTATGTAGAAGACTGCACGGTTATGTCTTTGAACAAGAAATATGCACCTGAGTACCTGACTCTTTGAAATCTCACAAAAATAAAAGAAACTTAGAGCATGATAATACCTCCCCTACAATTGGACTTCCAGAGAAAGCCTGGCCTCCGCCGCCCTTCGCCGCCGCCTCCCCGCCTGTGCGCCGCCCCCTCCTCCGCCGTCGCCTCGGCCTCCTCCCGGCCTCCTTGGCCTCCCGCCGCCTCGGCCTCCTCCCGCCTCCTCGGCTCCTCCGCCTCCTCCCGGCGCCTCGGCCTCCTCCCGGCCTCCTCGGCCTCCCGCCGCCTCGGCCTTCTCGGCTCCTTTGCCTCCTCCCCGGCCTCCGCCGCTTGCCGCCGGCCTCCGCCGCCGCCCCCCCGCCTGCGCGCCACCCCCTCCGCCGCCTGCCGCCGCCCTTCGCCGCTGCCTCCCTGCCTGCGCGCCGCCCCTCGAGGCCGCCCTCCTCCACCCCCGTCCTCCGCCGCCTCCCCGCCTGCGCCGACTCCCGACTGAGTCAGTGAGAGTGAGTGACTGAGAGATGAGTAAAAAAGGAAAAAAAGACTTAAAAAATTTAAAAAAATTAGAGGAGTTGTAAAAAATTATGAAAAAAATGTAAAAACATTATCTGAGATGAGTAAAAAATACTCATATCAGATAATGTTTTTATATTTTTTTCATAATTTTTTACAACTCCTCTAATTTTTTTAAATTTTTTAAGTCTTTTTTTCCTTTTTTACTCTTCTCTCAGTCACTCACTCTCACTTGATGATATATTAGAGGAAGGAAAAATTTTTATATTTTTAAACAAGCAAAATAGAAGAAACATATATAGTTATGTAATTTAATTTCTATATAGATATAGAGGAAAATTGCGCAATAACCTTTATTGATTTTGATATTACACAGCTGCCTTATTAAAAACTCTGTCTGTAAAAACTCAAGTTTTGAGAAAATCATGACAAAGAAAAAGGGGAGTACAGCTAAAGGTCAATACTTAAAAAATAAAAAAGATTACTCTAGTTCCTCATTTTGTAAGGTAAAGATTTTCGAACTGCTTCAGCCAAATCTTGGTTCTCCGTGGTGTGTTGGCACGCTTCCTTAGCTAGCTCCCAGTCTTTAACCGCAAGTAGCATTTCTACCACCTCACTGCGGAGATTTCTTCTTCTCTCCTCAATAATTCTTCCGCAAAGGCTGAAGGCCGATTCGGATGATACCGTAGACACAGGCACCGTGAACACATCCCGTGCTAGCTTTGAGAGCACGGGATATTGGATCTTGTGATCATTCCACCATTGAAGAACGTTGAGATCTTCCTGGTTGATCGAGTCGTTGTCCAAGTAGGTGGACAGCTCAAGAGCTTCAAGCAAAGCGTGTGCAGGACTTGCTGCGGCCGAACTTCCACCACCGGTGCTCGATGAAGAAGAGGAACCACCCTAAATTCGGGCCCACTGCAATTTTTTCTTACCTGGGACAGGGACGGGTGGGGCTCTTTGCACGCGAACTCCCTGAAACTTAGTTTCATACTTTCGAAATACTTCATGCAATTTTGTCTTAGAATCAGAATAGTAGTTAGTGTAATCAATATTCATTGCATCCCCAATAAGATTCAAAATATTTAGAAACCCCCATATTTTACCCCTAGGATCAAGAATAAATGCAAAAGCATACAAGTATGGAATGTCCCTCCAGTATTTAAGATATTTTTGTTTCATGTGAAATACTGCAAGTCCTAGTAGTTGGTCGTCTTCATATTCTTTTAATAAAGTGGCAATCTCAAAAATTTTATACAAAATTAAATTAGCAGTTGGATAGTAAACACCAGACCAAAGTAACAGGTTGCATCATAAAATGTTTCAAAAAAAGTAATAAACCTTTCTACAACATCCCAAGACTATTCTGTCAGTAGCGGTTGCCCGTCACTGGTAACAATATTCTTGGACTGCAAGAAAACAGTTAGTATATCTTTATAAGGCAAGACATGTTTCAATATTAAATAAATCGAGTTCCACCGATGGTCCGCATCCGTTTAGAACTTGCGTGGACGCTTGTCCGAAGCGATGCAGAATTGCTTGAAAGTCGCAAGTCGAGAATTAGAACCATTCAGCCATGTTATGGCTTCACGGATAGAATCGAGATATACAGTTACTCTTTTAAAACCGGATTTAATTATAAGATTAATAACATGGCAAGCACAACGTTGATGTAAAAGAAATGATTCAGCATAAATATTAAATAAAGGCTGCAAAATTTCCATTGCTCTGGAATTTGCAGCTGCATTATCTAGAGTTACTGTAAATATTTTATTTGTGATGCCAAAATCCTCACAAACTCTATAAATTAGTTCAGCAATATTTTTCTGCATTATGTAAACATTCAATTAATTTTAAAGCTATTACTCTTTTTTGTAGTTTCCATTCATCATCAACATAATGAGCAACTACACTAATATAGTCTTCCTTAGCCCTACCACTCCAAATATCAGATGTGATATTAATAGAAAATGTGCAAGTAGCAAATAATTGTTTAATATTATCCTGGCCTTGGTTGTAAACATTCACCAAGTCCCGGGTTGTAGTTTGTCTACTAACAGCTTAAAACATAGGATTATGAGCAGTTTTAATGTAAGTCTCAAATGCAGGAGACTCACCAAAGTTTAAGGGTAGATCCTGTCTAGCAATTAAACGGGTAAGGGAATCTCGTGCTACTTGAGGATTATACTCCCATGAACGTACCGTACCGTCCGGATTGAGTACCAGTTGTTGCTGTCTTAGCTGGTAACCTTGCTTCTTCGCACACGCCTCAGCATGCCGCCTCAAATGCCCTGTTCCACCAGAAGATTTTCCAGAGAGTTTAATCTTACAAATTTTATATTTCGCGTAAGTTACCTCCCTTCCATCCACGGCGGTCTCCTTGATCTCATCAAAATGTTGCCAAGTGGAGGAAGTTCTTGATCTCTTTGAGCCGGTTGCCGTTGATAGGCTCCCGCTCGCTGTTCCGGATCCTTCTGAAGCCGCATGTATTTCCTCCGGATGTTCTTGCGGTGTAGGAGCCGACCCGGAGTCGTCTCCTTGCGACATCGACAGATAGCTCGGGTCGAAATCGCTCAGTTGGAACGTCGGGTAGTTCGGATCCATCCTGCAATATAAATAGAGAAAATTAGTATTTAAAAAATAGTAGGAACAAATAAGAAAATTTAGGATTTTTTTACCTTGCAGGAGCACCGGAGGCTGCTGCTATTAGCTATGAGAATGTGGGAAATTTTTGAATTTTAGACAAAATTTTGTCTAAATAAAAAATTTTGAGCAAAGAGAGCAAAAGAGAGGAGAATAGAGCACAAGAGGAGAGATTGGGAAGTTTGGATGAGCAAGAAATGGCTGGGGGTTCCCCTATTTTATAGGAAAAAATTTCACAATCTTTTGGATTTTTTTCATATTTTTTCGGATTTTTTTGGTCCTGCAACGGCTAGATTCAAAATCTAGCCGTTATTTCGGACCGTTGTGACACGCGTCAATTTTCTACTGGGCTAACACAGCCGAACACTGCAACAAACGGTCATCTGCAGTCGCAACGGGCAGATGTGCACTGCAGTGCAACGGTCGCCTACTCTACTCGCCTCCTCGGCTCCTCCCCACTCCTCCGCCTCCTACCCCGCCGCTCCTTCGCCTCTGTCTCGCGCCGGTCCGCCTCCTTCCGCCGCTTCTCCGTCTCCTCCCGCCGCTCCTCCGCCTCATCGACTCCTCCGCCTCCGCTCCTCCGCCTCCGCTCCTCCGCCTCCTCCGAGCCGATGCCCGCCTCCTCCCGGCTGCTGCCTCGGTCTCCGCCAGCGCCCTCCGCTGCCGCCTCCGCGCCCGGGAGCCTCCCCGGCCTCGGCCGCCGACGCCTGCCTCGGCCTCCGCTGGCCGCAGACGGAGGCCGTGGCGGCGCGGCCCCCGCCGCCGCCCTCTGGGCGGGCCGTGCCAGCCCGTCGTGCCGCACCGCCGGCCCAGGCACGGCACGGCCCACGGCCCACTGTGCCGGGCCGGCCCGGGCACGGTTACTGTAGCACCATGCCTGGACCGGCCCGATAGGGCACGACCCATTTGGACATCTATAATCGAAGCCGCTGGATCTAAAGCGACGGAGAAGTCTGAATGCTTGGAGCAAGAATCATCACTATCGAAGGTTTTTTAAGTAATATATGAAAGTATAGAAAAGAAGATTTTTGTTTTTAAAGTAGGGGAGAATTTCGCCTTCATTTGGGCCTAACTTGAAAATGCCCATCTAAAAATTTCAGCCAGAAGGGCTACACGGCCCACTGCCCAGTAGTCCAGATGCAATTCCATGGCGCACATCGTGGAAGAGTCCGGGGTATATCCGTGATGGATTCCCTCGCCGTCGGATCAAATCCAACGGCTGGGAGCAGCCACCAGAAACCCTCGCTATATATGCTGCAATCCCGTAGCCTGCAGCCTCTCCTACACCGCGCCGTCGCTAGCAGCAGCCAGGCCTCTCCTCCCCTCGCCGCCGATCCGATCCGGTAAGGCTCGCAATCTCTTTCCCCTCTCCTCGGCTAGTTCGTCGCCGATTACTGACTTTGAGTTTGGGCGCCTCGTTTACTTGGGGAGGTTTTGGTGTTCTGTTGGTCGAGCCGTGCGAAAGATCGAGACTTTACTGATCTGGTTAGCTACGGTGGTAGTTTTCTGGTCGAATCGTACAGCGTCACCGGCGATTAGGTTTGGAGAGTTGGTTCCCTTGTGACCGCCTCTGCGTTTCTTGCACCCACTAAGATATATATTTTTTAAAAAAAATCTAGAGTAGTATGAGGGCAAAGCTGCTTGGGCTCAGTGGATGCATGCTGTTGGATCTGTTGGTTCTTTTAATGCCATTAGGATGAGTTGGTTCTGTAGGGCATCATGCTAAAAAGTTGTTGTTTTGAACCTCGAATCACAGTTCAAGTAAACCAGTGAAGTTCTTGGTGGTCGTGGGCTTAGATTTGAATGCTACTAGTGAATAGCTGCATTGCAGTAGTGGATATAAGAGTGTTATTTTCGATTTGCTGGTGCTTTTCCATAGCATCCAGATGCGGTGTTCAATTGTGCAGTTTATTCTGTAGTCCAATGCACTAAAAGCTGTTATTTTCGAATGCATAGTTAGCTGGTTCTGTACTCCGATGTGGTAAAGTTGTCATCTTTCAATGTTTAGTTAAGCTATGAAACTTCAGAAACAAAGAAAAGGTTTAGGTTCAGTACTGAGGGGTATTGTCCTTTTATAGTTGCCCTGATCTACAGCTTGAGTAACATGGTTGGCTTTTAATTGTGCCATGCATTGGTTATTGTGAATTGGCTCTTTTAGTTGATCCGACAATGCTTTCTGTGTATCAACAGATCACTGGTGATTTTTTTTCTTGAGGGGAGATGGCAGTTTCTTTCTCCAACGTGAACTCTGAGGCAGGCCTCAAAAAGCTTGATGACTACCTTCTCAGTCGCAGCTACATCACTGGGTATGTGACCACTGCCTGCCTATGTACTGAATGGCTGTATTGATTCACTGTATTTACCCTGCAACTATATTTTTCTAGCTACCAAGCTTCCAAGGATGACATGGCTGTGTACTCTGCATTCTCAACTGCACCCTCTTCGAGCTATACCAATGTTGCAAGGTGGTACACTCACATTGATGCACTCCTACGGCTGAGGTATGCATTTTAGCCTTTCTGTTTTCCTTTTTTTAACATGTCATGTACAGTGTTCTGAATTTGCTGAATGTTGTATCCATGTTCAGCGGAGTTACTGCTGACGGTCAAGGCGTAAAGGTCGAGTCATCAGCTGTTCCTGCAGCCACAACTCCTGATGTTGCTGACGCAAAGGTCACAGACCTAGCCTTGCATCTTGTTTGCCTGAAACCTGTGAAGTGGTCTAATATACTTGTGACTTGGTGTTGTTCACAAAGTTAAATTTTGCAGTTTAATTTTGCCTGCTACTGTCTCAAATATATCATCATATCTTCTAATTTCAGGCTCCTGCTGCTGATGACGACGATGATGATGATGTTGACCTTTTTGGGGAGGAGACTGAAGAGGAGAAGAAGGCAGCTGAAGAGCGTGCTGCAGCTGTCAAGGCTTCTGGCAAGAAGAAGGAATGTATGTTATGCTACATTATACTACTCCCTCCATTTTTATTTACATGGCGTTGGTTAGTTCAAACCAGAGGGAGTATATTATTCTCATGTAATGAAGAATACAAATTTTATTTTATTCTCATCTGTGGCTGCCAAGAAAGACTAAGCAGTAACTATTCCTAGTATTGCACATTGCTGGAGCTATGTTTTATCCTTAAACATTCAATACAAAGAGCTACTGCTAACTTGTCAATACCTTTTGTCAGCTGGGAAGTCCTCAGTGTTGCTTGATGTCAAACCATGGGATGATGAGACTGACATGACCAAGTTGGAAGAGGCTGTAAGGAATGTGAAGATGGAAGGACTGCTTTGGGGTGCATGTATGTTACTACACTAAACTTTTTCCTACCTGTGAAATTTAGTTTTGCCATGTGTTTTATATGCTGGTTTAGTTAGATCTATAACATGCATGTTTACCACCACTTGCAGCCAAACTTGTCCCAGTTGGTTATGGCATCAAGAAATTGCAAATCATGATGACAATTGTCGACGATCTTGTCTCAGTTGACAGTCTGATTGAGGACCACTTCTACACTGAGCCAGCGAATGAGTACATCCAGAGCTGCGACATCGTTGCATTCAACAAAATCTGTAAGTTATACCAAAAGTTTGAGAGCCTGTAGTTTTATTGGTTGCATGTGCTTATTATTATACTGAAGCAATCGCCTGACTAGCTTCTGCTTTGAAGGAATCTAACCTATATATAGCTATTAGTTTGCAAGGAATCCATCATATATTATTCTCTATATGATAGTGCATGACTAGATGTTAATTGTTAAAGAAGCTGTGCTATATTGTTCTCTATATTCAAGAATGTTCAGGAGGTTGCTCATATACTCTCCATCCCAAAATACAAGGACTTGTAAAATTTTCCCAAAACAGTACTATCCCCCCCCCCCCCCTCCCCCACAAACCACCCCTCATTTTATTTTTACCAATTTACAGCCAACCAACCTCGCACTCTCAAATCACCTCTCATCTAATGAGGGCATCATAGTCTTTTCCCTTCATCCATAATCTCTCTCAAAAAAACTTAGAGCCCTTGTATTTTGGGACGGATGGAGTAGATACCTTATTTGCAGCACACTAAATCGATTTCATATGATGACAGAAATTTCACCTGCCTTTGAGCCAGACCTGTTCTGAACTAACGTTTCGATTAACCTTTTTTTTATTGCAGAGATGAACTCCTTGAGTCAGGTGACGACGGTCGGTGCACAAAGAACAAATCCAGGAGTTCGAATTTACCATTGCTATGTCGTCGTGGTGGTATCAACTAGTACTTGAGCAGTTTTGAACCCTAGTCGTTCGTATCGAAATTGTAGCACTCTACTACCGAGCTTGTTTACTCCGTAATGTTTAAAACCGATCAGGTTGTTTCTATTTTTGACACCACTGTTGCTCGCTTCAGTTTTGACGTGTTGATAATCTCCCGCTGTGCTTTCTTGCCATTGTTTTCGCTGCAATCACTGGTTACGGCGTGGGGTCGTGTGGTGTTGTATTCAGCACGCTGCGTTGGCTGTTCTATGTTCACCAATCACCACAGCAAGTAGCCAAACCGCTAGGGTTAACAAGAACTGACGAAAATTGCTTGGTTTTTGTGAATTTTTTAGGGTTTGAGCTGGTTTGAGTCGACAAACCGCTTGGTAAACCATTCAAATGCAAAAATTTAGAACTTGGTTTTAAAATGTTGACAATTTTGGACAGTTTTCGTGAAAATCAACAGAGGTGGTGGTTTCCCATCAGCAAACGATTTTGTCACCAGGGTTCCCCTCTCTGATTGATGGCCGGATTTCGATCTCAGTGATATGACATTTTTTATTAAATTTTAGATAAAATTTGGTCAAATTTAACTGTTTCAAATTTGAATTTTTGAAAACCATTTGAAATTTTTATCTGAATTTACTTTCGTTCCGTGTCAAAACATTAAAATTTCACGATTTTTGATCGGTTTTCGTTAAAAACATAAACCTTGGTTGTCACAGGCCGAGCCACCCCTCTCTTGTCGTCGTCGCCTCTTACCTCTCCTGTTTCCTCTGTTCGTGGCCTGCGCTGGGCTTTGCCGGCTCTGCAGCACCCAAGCCCAGTGCGTCACACCTGTAGCCCCAGCCGATAACCGTATTAGTTCATTCTACACGTTAAACGGATCCATATTCACTAGCATCTTACTTATATTTTTATCCTCGTTTCGTGCAAGCCTTTCATGTGAAATGCAACTCTGCACGCCAGAATCCAGACATGATACCACTCAAAGTGTACAGTAATCACAATGCATGAAAATCCTCGACTCGTGTCTACTAGTACTAGCTAGTCAACTGCTACTAGTTTCCAGAGGGATAGAGCTGCGATTCAGTCCCAATATCTGAGTGATTCACAGCAGATATGGCACTGATCAGAGTTGACCATCATCAGTGACTTACACTAGATATTTATTTATACACACAATGTGATAATCTAGCTAGCTCGGTGTAGATTCACAAACCGCATGTTCAGATGCAATTCTTTTTTGGCCCAAAAGCGACACAGGATTCAGGACCACATGGCGGCAGCTTCTCGCTGCTTCTAGCCTAGCTAATTCCTTTTAGAACTCACACACACACACACACTCACCCACATGGTAGTACTACATATATTTATGCATCAATCCAACGGTAAATGCATGATGGGTGTAACTGCCCTGTCCAAACATTCTTGCACACTCAGAGATCAGAATAACAGCATAATCCTACTAAAAAAATCTGTATTTATGTATATATTTTTATGGCTCTTGATAACAAACTCTACCCCAGCATATCATGCATAGCTCCTAGTTTAGTTTATCTCTCATCTTGTGTGGATCCCTAGGATCCTTACTTATCTAACAAAGACCAAATGTCTCATGAGATTAGAGCTCTTCAGCAATCATCCCAAACAAGCACCAATGTATAGTAGAATACTACTAGAGTATGTATACATATCTGAACATAACAATATAAGATGCAATACATATATATACATATAAACACTGAGTAGTGAGCAGCAGAGCACATATTCAATAGCACATCGGCATTTGCCAAAGGTGTAGAATGTTGCTTGGCAGCCACTCCTTGGCACCTTTTTTTTTCCCAAAGTTGGGCACAAACATACACAAATGTGCCGGGGGGTTGCCTCTCATCAGAAAATTCAGAATGCCAATGGAGATTTGGGAATTTTATACATCAGCTCCAGGTTGGCTTACCGATTTCGGCTACGAGCATGTTCCAAGAACCCTAGTTGCACTACTATTTCTGTACATCCGGGTATATATTTATCATGCACCATGTTCTTGAGATGATCACAGGTAAGTAGAATAGAAGCATGAGGGGTTCTCTAGCTGATGAAACTTGTTGCTTTATCCCACAAAATTAATGAAAATGAAGTATACATGGGGGAGTACTATATGGTGAAACGTACACCGACTGTATCTGAAATCTGAAAGAAAAGATAACAAAGCTGAAAACTTCTCTTGTTTTCAGCTCAAATCCAATGCTTGAACTAGCAATCCTGTCGACGTTCGATCTTCGCTCAGAATTACGATGTGGTGCATCGGTTCTACGTCGTCCCGTCTGATCGATTTGCCGTTCAACTGAACCTCAATATATGTGGATTATTATGGCATCGAAATAATGGTAATTTTCCATCGCGCAAATCAGGACACCAAGCCACCGTCATGTAGTCTGAAGAAAAAAAATGCATCCAAAATTCAGTGCGTAATGGACCTGTATAATTCTTACAGAACAGCATAGCACAAGAGTGTAACGTTCAAACTTCCACTATAACTTACCCTTGTGCAGACAATAATGATCGCATTGAATTGTGCATCTCGTTTTACATCTCTAGAACAATGACTGCAAAAACATCAAGAAACTCCTCATCAGTTCATGCTTAATTACTTCTTCACAAACTACTGCAATAATCTTCCCATGCATGTGTCTGAACTCTGAAATTTATATGCATGAGTGCAAACAAATGCAGCAGAAAAAAATATTAGTTGTCACTTACAATCTGAATCTGTTTTGTCCCACTTAAAGATATCTTCTCCATTCTCATCGTCTTCATCGTCATGGAGATGTTCCCTTTGCATCTTCCCCCTCGGCTTGTCCTCCAGATAGTACTTCCTCGATGACGCTGCATTGCTCGGACGAGCGCTCATCCTCTTGTGAAGCATCGTCCTGAACAACTGCAAATGAACACCATATAAATTTGCATGATTTCATATATATATAAAGACATGATGTGCGCTGTTCGTTGCTGATAATGTCGTATAGTTAGATAATAATTAAGTTGTTTTGTTAAGACCTTTTCGATTCTTGATTCCACTGGATCCTTCAAGCTGGGCGCCGGCGAGAAGCCGCCGCGGCAGACGAACATCTTCTTGAGGAGGAACTTGAAGGATTTCTGCTTGATGGTGCTGCCGTTGGTGTTGACGAGGAGGTCACGTGCTTTGCTCAGTATGATCTGCGTGTCCGGCGAGAACTCGCCGTTCTGGCCGCCGCCGCCGCCGTCGGCCGCCGCGTGCCGGAGCGAGATCCTCCGGTCGACCTCGAGGCTGGAGGGGCAGTTGAGGAACCTGTCGAGCGGCAGCAGGTTGTTGCCGCCGCCGCCGGAGCGCTCCTCGTCGTGGTCCGCCGTCGAGCCGCGGCTGCTGGACTTGGACTTGGCTCGCCGGAGCAGCTTGTTGAGCGCCTCCTGCAGCTTCTTCACCTCCTCGATGGTGAAGTCCGCCACGTCCTGCGCCGACGCCTCCTCGGCCGCCGGTGGCGGCGGGGACTCGTTGCCGAGCGTCCCGATGGAGAGGAGGCCGTGGGCCGTCGCCGGCGGCCAGTGATCACCGGCGATCTTCTCGTCACGAGCTTCTTGGCGGCAATTCTGATCTCCCCGACCTGTACTCATCCATCGACGTCGACAAAAACGTCAAACGCATGCAACACGCAGCTGCATTTACGTACTCACACATGCACGTTGGATCCAACAATTTCAAGTTCAACTAAAACAACTAAACTTACTGCGAGCTGACGAGCTCACGGCGGCAGCAGCAGCTTCAGCTCGTCTCTTCTCCTGTTTAGCACTGAGTCGATTCTGCATCCAGTTAATAATCTGCAAACGGAATAATTAATCAACACAAAAACATAAACCACAAAACTAAATCACATAGGCATATATATTATAAGAAGTAATACTACTGAAACTGTCATGTATATATAGCAACATGGACTGAAACCTAGCTAGCATGCAGTTGAGCTTACCCCCATAGCTAGCAGCTAGCCTAGAGCTCTGATGATTACGGCGGCGGCGAAACGACGATGTGCACGTCGGAGATCGAGTTGCTGCAGGGAGGCAACAGAATCTAGCTGATAATGATATCAGTTTCAGGGTTTAGCAGGAGCTCTCTGATTGGCCGGCCAATCTCAGCCAGGGCCTGGAGGCAGCAGCTACGTACCCATGGACACTGGGAGAGGGAGAGATGGGTGTAAAAGAAATGGGAAGTGGGCTGCAGGGTCCCCTACCCCCATGGAATTAAATAGGGGGTTACAACTGAGTGGTACTGGTACTGGGATTAAGACCCTGTTTAGGAAGCTTAAGATTCTAAGAAGCAACTAGTGAGAAGCTGAAGAAGCTATGTTTACCGGCTTCTGCCTTCTAATTCATTTTCTGAATTCTATAACTACAGATTCTTAAAATCCGAGTGAGAATCTAGACTGTTTAGGAGGAGCTTCTGCCAGCTGGAGATTTTAGGAGAAGCTGCAGCTGGTAGAAGCTTTTCCAAACAGGGCCTAAGTCGGTGAGCCATTGGCTAATCTCGATCGAGATTAGTGGCCAAATTGCGTACTTGATGCATCCATTCGTAAGGCGGCCATTGGATTTTAATGTGTAACTATCTAGTCTAAACATGCTCATGGTATTCATTCTGATGATCAGAAAAGGGTACATTCTGATCAGAACCTTAAGCATGTGTTTTGGACATGGAAATAACCCTGAAGTACTACTATGTTTGTGTTTGTTTTTATCAAATCGTAATAATTGGATGGTGTAGCCATCTCATGAGGCTTCTCCTATCCTCCTATCGAAATATTAGAAGTCATAGTAACAAAAGTCGTGGTAAACATATTCATAGGAATAGCCATCTTCTAGATCAAAATGCTAAAAATTGTGGTAAAAGTATCCATAGTTAGGCCCTGTTTAGTAGAGCTTCAGCTCCTAGGTCCACGTCCGATCTAACTGGAACTTTACCAAACGGTTCAGATTCAAAAAAAATAGAGTGGAGCTAGCTAGATCGATCCAAAAAATAATACTAACGTAGTGGAGCGGGATGAGAGTGGCTCTAGAACTCTAGCTCCAACTATATTACAGAAATACCCATAGATTTACAGTGAAATTACCCATAAAATGCCACCGCACTACCCCTCCATCCCTCTGCCTCCCCGTACCACTTCGCCCCGGCCTGGCGTGTCTCTCAGCCTCCCTCGTGAAAACGCCCGAGCGGAGAGGAGAGCACACGGGGGAGCACGCGCACCAGCGGTGGCGGCGAGCGCACCGGCGGTCGATGGCGGTGGTGCACCGGCTTCCTCTTCCCCGCCTTTTCCCTCCTGTCTCTTCCCAGGCGGGGGCGCACGGCGGCAGACGGCTAACGGCGGCGGAGCACGGCGACGCACGGCGGCGCATGGACGGCGGTGCAAGGCGTCGGTGGGTGGCACAAGGCGGTAGACGGCAGTTGAAAGTAATCCAAACCCTAAAATTTCCACTACATCTTCCCTTCAATTTTTGTCTCAGATCTGTGGGAATGAATGAATATTTTGGTTGATTCGTTGCAATTATATATGTATTGTTAACATTTTTTGAGAAGTAAGCAGTGGATTGCATCATCTATTCATCTGAATTATTCAAGACCAAAATGTAGAATGCGCATAGAGTGGTAGTAGACTAGTAGGACCAGAATGTGCTGCGGCAGTACAGCCGTGGTGCCTTGTTCGTCTGTAGTAGTCTATCCATCACCAAAGATTGTGCTTGCTCATACCATGCAAAGAGAACATCAACATATCCTGATAGCTGTCATTCCTATTGGATAATGGATAGTCTCAAGCGTTCTGCCAGGGCCACATGCATGCATATAAAATGACAAAACTGCTTATTAGTAAATATTATAATCTGCGTTACGAGTAACAAAAAGACATAATTTAGTCTTAACCCCTCAAATTTGGTGAGTGGGTTGCATCATCTATTCATCTCTTCAGAAGAACAGATGCTCCATTTACAACCACTGCATGCATGTTGGTATATTATTTGCCTGCATAGTTATGTCAAATGTCTGTTAAATTATTATGTCTTAGCAAATTAACCAAATTATGTAGGATAATTCAATGTGCCCTCTGAAAAAAAAGTAGAAACTTTATGAGAAGATCTTATTCATCGTAGATTAACTATTGCTGGATAATTCAATGTGCCCTCTAAAAAATATATATGCCCTATGGTTTTATCACTATTGACATAAGATTCATATATTGCATTGTTCCACAAGAGTCCTATCATTTTGTCCCAAGCTTTTTCCATAGCTGTGCGCGTGCTAGTGCTTTTATTTTGAATCGTTGTTTTCTCCTGAGCATGTATTCTAGGAAACTATATGTTACTTTACTTTTTTAGTTTATTGCTTAAGGTTGTCATGATCGATAAGGTCGACGTTGGAAACTAAAATACTTGGAAGTTCTTTTCTGAGTAGGAAGATAAATATGCTAGGTAGATTTTACTTACCTTATTCTGCCATTTCAGGGTCCCTTGTAGAGCAGGCATATGCACAACGCCCATTCAAGTGACAATTGTTACATTATACTCTCTCAATTCTCAAGTAGATTCTTGCTGGAAGCTACTTCTATGTTGCTGGAGCACTTGTTGTCGTCATAAACCCTAGGAGGATGACCTTGTTTGGTACCCTTTTGGTTATTTGGGGTCTAGCGAAAGAAGCAATATTTGGGAAACCAGTGAATAGCGATCCAACACAATCAGTTCATGTCTATCCAACCATTTTGATCGCACTGATTTGTGCATTTATGTCAATAACTTACAATGTAAAGAAGACAGTTCGAAATAGTCAGTCCATTTCGATCACTAAGCCCCTGCAAAGTTCTTCGAAGTCAAAACTTAAGTAGACACTACATTGTCTATTTGTCACAACCCCTTCAACCTTGTAATTTATTTCAGTAATTTTATTGTTGAAGACTGGCCCAAGGATAACACTACTTTGGTTATTGTGTACCACTTTGAATACTGTAACATTCAGTTTTCACCTTTGTATCGAAAACTGACACTATCTATAATTTTGATTGCAAGCATATTTTCTTTAATTTCAAACATATATTCATGTCTTATAATCAACAATTATTAATCGTTCATCAAATGAACAACAAAAAAAATCCAAGGGTAGTTTGGTCTATCTTCCTCTCTCCTCTCTTTTAGGATTTATAGAGCTAATCAAGCTAGCCAAACATTTTTCAGGTCACCTTTAGATTTTATAGGAGCTAGCTCTGACTAAAGCTGGAGTCAGGAGTTAGGAGCTAAAGTCCTGCCAAACAGACCCTTATAGCCATCTATAGTGGTCTTTTCTCGTCACCCCAATCCCTTTTGATTCTCACCAACTTCAAATCTTTTGAAATACAACCAATTAATCCTAAAACCTCACATGCCTCTACAAAATCACTCCAACATCTTGAATTTCTTTAGAATTTTGTACGTGGCATCCAGAGTCAGAAGGATCGTGGAAACTAGGGCATGGGAGAGCTGCAAGCCTGCAACCATCCGGAGCTGAAGCCAGTCCTTTAAACTGGTAGAATATCTCCAGTCCATCCGTACAAGGTGTTTGAGTTAGCCAATAGCCAAAGATCTTATTTGGAGAGCTTAAGATTCTAAAAAACAGCTGACGAAAAACCAGCTGATAAGAATTAGAGAAGCTAAGTTTCCCAATTTTTAACTTCTAATTCATTTTCTAGATTTTAAGTGAGAATTTGTACTATTTAGAGAAGCTTCTGCTAGCTGAAGACTTGAGATGGAGAATCTTCAGCTAGCAGAAACTCTCCAAACAAGACCAAAGTCCGAAGAGCCCTGAAACCAAAGTGGCCCACGTGGCGCAACGCCAGCCGCTGCCTCGCGCCGATCCAACGACGCCGGATCAATCCACCCGATCCGCGCGTGTATACGTGGGCTCTCACCCGCCCATCCATCCGTGCCCTAGTTTAACCCCCGGGGCACGGGCTTAATCACTTGATTAAGCGCCACTAACCACACCCCTGAAACGATCTCCCCGATATTTAGGCGGGGGGAGGGTGATTAACGAGGCCTCGTGGAGAGTAATTAACGGTGGGAGCTAACTTGGTAATCAAAGGGGAGTACTTAATTAGATCGATGAGTGGTCATTAACAAACAGGTGTCAGCCCGACACGGAGGAGTCTGGTCGTGACACTTGTCCTTCCGGAATCATGTTGGCCCATATGGATGGACTCTCATTGGCCAAGCTGGCAACTTGATTAATTCCATTGTAGGGGAAATATGTTAGTGTAGGACTCAATAGTTTATTTTGTTTTTTTTTCTCACATCTTGCAATATTGTAGCTCTGGCTTGGGTCATGCATGACACCAGGATAGTACTAAATGGCGGTGGTAGCGGCTGCAATAACGATAGCATAGCAGCGTGTCAACGTTACTGTGAATGTGGCAATAGTGTGTTAGTAGAGTTGGAGGCATGACTATTCCTATTAAAGTCCAAATGTTAGTGTCCATACACGCATATAGGCTTTCAATAGAAATCTGGTGAGGTTATTGATTTATCTTGGCCTCCTTTTTTAGCATGTGTAAACAGGTGTGTGTTTGTTCATGTAGTGGGCATAGTGGTGCATATACGTATCTTCCTGTAATTGAAAAAAAGCGGTTAGGAATATAGCGGCACAATAGCGGTGCGACGATATTTAGTTCATAGTGGGTGAGAGAAATAATAAGAGAAATGTAAGTTGTAATTGTAGCTTTTATAATCATTATGTCATAAACCAATATATTATATAAGATTGACATAAGAAAATGCGTATATATGCACATGTCGGCCCATTTGGATGGACTCTGATTGGCCGTACTGCCGAGCTTGGTTCATGCATGAGACACTACCCAAATGGCACATAGCTGGCCAGTATGAAATACCCTTCCACTGGATCAACTCCTCGACAAGCTTGAAAGCCAATTAAACACTCGAACCTGTCGATTTGTTTGGTCCGAGTAACACAAGAAGTTGATCTATCGTCCCATCATCCCATAAATGGTTTGATTCCTCAAAACCAAACAACCCATAAATGTTTGAATGCTCTTAAAATCTACCTTTGCGCTTCTACTTCCCTTAGTAAAACAACACCAGAACGTTTGGACTTGGAGAGGTCCAAATCTGATGGCTTTATCATGGGCAAATTGAACAACCAACGACCGACCTGACCTGACCATCCTTGATCAAGCTGTACAGTATGGGGATGCACGGGCTTTTCGCAAACTCTATTATGTACACTCGAATACTCCCCCATTACAAACACAAACCAGGGCACCGGTTTGCTGCGTGCTCCCACTCGCTACGACTCGGACCCTCCACAGCACACCTCCGCGCAGCACTCGTAGCAGCCGAGGCAGGCGAGGGCGGCGCAGATCTGCGTCATCAGGATGGCACACTGGTCGTTCATCTTGCTGCACGCCTTGATGCAGCACATGCAGCAGAGGCAGTCGGCGAGGCGGCTGCAGCAGCCGGCGGCCTTGTTGAGTATCTCGAACGTCTCCGGCGGTTTCACATCGCCGAATCCTGTGATGAGGTTCTCCCTTGTGGCGGTTCGGTCACCGAATCCAAGCTTTAGGCCATGGAGGGGGATCCGTTGTGGTTCGCCAGGGCCTTTGTGACCTTTTAGTTTCTGCTTGACCTGTTCAAGTACACCGATTTTAGTTGGAAGTTCTGAGCTAGCATGTTTGTCACAAGATTTTTGTTGGCACATTAGTATTCATCCAAGATTATGTAGGGACACTAGTGTTCTTCTAAAAACCGTGGGATCTACCTTTTGTGCTGCATCTACCCTCTCCAATGTTTGAAGTAGGACCATGCTCGTGTACTCTGAAGGAATGCTGTTCTGTATGCTTAGTTTCACCACCTGCAAAGATCAAAAGAAAAGGAGTTACTAAAACCCATAGAATGCTAACTGAATGGAACTCAAAACTATTGAAGTAACATATTTCAGTGGCACGTGCATTCACATGAGAATGTGAACTATATAGAAAATTTAGAACTTGTTCCCAAGGCATAAATGACATGGTATGCGAACACCAAACTAACATTCAGCATCAACAACCACATTAAGTGTTTTTCATGGTATTGTTCATTAAGTACTCCCTCCATCCCAAAAAGATTGTCACTCTATGATTCAAATTTTGTCCCAAAAAGATTCACTCTACTTATCCCATCAATCACCTCCTATTCAAATTTCTTCCCATCCTACCCCCAAGTACCCTCCCTCTCTTAACCACACATCATTTAATAAGGGGCATGATGGTTATTTTTTCTCAAACTTCAATCTCTGCTAAACAACCTAGAACAACAACTATTTTGGAACAGAGGAAGTACTTCAGAACAAGGAACGTGAGAACTGTAAATACCAACTGTCTCTTCACTATATCTCCTGGCCACGAAATTCGATAGAGGTATAAAGCAAAGAACATGTAATGCAACCATTGGCCAAAAGCCTGAAGCTTAGAACACACCTTTCTCTCAAGTTGTTTGTCAGAAGAAAGCCATGCCTTTGCTGTGAGAAGGCCAATCTGCTGTGCTGCCAAAATCTAGAAATCATACATAAAACAAAATGCATATGCTGTCAGTATACTAGGGAAATTGATGGTCCTAGGTATCTATAACTCAAGCTTTATGATATGACAGCATAACAACTAGCCCAAGGTTTAAATAATTGCATGGAATTAAATTTAAGACCTTGTGCAAGTTCCTCAATTGAAACAAGAGAACCAAATCTACACAATAGTGAGCATCTTACTTTGTCAAGGGGTATGTCCTTTATATGCTGCACCTTCAGTTCAATCGAGATTTCTCTCATGTTAGCCAAGTAACCTTTAGCTGTAACCATCTCAGGGAACTTGCCTTGGTATTTACCAGATATACATAAAGGACATTTTGCTGAAATGTCTGGAATGTATTCAGAATCGATCTGAATTAGAGGAAAGGAACAGTCAGAAGACAATAAAACTATTAAATTTTCCAGCTATACTTGTTACACCTACAAAAACATACCCAACCACAGCCCATTCAATATAGAAAATAAATGATTAATTTCTACATACAGAACAGACTCGTTGCTAAAAAGAGCAGTATAAGATGTTATGGTAGCACACGAACCAGCCCACATTAATGCACTGCCAGAGAAAATGAGCCAGGAAATCTCAAATCAAATACTGAAAAGAGCCAATTTCATTACGGCAGCAAGAAGCCAAGAGCAACCTTGACGGCATTACTAGTTTTACATATCCATCTCTACATAACCAAAATTACAACATTAAGTAATTAGCCATTCATTAACTCACTTCGAATTCATCAAGATGTGCCATAGCATCAATGGAGATGTTTGCCACTATTGTACTTGATGCTTTCCTGAACCACCCAAGTATCCGACTCTCAATTGATCCTGGAATAACAATTCAAAAAAGGGTTTATGAAGATGTTAACACGAATTTCTATAGAAAAATAAAAAAATTGTCCAATTAATGCATATAACAGAACAGTAATGCTTAGAGATGAACTTCATGCATCAATCCAGATAAAAAACAATAATGTATAGGTAGAATGCCCATGAAAACTTATCACTGAGCAGAGGTGGTGAGATTGGAGTGTCAAACTTAAACAGCATGTAGAGATCATAAAGAAACAATGTTATGTGGAAAAATTGCAAACCAACAGTACGAGTTGCTAGCTCTTAGATTGCAGAGCAAGAGGATCCCTTCATAGATTACATTACTGCCACCTCAAAACAATATGAACTGATCACTGTTTGTTTTTCTATTATAATATTTTTTGAAATAATTATGCATTTTGTGGCTGTCTCAAGAAAAGCTAAAAATTATAATCCATGGAGAAAGGCAGACAGTGTATATCATAGTTCTAACCTCCAGCTTTAAAGGTCAGGACATAAAGGTAGGGCATACTGTTTGCTAAGACAAGAAGAAAAAGGTTAGGGGCTTGGTACCTGTCTCAAGTGCAGCATCGTAATGCCCCTTGCCAATTGATGCCAGCATGCGCAAGAAATAGTGGTTACAATACAAACCTGTTATTTGACAGTAACAAAATGAAAACAAAATACATATCAGGTAAGCAGTCAGTAATGAAGTACAAAACAAAAGGGTGTAGTAATTAAAATATGATATGGTTCGCCTCATCACAAATTGGCAATCATAAATCACCACATTAACTGCTCTGTTGATTTATGGTGTAGGCATTTTTCTTTTACACAATGGATATTTGCAGATGTGAAGATACATGTGTAAGAGGCAAAAGTGGACAGGATAACTTTCAAGTGATCCAGGAGACTAACTAGAGTTCTGAATACTAAAATAATTGCATACTTGAAGCTCTATTTAACACTACCTAGTCCAAAAGTAGAAATCCGAGGAGATTTAGATCCTCTGCTGATGAGCTCCGTTTTCACAGTTTGGCATATATTATGTTCATCGTCAACTGATCCATCAGTCATAAGAAAGATTTGTGGAAGCACATCATGAGCACTTGACAATAATGCCATTGCCTTTCATTAAACAAAATGGGAGTATTAACAATAGAAGAAAAAAACAAGAATACTAGATACGCATATTCCCAATTGAGACAATATATTTAATAATAATACCTCATTCAACGGATGCATAATATCTGTACCACCCTCAGCGACGAAGTTTAAGTTCATCCAGTCAACTGCACTTCCTATTGATTTCTCATTTACTTGCTCCAAACACGATGAGAATGAGTGAAGCTCATCATTAAATGTTATAATGTTGAAATAATCTCCTTCTGTGAGTTCTAAAAGAGCAGCAGACATTGCATTCTTCACATTCTCAAGCGGATTTCCTTGCATGCTTACACTTGTATCAATGACAAACACAACTGCTTTTCTGAAGACCTATTATATAGTTCAGGTGAGATAAACGAACAAAGAGAAATATTTTGTGAAGCATGGAAGAAGGCAAAAAGGAATGAACTTCTGATTCAATAAACCAAAATTGAAATGACAAAAGCTACTTCAGTAACATCCTTATGTGCTATAACTTCAATGATATACAGTGACAAAATATCCAGATAGTAGTTTGTACATGGTTACTGGAATTTCACTAGAAAAAGATAACTGAATGGCAGTTTAGAATGGTTCCATGAAACAATAGTTCTGCATTAGCTTCATCAGGAAGGTTCCTACTAGAGGACCCTGTCTTAATATAAAAATCTTTTCAAATGCAGATATCTCACTCAAGGAAGATATGCTTACTTAAATAAAAATAGAATAAACTATGGGACGACAACCCAAGTAAGAGTTGACTTACCTTTCTGTTACCACTTCCAGGTAAAAGAAAAATGCAGAACCTATCTCTATCATCATAATCACGCAATGTCGATGGTTGCACAAGCACACCACCAGACAAGTCACCAGAATAAACCTACAGGCCTTGAACATAAATCAGGCAAATCTTAACAAACATTTAGTAATGTTGCAAATTTGAAACTGTAAACAGTGTGATGAGCCAGGTTTCAGTTACATCTTCGATTGCTTCTCTACTAACATATACTAGCAAATTTATTTTTTCTACAAGCCTTGGAAAGTCAGATTCTCAGAGTCACAGGAACTAGTGAGCTCACAACTATTTCAAGGAGTGACTACTGATTATAGTTAATAAAGAAGATCATAAAAGGGAAACTCACACTGTATGAAAAGGTGAAATCTTTGCTTGACCAATTCTCAACAGTTGCTTCATGCCGGAAAGACAATTTCTCGCCCTGCCTGCCTTTTTCCTGAAACAGTAAGGAAAAATCTTTTGAAGAATAAATCGTTGTAAAAGCACTGATGCCAATTGCCCAGCAAGGCAGATCAAAACAGTTTTAACAAAAAAAACTACCTTCAACGGGTGGCTTGTTCCCTGCAGTAAAACCTCCTTACTGAAACCACTATTGACAGTCAACTGAATTTTCTCCCTTTTCATGAATACTTTTGGCAATGGGTTAACATAATATGGAAAATGGAATGGTACGTCAACTGAGAATCGTCCATTGTCATACTGTAACTTTTGAGACCATCTGATTGTGGCAGAAATATCCGCTCCACCCTCAATCTTTATTGGCAAGATGGCAAGGAATTGTCAAAGTAAGAATCCACTTCCAAAAGTTCAAAAAAGAGAAAACAAAAGACAGTTGGTTCTGGATTTAGCATCTACCTGCGATATTGTCAAGAAAAACATTTGGGGTTTCAAGAGTCCCCCGCTATCAACTTTTGCTGCATTTTCTGTAGTGTGATCCTCTACTTCAAGTACCTGAGTATTATATGATCTTCTTCCAACAGTAACCTCGGCTCCTAGAATTGAACCCTATTAGCCAAACCGTTCATAGGTTGAGACCAAGACAAACATAGAAATTAATGTAACTCATATAACATAATTGAAAATAATTCACCATAATATACTATAGATGCTTAATGTTCATTGATTGGTGATGTTAGCGCATGTGTTTCAGAATATTGAATATTAGTGCATGCGTTTGAGTTATTTATTACACATTCCCAAGTTGTTGTTAACCAACTTTGCTAGGCAAGATAAAGAACCACCATCCAACTCTACTTGGGCCTGTTCTTTTCAGCTACTTCTCCGGATTATTGCAACGGATTATTTGCTCCACGCCTCTAAAAATACATTTTCTCAAAGAAAAGATCTTCTGCTGCATTGCTTAGACTATTTGTTTTAAGCTATTTGCTAAGTTTATTTACGTGCTTGGAAAGCAGCCATTTACGTGCCTGAACCTTGTTTTGCGGCTCCTGTTGGGTTTCAACTCTAGCCTACCCCAATTTGCTTGGGACTGAAAGGCTTTGTTGTTGTTGTATTTGCTAAGTTTATTTCTCAAAATATTTAATTTGTCCCTATAGTCAAGTAGATAATCCGCTGCAATAATCCGGTGAATAATCTGTTTCATACGGGACCTTAATAATACACTATAGTCATTCAAGACAAATAACTTCACCAACAAATTAATCTCCATTCTGCAAGCCAATATATTCTACCGGACATAAAAAGGAGCAATAGAGCATCACATGTACTTCTAGATGCTGCAGTAAAGAACAAGCTATACAATATGTTTCCAAATGACATGAAGCAACAGATTTGGTTACACTCCAACATGTCTTCTTCGTAGGTAGGTGGGCTCTCTTTTGATACACAAGTCAGGTTACCAGTCTGCTAAACCAGCACATCCCTTCTTGTGTTCGATTTCCATTAGACAAAGTAAGGAACTACTTTCACTTGCTTATGCAACTTTTACTGAAAATTACTGTTGTATTATAACCAAAGGCATCCACTTACTCAGCTGGAATTCATAAACCAAGTAATAGATAAAGTCTAGAGTCTACTGCAGAGCACGCCATGATTTACGGTCAACCAGCTCAAGACAACTCAATCAATGAAACAATATAAACAAAAAAAAAAATCATATTCCACTTGCACAAACACTGGATTATGCAATCACCTAAATAATGTTGCCACCAACCATTCCAACATGGCAGTCAACAAAAAGGTACAAAAACAACAAAGCAGCCATGTGAAAGAAAAAACAGTAGAACTAACGGCTCAATGGAGAATCAAAACTACAAATCCAGAGGCACATATACATGCAGCGAAACAAATTCATGGTTCCCAACTGTCGAATATCAGTAACCAAACAGACGGAATTATAGGGCAACACCAATCATTTTAAACCTCACCAAACCGAATCTACGAGGAGGAAGGACAAAGAGAACAACACTACACACTAAGGGGGAACAAAATCGCCAAACGTGAAGCGGCAGAATCCGATCGCTTTTACCTGGTCGCCCATAGGCACGACGATGCGGACGTCGCACTCGCGGCTGCGCGTGATGCAGTGCAGCCACCACCGCGCGCGGACGGTGACGGCCGCCTCGTCGAGCGCGCAGTCGACGGCGAGGTCGACCTCCTTCATCTGCAGCGGGATCAGCGCCGGCGGGTCGAGGCGGCCGTACACGTAGGGCTGGTAGCTGGGAACATCGGGGGTGTCGACCGCCCCCGGGTCGGACACCACCGCGTACGCCATCGGCGCCGATGGCAGCAACAGCCCCGCCGCCCCCGCCGCGTCTCGGCCCCCGCGCTCCATCCCCGCCGGCGGCCTCGGCGGCGGCAGCCCCCCCGGCAGCACCAGCCTCTTCGACAGCTTCAGCCCGTCCTCCACCGCCCTCGCGAACCCCTCCATGGCTGCGACCCCAGATGGAAAACCCAAACCCCGGGTCGGTAGGGTTCCGGTGCAACACGGGATGGGATATCGAGACGGGAGGGAGACGGCGAGGAGGCGATTGATGTGGTTGATCTGGGGAAGAGGCGATCGGGGCGGCGAGCTTTTCAATTGGAAGCGGGTCGGGGTTGGGGGGGAGGTGAACCGGAGACGGAAATGATGGGCGTGGAGGCGGCGTGGATACCGACCGGTGAGAATAACGGGTCGGCGGCGTCCGGCGTGGCGTGAGGTTTCAGGGCCCGTTCCTTTATAGCTTGTGTAGCCAGCTTTTTATCAGATTATCATACCATGTTCTTTAAACTCTTAAACGATACAATATTTTTTAAAATATATATATATAAGTTTTTTAAAATAAATATAAATCTATTTTCAATCTTTAATATTAAGTGCTTAATTAATTATATTTTAATAATTTATCTTGTTTCACATATGGCTTATAAGCTACTCTTCGAAGCTAGAAGGAAAGATGCCTTTGTTTGGATCGTTGTCACGGGAGATTTGGGCTGGTGGGTTAACGGTGGAGTTGGTTTGGTATCTTCGTTTGGCTCTCGGTATTTCCTTCTCTTTATTTATGCTGTCGCTTTTTTATTTAGGGTCCATCCGGTTTACAGAAATTTCACAGAAATTATAAAGGAATTAAACTGTTTTCTTTAAAAATTTATAAAATTTCTGTGATTCAAATGAGCCTTACAATTCAAATATGTTAATGATAGATTGACTGTTTATATATAGTCGAACAATTTTGAAGATTGCGTAGTTAAGTAGTAAAGTGTATTCTATTGAACACCATTTTGTACCGAAAAAAAGAGAGAATAGACCATTGTTATGAAAATTGTAGAGGCAAAGCATGTGATTGTCCAAAAAGAACGTAAGAAATATTGCAACAAAGGAGAAGGTGAAGAGTTTAATCTTATATGAAGGACATAGAATATAGTTATTGTAAAGTCTATATATAAGAGGGTGTATATCAATGGCTAAAAAACAGAGATAAAAAAATCCTATTCCTAGTAAAATCTTACTTGTTTATGTCCGTTACTTTGGAAACTAAGATTTGACATACTCTGACCACCACAAGAGAATAGGATTCCCAGTAAAAAGCTTATCCCCTTTGTTCATAGAAGATGATCAAGGATTATCGGCTAGTCGATTACTTTTCAATAGTGACGTGAACAACTTACTTAAAAAAACTAAGCTAATGCAGTTAATATTAACCATGTGACATGTATTGCCTTCGAAGACATTTGCACCAACCTAGTGGAACCTGCTTTAGCACCGGCTTAGCGTCAGCCTAACCATCAGCTTTACTTTAATCCCGGCCTTAATTTGCTTTTATCCGCTCTGGAAACTTTTGAGTTAGACATGGCTTAGCTAGCGTTCAAAACTTACTTTCAGCGGTATCTTATAAGCTACACGTAAAATGAGGAATATTATTAACATATAATTAATTAAATATTAATTATTATAAACTTAAAAATAGATCTATTTGATTTTTTAAAATACTTTTAAATATTTTTTAAAAAATATATTATTTTATGTTTTTAAAAACGTACTAGCGAAAACATAATCAGATAGAAGCTGTTCCTAACAGCAGCTTAATCACACCCGAGGCCGCTGGCCGACGTGGAGACGCCGGTCGGTATCAGAATCTTCCGCGGGCGGTGAGCGGACTCTCCGTCGACGTCGCGGCGCTTCCGAAGGAAAGAAGCACATACGCGGTCCCCACAGCTGAAAAGTCCTGAGGGCCCACTGGGCCCACGCCCCGGCCGGCCGGCCGCGTCCGGCACGCGCCACGTGGCCTCCCCGCCGGACGACGTGGACCGCGCGGAGATCCAATCGCGACGGCTCGTTTCGGCCTCGACGGCTCGGATCCCGTCGCCCGTCAGCACGCGGCTTTCGGCCGGCTGTAACGGCTAGTTTTCTGTCGTTTTCTGTGGTGTGCACTCCACACACAGTACGGCGCACCATCACCAGCTGGCCTTCATTTTGTTCTG
The DNA here is from genome assembly GCA_003991445.1 of Oryza meyeriana var. granulata. NCBI lineage: Eukaryota > Viridiplantae > Streptophyta > Magnoliopsida > Poales > Poaceae > Oryza > Oryza meyeriana. Next base: position 315,079 of record RYFJ01001742.1, on the reverse strand, counting down.
TGAATGTATGATGTATAAGCGGGAGAACCGTTGTGCCACGGCTAGGCACTGTTCGATTGAGTGTTTTGTGCTGGTTTATAAGTTATATATAAAAAAATATTATTAACATATAATTAATTAAGTATTAACTATTAAAAATTAAAAAAATAAATCTATTTGTTTTTACGATAATTTCATATAAATTTTTTTTATAAAAATACATTATTTTACGTTTTAAAAAACACGCTAAATAGAAACCAAGAAAAAAGCTGAAAGAAAAGGCAAACACCATATAAGCTTTCGATGAGAACAGAGAAAGCCAACCTTAAATTGGTTCACTTTGCTAAGTTTATCATCGGGTGCGTCAATAATAATAATACTATAGTATCTCCGCTAAATTTTAATAAATTTAAAATATAATTTAAATTTTTGATAAATTTTATACGATTTATCGTGGCTACCGCCTCCGTAACCCTGTTCTAAACACGTTGGCTTATTACGCTCTCAGGTTTTCGTTGTGAGGGGAAACACGCGTGACATGACAACTTGGAAGCTGTTTTCGTTGCCACGTCTCCCAATCGGCAGTGAGCCAAGTCGTGACGAAAACTCGACAACGATCGAATCCCATCCACCTGTCAACTGATCCACGTGGTTCTTATAGTAGAACTAGTCCAGGTCGTTCTCGACGGTGCGGATCATGCACCGGAAAGTGACTCCCCGTCGCAACCATGGATCATGCGTGATGGAATGGATGGTGAGGTCGGCCTCGTCTATTGGGACAAGGAGCAACTATGCAATGGTCACGACACGCGTGGTCGTAGCTTCTGATCATTTGCTCGTTGGAATTTTAAATTTTGATTTTAAGTTTATTTTGAGATTTTTTTATTGTAGTTTATTTGTTAACATTGTCTTCAATACGCTAAGAATATATATATATATATATATATATATATATATATATATATATATATATATATATATATATATATATATAAAAGTAAGTTTTACCCATAAATTATTTTTTAAATAAATTTTAGAAAACTACAGATATTTTAATCAAACTATCATAAAAACTATAAATTATAAATTTAAGGCAGTGTATTATAGAACTACACATTTAGTATCAAATTTATCAAAAAAACTACATACTTAAGATGAAGTTTTGCAAAACTACAGGTTTAATAATAAAATTATCACAAACTATAGGTTTAGCACCAATTTAATCACAAACTACAGTATTTATAACTCTAACATAAATATAGTGTTAGGGATTTAAACTGTAAAATCTGTACTTTTGTCATAACTTTAATATTAAATTTATAGTTTTGTGATACTTTGTCTTATAGTAATGTGATAAATTTAGTGTTAAATATGTGTTTTTATAATACAGTACTTTAAATCTATAGTTTTGTGATAATTTGATCGAAGTATCTGTAGTTAGTTTTGTGAAATTTACTTATTATTTTTTTTTGATGTTCCGTTAATTTTTTTTTCACGGCTTATCAGTTGCGTCGGTTCAGGCCGGATTCTAGGCCCATCTGCTTCTGCGATGCACAGCATAGCGGCGCACGCCGTCACGCGGAGGCCGCAGCATGGGCCTTTCTTGGGCTGCAAGAGAGGGAGGCGAGATGGGCCTCGTTTTCTTCCTTGCCGACGAAGCCGCCGCGGCCGTTTCCTCCTCCCCGAGACCGAGACACACACCAAGCATTCCGCCGCCGCTTGTCCCACGCAGTCACGCGGGGGCAGAGAAGGGGAGAGAGTTTGCTCCTTCCAGAGGAACAGCGAGAGCGAGATGGCGGACGGCGACGCCGTGGTGGCGGTCTCCGGAGGCGGCCGTAGCCGCGCCGGCCCCCCCGACTACGAACGCAGCATCACCCTCTTCTCCCCGAGGGCGCCTCTGCCAGCTCGGTGAGTGCGGCCGCCGGCCGCCATGCCCCCATCCTACAAATTTTCTGCTGGCGTGTCTGACGATCTGCTTCCTCTCCCTGTGTGGTCGCAGACTACGCGTTCAACGCCGTGAAGCTGGGCGGGATCACCTCCGTCGGCGTGCGCGGCGCCGACTGCGTGTACGTCGTCACCCACCGGAAGGAGGTGAGTTCGCGCGCCTATGCCGTACGCCGGTGGCCGTCGCAGCGCGAGCAGAGTTAATCCCTTGTCTCCTCAGTTCTAATCGGTGATTCCGCGCCGTTTGATTTGGTTCGTTCCCCTAGGACAAGTTGCAGGATAAGACGACCGTCTCGCACCTGTTCGCGATCACCGAGCGGATGGGGCTTCTCGCCACCGGGATGCCAGGTGAGCCACAACCTTGCAGCCTCAGTTCTAGACTCCTAGTGCGCGCGTTTCGATCCCGCTCGTATCATCTGGGACTTGAGAAGATTACGCGACTTTTATCTTCCCGTACAGCGTCCCAGCGAGAAAGCGGTACTAATAATTAATCTCTGCAACTGTTGGTGCTTATGAGAGCATTGCGATGTGGTAGGTTGTTTGCTACCTGCCGATCATGCACTTGTTCAACTGGATGTTTTGCTGGAACTCCCTATATTGTTCTAATACTATGAACTTTACACTTGTTCTAATACCATTAATGCTGATTAAACTGCTTACCGTTCCCTAATCTCTTAAATGAAATATTCAGTGAACCATAGTGGTATGATTGGGTACTAGTATATCAGATAGCCTAGAACTGGGCTTGGGTGTACACTATACTGAGTTATTTCGCAGTTGGTCCTTACTCCTGAACTACCATACTCTAATTTGTTAATATGAGGTTGTAAATGTTTAATGTCTTAATCGAAAGAAATGCTAATGTCACGTTTGGTTTAACCTATCTGAGCCAGTACTGTAACTTGCGAACTCCTGTTTGGTAAGTAATCAACTCTTCTATTTGACTACATTTGCTAATGACCTAGTGTCTTGTTTTGTCACTAATGCCTGATACCTTATTATATCACTGTGTTGGACAATTTCTTTAGTTTATAGGTTCTTCTCATTTCCATAGTATGTGATTTGTCATTGAGCTTTAAAATGATCTTAAACATAGTATTTAGAATTTTATGAAACAGCTAAGCTAGAATGGCTCACACCATCGTATGAAACACTAGAGAGGCCAAGGGCAGGACATACCATGGCAACACCATTTTATTTGTCTTCTTGTTCTGAGCTTTTGACACGCTATATCTTCTTTCCAGCTGATGGAAGGGCATTAGCTCACGAGGCAAGGAACGCAGCTGCAGAGTTTCGCTTCAAGTGGGGATATGAAATGTCTCCTCGTATGTTAGCACAATGGTAAGCTTTGGTTTAAATGAAGTAGATGGCACACCAATAATGTACAATACCTATATCTTCTTACAAACATTTAAAATGCTTTGATCATCACGTTATTTTATATAATTCTCTCGGGGCCGCTTTTGCTCATGGTGATTTGATCAGTTGCCACTTCGTTAGAATGGCAAAGGTTCAATTTCGCCCACTCACATTGAGAGTTAGTATTGGATATATGATAGAATATGGTGAGAACTCTTATGAGCTCAATAGGCTGGGAACTTTTCTGAATTCTGATAAAGCATGCTCGTGCTTTAGTATCAAACCTGCCATTGTTTTGTTAAGCTACTATTATACATTACTCTGTTCAATAACCTAGCACTTATACTAATTTCACTGAAATGTTCTGCATTTTACTAGTGGTGTACCATTGCTTGTTTGTAGGATTGCAGACAGAGCACAGATCCGCACCCAGCATGCTCAGACAAGACCTTATGGAATTGGTTAGTGATATCCAATTTGTGTTTTGTGAGTGGTAAAAAATCTGCCATCATCGTCTGCCATCAAAGGATTATAATGATTACTTTGATCCCACACATTTTCCTCTGCAGTTTCTATGATCTTTGGAATTGATGAAGAGGAAGGAACCCCCCAGCTCTTCACATGTGATCCAGCTGGACAATTCTTTGGCCACAAGGTATTCTAGGAATTTCTGCTGTTCATTAAATAGCTCTTTTCATCATAAGTTCATAACGCAAATTAGTCGCATTTTCATGAATGACTACAACACATGCAAATAACGTACTGTATTTTTTTCAAACTATCACATGCAATTAGAAATTGTTTAGATGTACAGAGCTATTGACCAATCTAGATGGAGAAACCACCCATAAGCTTCGAGCATTTTCTGCATCCAATAAACATGAATCTCCTATGTCATTGCAGGCTGCAGGTGCTGGTCTGAAAGAGAGGGAAGTTATCGACTTTCTTGAGGAAAGAATGGAGAGCAATCCGTCTCTATCATCTGAGTCAACATTTGAGGTGCATGTGACTATTCTTAGCAAACCATGAAATTGAACTTGTCCAACATTGACTAGAAATGTATAAAATACCATTCAGGTTGGTGTGCAAATTACGTAGCATTGATTCTGTAATGAAAAATATTATCGCCATTTTTAGTTACAGTAACATGTTCATATAAAATGTGATGGTCAAAGCCACATATTGGAGACAGTGCCAATATCCAAATCTCATATATTCTTCAACAAAAGAATTACTTACTACTAGGGACTCCCACAGGAGATTGTAACTATTTCAAGATTCCTGCTTGTGTTTTATAAAGACATCAGTTGCCAGTTATGTTTACATAGACATGTGATGACTCTGAAAGTCGCAGTACCTGTAAGGCTGTAACATTGTTCTCTGAAGCTGAATTTGAGAACACCACTATTAAGGGCACCGCTCTGTCGTTTTGGGATATCTATTTGTAGCACTACTGTTGCTAAGCTGTGTCTGCAAGCTTTTTCTCATGCTGCTGCATATTTATTTGTACATCAGCACTTTTATAGTCATAAGCTCTATCCCACATAGTGATCCAATATTTTGAACCCTTTGTGATTAATTTTACTGATCTTGTTTCCAGTTGATAAAATGTGCGTTGGAACACGTCCTGAGGGGGGATTTCTATACCCAAGAATATGAGGTAGTGCCCATTCTTACCCCCCTATTGTGGATATGCTGTTATATTTGCACTCACTACCATTGAGAAAAACGTTCAATAAATATTTGCACTCGCTTTACGCTGAACGATGCAAGTTAAACTATCTTGCCAGATTGGATTTGTCAGCAAAGAGGATCCAACTGTAAATCTGTTCACAGCGAAATTCGTACGCAGGCAGAGCTGAAAGACGAGCAAAACAAATTGCTCGATAGGACGATCACCAGTCTTTCAAATCTTTTACAGCCTGCAAGTTCTGAAACCATAACTGCTAACTGATTATTGTATGCCAGAGCTCTGTATGACACTGCTGAATCTGTCTACTATGAGTTGCCCCTAGTTTATTACTCCCTCTCTCTAGAGCTAAGTCAAATCTTTTTAACTTCGATTGTCAATAGCAAAAAAAAACATAAAGATTGATGGCATAAGAATGATGTTACTATAATTATTGTTAAACAACATATCATGATATACAACTCTTTTTTATTTAAAATAATTTACTTATATAGATATTATTGATCAAAGTAGCCTGTTAAAAAATGTCGAGATCTAAAAAAAGCTTATTTTTGTAGACGGAGGGAGTACTACAATTTATGGTACCAACTGATGATCACATATTGACGATCTCTACGAAGAAACTGCATCCTGTTCTTGTGGGACCTTAGCCAAAGATAATTTTCCTATGAAGTTGGTCACGAGGCTGCCGAAGAAGAGGTCTCCGTTGAATTCGGTCACCGAAGTGACTGCGTTTATCACCTTCCCTTCGGAGTCATCAAGCACCCTCATGATCTCGCCTTTCTGGGACACCTGAGCCACCATTGCTCCCTTCATCGTCGCCTTGGTCATCTCGACGAGCGCAGGGAACGAAGCGATAACTCTCGTGGTCAAGGTCAAGCGGGTGATCATGTCCAACCATGATGGCCTCACCTGCAGCTTGAGCACTGAAATTTGTAAGGTGATTCTTTTCGATGTCTTTTTTCAAGAATCGTCTATTCGTCAAATGTTTGAAAAAAAATAAATCAATCAAATAATTTTTTAATGTATCTAAAGACCAAGATATAAATCATTAGATATATTTGCACATATTTATGATTGAGTTGCATAAATTTATAACTAAAGCTACACATGATTTATAATAGCAACTACAATAAGTTAAAAGTGTAATTACGACAAGTTAAAAGTGAAACTTAAAACTCGTTTCTTTCGTCCAAAATCTTAAAGTTTCATCTAACGATCAGCGTTGTTGTTTAACAAAATAAAAAAATCAAACGTTTGATCAATAGTAAATCTGTTTTTTTAATAGCAGAAAGGGGTAACCTGGAGAAGGGCAATCCAGAAGTGACCATCTGACCCCAGCCGAATGTTGTCTGGATTCCCTGGCAGGTTGTCCGCGAAGATCTCTGCCTGCCCAGCCTTCTCCCCTTTCAACCACACTTTCAAGCATCTGAACCTGCACTTGACAAAACTCCATGGTCATGCTTGCAGCAGGAAGGCAGGCAGGCAGAGAGACAAAGGAGAAGTTGAGCTTCTACTGCTACCGCATCGTCTCGCAGACGACGACGAAGGCCTCACTGGGCGGCAGGGCGACGCCGTTGGCGAAGCCGAGGCCGTCGAGCACGACGGACACCTCGCCGGTGCGCGGGTCGTACTTGAGGAGGCGGCCGGTGAAGCGGCACTCGAGGAAGTCGAGGTACCAGTTGTCGAAGTTGAACCTGGTGCTGGCGTCGCTGAAGTAGATCGTGCCGTCGGAGGCCTCAACCGCCGCATCCGCGAACCTGACGACGGCCGGACACACAGAATTTGCAGATGCTGCCATAGATTTGCACGGTGCAAAGTGCAGAGTTTGCAGTTTGCAGGAAAGCCAACCTGATCGTGGAGCCATCAGCCGCCGAAGCAAGAAGCGTCACACGCCCATCCTCCTCTAGTTTCAACAATCCCTGCAGATTTTACACCAACAGAGAACTTTTGAACAGTCTCATGCATTTGATATCTGAAGGGTATGTATCATCGTAGAAATATTCTGTCTTCCTGTAAGTACCTTGTCGGCGTCGCAGACGAGCATGGCGCCGTCGCCGGCGGACGGCGCTACGCCGAGCAGCCCCGTGCCGCCGACGAACCTCCACTGCTCCCACGACCTGTTGGCCCGCATCCTCTGCACCCACCCGTCCCTCGTCGCCGTGTACACCTCGCCGCCGGCGTCCACGTACACATCCTCCGGCGCGCTCAGCCGCCCTTCCCCCAGCTTCTCCAGATTCTGCCATGGCAAGAGCAAGCATGAACCCATGCAACCACGACATGAAGCTAGAACCAAGCAATAACCGCCGGCGACGAGCTTTGCGTACCTGGAGGAGGTTGTTGGGAGGGAAGCGAGCGGCGGGCCGCCGGGGCGGCGGGCCTTCCGGCTGGATGGGGCAGTGGAGCGCGACGTGCACCGCCAGCGACACGGCGACGGCCAGCACGGCGGTGCCGGCGGCGTCGAGGAGGCCCTGCGCCATATTGCCGGCGGGCGACCCACCAGTGTAACCGACGACGCACGAGCTCGATCGAACACGGCCGCCGTCGACGAGAGCGGTGCAAGGTGCGTGTTCCTAGTCCTAGGTAGGCTAGCTATAACTGCACGTACGCCGGGAGATAGTGTGTCTGCGTCAGATTCTGATGGTTCGGTCCGGAACAAAAAAGAGTTTGGTTCATGCTGTGCGTGCTGCATGAGATATATGGCTGGCTTGCCCTGTAGATAAGTTGGGAGGTATGGAAATGGATTCTAAACACTTCAATGGATGTCCATTCGTTTATTATATGTAAATAGTTATAAAAAAATTTCTAAAAATTGACAAAATTGAATACGTGATATATCATTCTACAAACATGCAAGATAGAATTCAACCTCTAAAAATTGTAACAAAAGGAACGAATTAAACTCTAACTATTATACCTTTATTCAAAGTAATATTTGTTTTTAATGCATCCTGTAGAAATTAAATTTAAACTTATATGTTTGTGAAGTGATATATTACCTATTAATCTATCCTGTTAAGTTTTGAATTTTTTAAGCTATTTAAATGACATATAATAAACGAGTGAGATATCTGCTCGAGTGATTAAAAGACTTTTTCCTTTAGGCATGACATATATGTCACTAGTGGCACACTTGTTAGACTGTAAATCCCTGTTTGTTTGGGCATAATAGCCACTTCACCTTGGAAGCGTGCAAACAAATGCAACCAGTTTTATTTTTTAAAAAACAGGAAAAAAGGGTAGCTTTATAATGACACAAGCCACGGTCTTTTTTTCTATAAACGAAAAGCCACTCGTAGGCTAGAGACCTAGAGTTACAACGGCCTCTTGAACAAGTGAAAATACCCTAACTTATAAACTAGTATAAGGAAATTGCTTTTGAAAATCAATACAGTGCCTTCGAGGGAGCGTTATAACGACACCTGTTGTTTTTTTTCGGGACAAGCTCTTTTTAGAAGAGAAATATTTTCCGAAGAAAGAAATAAAATAGTAAGCTTATTAAAAGTCACTTTTGTTATCCATCAGTTGATTGACATTTGATGTCGTGGGATCCAAAACGGATGGCATGACAAGCGTCTTCAACCACTAGTTTGAGAAGAATACGTGAGAGAGGAGTGAGATGGCAGTAATGACTAACTGTCAATGGCAGTGGTGACTTCCTCGGCGAGTCGTCGGCGTCGGCAACATCCAAATTTCGTTGAGCTTGGCCGGATTAGTTTTTTTTAGTTGGCGGCGGTGGGAAGGGACTAGGAGGGTGGTGAGAACGATTTTAGAGGGAAAGTGTAGTGATGGAGTACCAACGTTGGACAATGGATATAGACAGGAGAAGAGGCAGCGGCGCCATCAGAGTTGTGAGAAGAGAGGGGATGATGGGCTAGGTTGACAGTGGGGGCGAGACAGATCATGTGGTTAGGAGACGGCGGTGACAACGGATCCAGCGGCGCAAGCTGTCAAAGACAATGAGGAGAGAGGCTTGTATAACGGGTTTCTGTGGCAGTGCCGATGTGGTGCCATCGAGGCAGAGGGAGGCCGTGGCGTGGATGTAATTTGGGATTGGAACTAGGAGCGATAAGATCATGTGGTGTGTGGAAATAGGAGAAAAGTGGAAGGGAATAAGGTTAGAGTTGTTGTAGCTATTGGAACATTCATAGCTGTCTAAAAGGTGACTAATATTTAGGGAGAAATTAGCTGCATGATGAATAGACAATCTAGTATATAAGTATGAAATAGTCTAAAGCCGATAAGGTACGAGCATTCTGCTCATAGGTCACCCTGTTAATTAATTACGTAAGGTTACGGATTTGACAGACAAGGACATGTACGGTGGTCAGGGTTAGCTATGCAGAGTGTGCATTGCAGCAACACGTACAAAATATGTGGATATCGAAATGGAGTGCTACTTCGGCGTACGTGATTTTCTCTAGCTTTGTCAAACGTTGCGACGTGTTGCATCGCGCTCCAGTAGTCCAGCGTGAAGGATCAGCGCTCCAGTAACAGTGTACCAGTAGTCCAGTGTAGGGATCAGCCTAGCAGTAGCAAAATAGCTTCATGTCCCATTAACTTTCAGAGGCCCAACTGTAGTAGCAAAATAACTTCATGTTCCATTAACTTTCAGAGGCCCAAATTAATTTCTCAATAAGCTCTATTCTAACTCCCCAAGAATAGAAATCTTGCTTGTGCTCTGATAAATAAATAATAAATAAATGCAAAAGTTTGGAAGTTTTGTTTTGGTTGGGGTGCGCTAGCCCAAGCAGTAGTGCAACACCATGGCAACACGCGAGGTCTCAATGGCAAGCCATTAGGGTAGACCCTTTCCAAAAAAAAGCTAATTTAATATCCGCAAGGTTATATCTCATATATCAGATATTAAACTGACAAGAACAGATACTACACTTGATCTTAGCCCAAAAGCCGAGAAAGGTATGGTTTGGGAGAAAGTCATGGGTCACCTTATATACCATGCACCTCCAATCCGATCTGGCGCGCAAGGTGGAACTAACAAAAATTGCATCATACTCTGTTTCAGCTCTAGTTGTGCTGAAGATTGACGACCGAAGAGAACCGGGAAAGATTACTGCCCAGACGTCCGATAATTGTAAATTATTAGATGGTGTTTCATCCCATGTATAAAAATATTTCAGATGTTTTGCTGCTCAATAAAAAATATTTCAACAAAAAAAATTCAAATGTTTCAACGTTCAATGAAAAATGTTTCAGATGTTTCCTTTACTTTGTTAAAAATATGAAACACAGTAAAATTGCCCGTTGAAATATTCCACTTTCGAGTATGAAACATTGAATTGTAATGATTCAGACATATTTTTCTTTCATTAGAATATAATCAACTAAAATTTTTTAAAGATTTAATTACAACGGATACAACGGTGTAATCAGATCGTAAATAAGATAAATAGTTTAGAAGAAAAAATTATTTGAAGTGTAATAAAATATTGTATGCATGCACGTACGTAAGTAAAGTGCATAATCGTCTAGCCTAATGCAGCTTTCCGTAAAACCAAAGATAGAAACATTCAAGAGATAGTTGACCCAAGATAGTTGATAGTTAGTACGTGCTGCTCGTACATACGCCTGCGCGGGCATCTAATCATATGGCTCGTGTCGGATGCCCGGGACAGAGCATTATCGAAGAGAACCATACCGTATATGATTCGTACGTTGGCTTGTCCCATGTGTATAGCCCTAAGACCGAGACAGTGTTCAACTACGACATGCACATGCCACTATTGTTGTTTGCCCTCTTCTCTATGAGTTTTGTAATGGAAGCGCAAAGGTAGTAGGTTGGTTCTTGAACCAATCAAGAAATTGATAATCTGCTCTGATCGGGAACGCCTCACCTGTATCACCATGGAGGCATGGAGCGACGGAGATGGTGATAGAAACTAGTTTTGGATGGAACAAGAGCAGGATAGGATTGGTGTGGATAGCCTGCCTGCTTGATAGAAACCGCCGGCGTCGTGCTTGACGCTACGCATGTAACGCACCACGCACACGCGCGCATAAGCATGAATCCATCAGTCTGAGATATGCTACCCCTGATTTTTTAGATATATAACACCGTTAACTTTTAGATTAAGGATAAATTTATTTAACCTCTCTTAACTATTAAATTTGTCAAAATACATCTCTTAATTTTAATATCGGGTATTAGATACCCCTCAACTTTAAAATACCTTTTACTAGCTAGACTGCCTCGTAGGGGAAAACCATCATGGACTGGTTTGAGGAGGTAAAATAAACAGTTTTAATATTTGAGGGAGTTTGATACGATGATGAGTGTATTTTAGACAAACGCAACAGTTAAGGGGGATTAAATGAACTTATCCCTTATATATAAGTTTGAACAATCCTTTTATTCAGAAATTTAGTGCAAACATAAAAATAAATAAGTCATGTTTAAAGTATCATTAATAAGTTTTAATAAAATAATTGATATTTATATACTCTTTTAACAAGATAAATGATTAAACTCATATTTAAAAGCGAACGATATCATCTATTAAAAATGAAGATTAAACTTATATTCAAAAGTGAACGATATCATCTGTTAAAAACCAACCAAGGAAAGTATTATATATGAGGTTGTCTCGTGCTGTAGATAAGTTGAAGACCTGGCATATATGTGACGATGCCAAACTTGTTAGCCTACCCACATTGGCCATATTAACCACCGCCCATTGCACCTCATAAAGCCGAAAAAGAAAAGGTTTCGTGTCGAGTCAAAACAAACTGGCAGTTATCCGTTGCATTGGGCCTTTTAAAGCTGCAAGCGGCTCTTGTTTTTATAGTAAACGAAAATCTACCTGTGGACTACTTCTGAAAAGTTACGACTCTATTCTTACTTGCGAGTTGAATGCCTCAACAGCTTGACTTACAAAACTATAAGAACATCTCCAATAATAATTTTTATATTAAAGCCTTTAAAAGTTAAATAGGAGTTGTCTCTATTTCCTAAGACCCTTAAAAGTAGCTCTAACTCCAACAATATCCTTTATTTTTTAGTCCTTATTTATTTTTTCTTCTATTTCAACACATACTTTATGTTTATACTTAATCTAGCACCACAATAATTTAAATATGAATATTTCCAACCATGAGATTCAACCATGTTCAAATCCACAATTTCAAACATCTCTCATATAGATCGGTGATGGTTGGACAAATTAATAACATGTGCAGAATAACTCATCCAACAAGTATACAGGCTATATAGCTGAAACAGTGAAACATGAAAGCAAACTTAAATAAAAGAATAAATAGAGCTATGCGGGTTGCTCGGGCGGAGTAATGCCAAGCAGCAGCGGTGTAGCGGCTCTATTAGACTAGAGGTAGCATGGCTCTACTGGCCCTGCACGGACAACAGCGCAGCTCTAGCGGCCCTACGTGGACAGCCGTGCGGCAAGGCTCAGTGTAGATGGCCACACGGCACGGCTCCGACCAAGCAGCACAAGTGGATAGGCGCCACAGCTTAGGTGGCCCGGTGTAAGCCTGCATGCCGTCCCCGGTCTCCAGATCTGGTATGCTTTGTCCACACCAGTGTGGCGAGGGCCCTCCGTATTGCCGACAAGCATTTGCTGACGGCAAGCATAGCGGCAACGGCAGAGAGTGGATCGGGGGATGCAAGCTCATCCGTCGCGGGAGAAGCATGGGCAGTGTCATCGGAGACCGCGTAGGGGAGGATGGGGAGAGCGCCATGGAGGAGCGCGAGGCCCACCGATGGCCGGTGCCGCACGACCATGTATGGGATGGTGGCAAGTGCTCGCGAGGGAAGGGCTCCAAGTAGGGGTGAAAACGGGTTGGATACGGTCGGATCTCACCCTTTCTATATCCTAACCCATATTTTCTATTCGGAACCGGGTTGGATATGGATATTGTCGAATACGGAACAAAAAGGATAATGTTAGATATAAATATGGAACAAATATGTACCGAGACGGATACGAACAATATTGGATACAAATATTTATTCGGATATCAAGTCAATGCAACAATCATTTAATACCACATAGATAATAGCAACGCAACCATTCTATACATCCATAGTACAAGTATATTAGAGGCTTAGGGCATAACGGCATAGTACTTGTAAAATCACATAACTATATTCAAATTAGAGGTACAAACACATAGTCAAGGTAAAAAAATAAAAGATACATTTATCACAGACAGGTAATATCCGGATTTTTTACCGGGTAATATCCGTTTTTATACCCGGATAATCCGTATCCGTCGGATACCGTCTTCCCAAACCCGAACCTATATCCATATAAAAATATCCGTTTTTGGATCCGACATCCGAATAATCATCCGGGTACCCGAATTTGTCCCGTTTAAATATGGGCGGGTGGGCGGGCGGGAAATACCCGGCCCGTTTTCACCTCTAGCTCCAAGGGCATGTGCGCACGGGTCAACTATCCCAACCGACGGATGGGGGTTGTGGGGAGAGCCCCTAGGACTAGGGGCTCTAGGGGTGGATTTGGGGTCCTCCCTACTTTGGGGATTTGAGTAGAAATTCTGTTAGAGTAGTTTTTTTGACCTCATCTCCTAAATACGGTTTTGGAGGCTTGAGTAAGGGTTTTGCTGGAGTTGCTCTAAAAGCCTCACTTAAAAAAGCTTAAAAAATATGTACAAATAAATCTAAGCTGATAAGGCCAGGAAGACATTATTTTTAAGAGTTTATGGCTTAAGATACTATCTCTTTTTTATGAGCACGTTTCTCGAATATACGAGTGTCGGCGAAACGGGACTGGGGGTATCCACAGTCGCCGGGGACGCGTGGGTCTTCGGCCACGTCAGTTCCCCGGGGCCACGTCCTGCACGACTGACGACCGGCTACAATCGTGTCTCTCGCACGGTGTCCGGGGCCCGGGCGCGCCTCCCGGTCCCAGGATGCGTCGCCCCCGGCCGCGGACGCGCCTCCCCGTGCCGGCCGTGTCTCCCGCACGGTGTCCGGGCCCAGGGCGCGCCCCCCCACGCCCGGATGCGTCGCTCCCAGCCCCGGGAGCGCCTCCCCGTGCCCAGGGGCGCCGCCCCCAGACCCGGGTGACAGGCGACGGGGCGTGCCGCGCCCCGCCACCCGGAGGGACGCGCGTGGATTCTCAAGACGGCCCCCCGTGGGCCTGCTCCCTGCACAGTCCGAGACACAGCGACGTGCACTCTCACTTCTCAACAGGGTGCGCTGCTGTAGCCGGGGGCCGACCAGACCAGCCGCCCGCAGCGGGCGACCGGGCGACCCGGCGTGCCTCCCGCACGGCTCAGCAAGCGGGCGTGGGCGACTGGACGTCTCTCCGGCGCGGCGCAGCAGGCGGCCACGAGCGTGCAACAAGACATAGCAACCTCTCTCTCTATGTACGGGGCACTGTGGACTCCCCTGACTCTATAAAGGAGGATCCAAGCCACCGAGGAGGAGAGGGAAAAAAGGACACAGGAGCTTCTCCGTCCTCTAACTCTCTGCTCTGCACCCCCGAGCTCACTCTCTAACCACGGCTCTTCTTCTCCGGCTCCGGCCGCGTGCTGAGCTCACCTTGTAACATATCAAACCACATTCATCTCTCTCTTATAGTCCAAAACACAGGAGTAGGGTATTACGCTCCGGCGGCCCGAACCTGTCTAAAACGCCTCCTGCCTCTTTCCCGCGTGATCTTCACGGTTCGGACGGTCCGGACCCCAAGCGGACGGTCCGGACCTCTCTGTCTCCAGCTCGGGCCCCCTGTTCCCGAGCGCCTATCGTTCCGCCTGACGCCGACTCCGCCTGAGAAACAGCTCCCCTGGCCGAACCTCAAAAGGGGGGTCTCCCGACTTCCCGCCGTCGAGGCTTCGTCCTCCGACAACGAGTTTTTTTAAAAAAAATCAAAAAAATCTATTTTTTAAATTTATAATAGTTAATACTCAATTAATCATATGTTAATAACTTTTATTTTACATGTTAGCAATAAGCTAAACAAAAAGCTTTTAAGAACGGTGTCTAGGCACGTATCCGATTATAGGTGACCCTCTCTGTTTATTAATTCCGAGACTAGGATTATAGGTGACCCTTTCTGTTTATTAATTCCGAGACTAGGACATCTACAGCTACATTGCCATACCAATGGAGTCCTACATCGTACGTAGAGATGAAAACGGTCGGGATAAATCCCGTACCGTCCCGCTCCGATTTCTATATTTGAACCGCTCGATTTCGTATTTTCGGAAAAATTCGAAATCGGTACGAAAAACGGGATACTAAATATGAAATCGGGACGAAAACGGTATTGATGTTATCCTGATCGAATTCGCATTTCCCGTTTTTTGACGGGATATCCTGTTTTGATCCAAACAGGATATCCCGTTTTAGACAGCCTATATGAGCAGAAGCCCAGTGCACAGCCTTTCATTCCATCCCGGCACGACACGGGGCACGGGCGCGGGGCACGGGCACGGCACGAGGCACGGGGCGCGGGGCGCGGGCACGGCACGGGGCGCGGGGCACGGGGCGCGGGCCAGCACGAGGCTCGGCACAGGCGGGGAGACGGCGGACGGCGGCCTCGGGGGGCGGCGCGCAGGCGGGGAGACGGCGGCGGCGGAGGGCGGCGGCAGGCGGCGGAGGCCGGGGAGGCGCTCGCGGGAGGCGGCGGCGGAGGGGGCGGAGGAGGCCGAGGCAGCGGGAGGAGGCAGAGGACGACGCGGCGGGAGGAGGCGGAGGAGTCGAGGAGGCCGAGGCGGCGGCAGGCGGCGGAGGGGGCGGTGCGCAGGCGGGGAGGCGGCGGCGGAGGGCGGCGGGCACGCGGGCCGGCACGGCATGGCCCGCTACAGGAACCGTGCCTACACGGGCCGTGCCGTAGCGGGCCGTGCCGGACCGTGCCGGCCAGGTCCACCCGTTTGGCCACCTATAAGCTGAGCCAGCCAGCTTGCCTTTGGTCTCTCAACGAGACCCCGACTCCCCTCCAGCCACCACACACCAGGTCTCCGTCTCTCGGTCTATCTCTCGGCGTCGGCGCCGCCCATCCAACCTCCGCGCGCATCTCGCTGTCTCTCGGTGACCATCCAACCACCAGCCGTCGGGGCATTGCCACAGGTGTGTAGGCCTCCACTGCATATACATTTGTCAGTTCTTTTGTTTATCTACGGCAATTGGTTTGGATAGCTAAGTTCCAGCCCGCAGGACAGCTCAAGGCCAAGCCACGGGTCACCCTCTCCAATCTGGCCACAGGTGACGCATTCGCCCATTCCATGCCGCCCACTGGAACCAAAGAAGCTCCTGGATCCAAGACTGTGCAGCAACAAACAAGGTCGATTTATTTTAGAGCACCGCCAGCACCTGATGTCAATGCTTCTAATTTAGGTATTGTACTGTGTAAATTCATGTGACTTGTGATTTGTGACCTACTGTCAGGTTTGTGTTGGCACTAATTTAGCTTTATTTTTCTTTAATGCTAGCAGGACCTGTGACTAGGTCTTGGAATAAGAGGCCTGCAACTGGAGCCATAACTAAAGTTGCTAGTGTTAGTGCTAGTGCAACTCCGGCAACATCTGGGAGGGGTTCTTCTATGCCAAGGGAAGAGGCAAATGTGGTCACTAGTGGCAGCGACACACCACATGGACAGAGTGATGAAGCTACAACTACAAGTACAAATGCAGATGTTGTTTATATGGAGGACCAAGAGGATGACAAAGACCAAGAGCAAGCACACATTACTGGAAAGAGGGTTAAGAGGTTGACATCTGATGTTTGGAAATACTTTACCAAGAAAGTGGAGGTTGTAGAGGTGAATGGACAGAAGTTTGAGCAGTTGTGGGGGTATTGCAACTTCCCAAATTGCAAACAGAGATATAGAGCTGAGGGAAACCATGGACATCCGGGTTTAAGAACCATTTAAATCATCACATAGTATTGTGAAAGGCCAGCAGCAGCTCCAAGTTGGTAAGGATCTTGGTACTGAAATTACTCATGTTAAGCCTTTCAAATATGACCAGGAAGCTAGCATAAAGAAATTTAACTTGGCAATAACCATGCATGAATACCCTTTCAATATAGTTGAGCATGAGTATACTATTGATTTCATTAAATCTCTTCGTCCTAACTTTCCGATCAAGTCTCGTGTCATTGTTAGGAAAGAAATAATGGAGAAATATTTAGAAGAAAAGGATAGCTTGTATGCATACTTGAAAACTATGCAGTGTTGTTTCAGTGCAACCATGGATATGTGGACCTCTTGCCAGAACAAATCATACATGTGTGTCACCATCCATTGGGTTGATAATGATTGGCATATGCAAAAGAGAATTGTAGGTTTCTTTAATGTAAAAGGAAGGCATACTGGTTTAAAACTGTCAGAGAGCTTCACTGAAGTTATGGTTAGATGGTACATTGAGAAGAGACTATTTGCCCTGACTTTGGATAATGCTGGTGCAAATAAAGTGGCAGTCCAAGATATAATTTCAGATCTGAATGAGAATGCTAATGGTTCCCTAGTTTGTGAAGGTCTATTTTTTCATGTCAGATGTGCTTGTCATATACTCAATTTGGTTGCTAGAGATGGTTTGAAAGTAATTTCAAAAACAATTGCCAAAGTAAAATCACTTGTACTAGCTGTCAAAGGATCTCCATTGCAGTGGGAACAACTTATGAAATGTGCTACTGAATCTGGGTTGGATACAAAGAAGGATATCTCTATTGATGTTTCAACTAGGTGGAATTCTACCTATCTAATGCTGAGAGATGCCTTGTACTACAAGGATGCCTTTATGAGGCTTAAGTCTTCAAATCGACATAGGTATGCGAATATTTCTCCCTGTCCTGCTGAATGGAACAAGGCACTAACAATTTTTCAGTGCTTGAAAAAATTTTATGATCTCACTGAAATTCTCTCGGGCACATCATATCCTACTGCAAATTTGTTTTATAGAGGTTTTGGTGATATAAAGGTCTTGCTTGATGATTGGTGCTTTAGTGATGATGCCACAATTAGTTCAATGGCAATAGCCATGAATGAAAAATTTGAGAAATATTGGAAAAAGTCTAACATTGCCCTAGCTGTAGCATGTTTTCTTGATCCTAGGTATAAGAAAAAACTTATAAAATACTATATGAGGAAGTTCCATGGTGATGGGTATCAAGTTGAACTTGATGAGTTTGTTAGTGTGATAAAGAAGTTGTATCAGTTTTATGCTACTTCTGCTCCTCAATCATCAAAGAGAAGTAGTGCAGCAACTGGACCTAGTGATATAGCAGATGTATTAATGGGAAATATAGATGACGACCTTGAAAGCTTCTTATATGATACTAGTGAACCTACTATCTATGAATCAAATGATTTGGAGAGGTACATGACAGAACCACTTTTGAAGATTACTGGTCAATTTGATATTTTAGCATGGTGGAAAAATAAGAGAGAAGAGTATCCTATCTTGTCACAAATTGTTCGTGATGTGATGGCTGTACAAGTATCAACCGTCGCATCTGAGTCCGCTTTTAGTGCTGCTGGTCGTGTTGTTGATCCTTACCGTAGTCGACTTGATCCTGAGATGGTAGAGGCATTGATTTGCACCAAAGATTGGGTAGCGGCAGCAAGAAAAGGTAATGATTCAGTCATTTTTTTATGTGTTAATTTACAAATGCAGCAAGCAAAAAGGCATTGATTAGTTTCCTATCTTCATCTCTTTTTAGATTCTAAAATTGTTGGTTCAATTGTGAGTGATCTTGAGGTGGATTATTTATCTACAGCCATGGCTAATAAACTCAAAATTGAGGTACACCACTAAACCTAATTTTCAGTCCATGGGATTCTTTATTTTCAGTTGCCAGTTGCTACATGGAAAAACTTATAGAGAGGTAACATATAATGTACGGTAAATTTGTGATTGTTTTTTCATCATCTTGCAAACTTGTAGGCAGGAAACAAAAATGTGGCTGAGGAGGATAATGAGGAAGCAGAAGATCTTGGAAGTGATCCAGACATCATGAATGATCCTGATGAGTTGTAGTAGCTGGTGACATGGTCGATCTCCAACTGTGTTTGAATTTTAATCAAGACTTCAATCTTATCCCTTTTGGCATGCTAGCCAGCTGTTCCAGCTACTTTCCAGTGCTTGTGGATTGTGGTTACTGTACTACTGTAGCTACAGCTGCAATACTGCTACTGTATTGTGTGTTATGCACTTGAATATGTACTGTACTACTGCGTTCTATGCAGTTATGCTTCCATGTGCAGATATAATGCACTCATGGGATATGCGATTATGCGTATGTTTGTTTTTATGCGTGTGTCAATCTTCCTGTTTAGTTTTCCGTATCCCGACCGTTATCGATATATTTTCGACTGAATTGGTTCGTTTTCGATATCCCGCCATTCCCGTGTTCGTTCCCGTTCCCGACCTTCCCGTTTCCGTTTTCGTTTTCGTATTAAAATGTGAAAGTGAAAACAGGAAAGGGGTTATCCCGACCGCTCCCGTTCGTTTTCACCCCTAATCGTACGTGAAGCTCGATAGCAAATCGCTTCAAGGCCCAACTTAGAAATTTTGCAACTCTTGAGGCTCTGAAACGGATTAGACTATCAAAACTTCCCGAGCAGAGCATAGAAATTTTGCATGTTTTGCTTGTTGTGATAAATGCGCCGGTCCAAGCTATAGTGGAACCCTAGAACAACACACAAGAGTCTAAATGGCAAGCCAGTGTGTTAGACCCTCCTTCATTAAAAAATTAATTTAATATCCATAAGGTTATACCTTACATATCTCTACTATTACTAGAAAAATACCCATACGTTGCTATGGGTTTACGATAGAACGATGATGCGATGTTGGTGGGTGGATAAAATTGAATCTCTTTTAATAAATACTTGTAGCTAAGACATACCACAAGGAAAATTGAAACATATCTATTGGCAATTTTAAGAGCCAAACCCTCAAGAATGGCAGATTGCCGGTCTTACCAACACCTGCTTCGTCCAAAAGAATTGGGTTCTCTTCGTGCATCAGCATACAATCTGATCTACTCTTTTAATATCATCTTTGTGACTAATAACAGGATCAATCCGTCCTCCATTGGCTCGTATGGTCAGGTCTAGACAAAAATAGCTAGTGTACTCTTTCTCTAAAATATAACAATTAAAAAAAATCAATCTTTCTACATGCTATGCCATCGAGAATAGTACAACTATACTTTAATAAAGTAATAGAAAAGAACAACATCACCACAGACCACTTTAGGTCGCTATTAGTGGTGGGATTGTCCAGATCAAAGTGTCATGTGCTCCGATGAGATAAAATTGCATCCCATGTTCCTGGTGAATTCTGCCGCCACACTCCTCGCGGCTCGCTCACGACGATAGCGCACTCCTCACGGGCTTGCTCAACGCAGACGCCCGATGCAAGGAACCTCTGTGGTGACTGGTCCTCAGTGATGAGAATCAGCATGCATCAGCAAGTAGCGTCAGCTACCATCTCTTCCCTTATCCCACACACCTCTCGCTTTGACAGGACCACCATCCTGACCGCTCGCTCTGTAAGTCTCTCAAACACACTGTCCTGACGACGAGGGCCCCAAGGACCGAGGACAAGGTGTTGCTTCTCCCGTTGTGGCACGGGCGCGTGGTCAGCAGAGCAGCGAGGTCACCGTGAAGATTCTAGCTCTATAATAGAGACTGCTCTTAAGTATTTTTATGTTTCAACCCCTGAATATTTTTGGTGGCAGCCCCTATAATAGTTCTTAACCAAATCAAGTGTAACTTTTATATTTCAGACCAGGAGAAGAAATAAAAGTAGATACATGCCCTTAATCTCACACTGGACCCACCGGTTAGTTACACACCACTAGTTAATTCACAGACTTCACCCCTTCCACTATCTCCCCGTCAGATCAGGAAGACCACCAGCCACACGACGTTGACGTCGTCGCGCCGTCCTCTAGTCCCCGTAGCTCCGCCCGCTCCTCCCACCCCACCGTGCCGCCATATATTCCAACCCAGTAGCCGGATGCAGATCGAGGCGGCTCCTCCTTCACCGGCAGCCGCGTGCCTCCTCTACTTCTTCACCGGCAAGCCCAGATCAAGGCGGCCCACCTCTTCTCCGCCTTCGCCGGTGGGCGTTGCGCCTCTTCTCTTCCTTCACCGGCGAGGCAGATCGAGGCAGTGTGCGCCGGTAAGCTTCCCAGCAGCGCATATCGAGGCGATGTCGCTCCCTTCTCTGCAAGCTCCGTCAGCGCGAACAGGGCGGCGAGCGCGGACCTCGGCGGCGTGGGATTGGGGCGACGACGTGGAGCGGGGATGATGCGGAGTTCCTAGGCGTCCAGATCTGCAGCGGCAGTAGGGCTCTCTTCTCCCCCTCGCCGTTCTCGTTCTCCTTTCCCCAATCCCGGTCACCATCTTCTTGCCGCCGCCGCTCGGAGCTCTGCACCGGAAGTGGGGTGCTGGGGGAGGGGGAGGCATCCCGGGGGCACGGCTCGCCAACGCGGCTTGCGAACCGTGCCTCCGCCCGCAGGAGGCCTTGGCCTGACGAGGCCCTGACATCGCCGGGGAGAATCGGCCGCGGAGGTCGTCGCCCGTGGCGAGGATGGACGCGGACGGCATCGACAAGGGCCCATCATTCCATGCGCCGCGAGCTCGCGTGCCTGGATCTGCTTGCTGGTTCCGATTCCCTGAACGGACGACGGGCTGCACACGGGAAGGAGGTGAAAAGATTTGGTTAGAATCGGACTCCTACGCGCACGACGCCTGATGACGCGGACAAAAAACCGATGTACCAAAAAAACCGGTGAAAACACTATTCCTTTTTATTATAAAACCTACGTCGGTTTTTTGGTAGCCCACTGGTTTTTTCGCCCACGTGGTTTGGGCTTCGTTCGTCCGCGTCCGAGTCTCTAAGAGAGACGCGAGAGTTTGAGATGATAACGGCTGGTCCCTTACCCTTTGTCCGGATCCGCTCGTTCTCTGCCCCTCAGCCCTCGCCCTCTACTTCAATGGCTGCAGTGGGGAGCGAGCGGCCGCGAAGGTAGCTACAGGATCTGGCGGTGGCGAGCTCGGGGCAACCGGAAGTCGTTCCGTTCCACGTGGTCGCCGCCATGGTCCCCTCTTCCTCTTCACCGTAGTGTTACAGTCACACGGCCTCTTCAGCGAAGCCACTTGTTCGGCTCTCACATCCCAAATCCCCAATAAAGGTCTAGTTTCTTGTCACTAGCAAGTTCCCTTATGCTTCAAATCGAAGCGTCCACCGAGTTTCATGTCACGACTTCGCCAAGATTGGCCCATCGTCAAGTTCTCCCGATCGTCCTCCCAACTGGAGGATGGGGAGCTGGTCGTGGTAGTGGGTCGCATTGTTGGAGTTGTTCGGGCGCGGTAGATTCGATGGGTAGAGGAGATCGAGGGCAGCATCCATGAGTGAGGTGTTTGAGGCCTACAAGCGTAGGTCTCCACTATCCACCCCTCTCTCTCCCGCAAGTGTACCGTCGCCTCCATCCTCGATAGAGGTAATCGACTGATCCCCTTGTCTGATGCCTTTGAGATTTCTGCGGATGAATATCTCCCCTTATTTCAGTGTTAGTTATGTATAATTCGGTGTCAAATTCTGCAGAGAAGAAAAATAAAGGCTGCCTGAGATTCAGTCCAGTGTGGAGAAAACTGAGTCGCTGGTTAGGGAGCAATTAAAATCGGGCTGGTGATTTAGTTATGAGAAGGGAAATTGAGGGGAAACATTCACTTTGGTGAAACCGGGCTGGTGGCGAGAGGAATAGGTGGAAGGTGGTGTGCTTCGGTGGATCGAAGTGGCAGTTACAGCGGTAGAAGAAAGGATTCGACGATGACGGCAATGGCAGATAGGACGCTTTGCAACTAGCTCAATGCCGTGGAGCTGACCAGTGCGCCGAACATCAGACTGCCATGCTGTCACCGCCAGCACTAAACATAACAACAGACAACAAAGCTAGCAGGTGAAATCAATCCCCATCTGCTGTTGTTCATGTCGCTCTTTATCAGTTGATTCTTAATCCTTTGTTGAGGACCTGAATGTATTGTGTCTTGAAAAATCAGTAATCTATTTAATTATGGTGTTTAGCAGGAGTGGACTTGATTAAAAAAGACACAATTTTAGTTGCGCAAAGTAATATATTGTGTTTTCATTCGTCGGTAGGTAGGTTTTGGGATAAATCTTACTCTACTTGGCTGATGAAGTCAGGGTTTACCGCTGATTAGGAGAAACTCTTAGTTGGAGATGGCAGAGACTCACGAGAACGGTATGCAATTTGGGAAAGAAGATGAAAAAGGAATAGGAGTTGAATGATTGTCTTTATTCTGACATACAACCAAATGCTCCATTGTGCCCTCTGTAAGTTGGTCTTTATTCTGACAAAGGTTTCAGGTTGACAAAATTTGTTTCTCTGAATGTTAGATTTTGTAGATGGTAGTGACGGGTGTTATAATATCCAGAAGTGGCTTAAACTTTCCTTTGCATAAGTAAGGACTACTTGAGTTACATGGGCATACATCTAGAGCATTGGGCTCTATGCTGATTATCTAAGATATCTCTTACCATAAGTATTTAAAATCATTTCTTTGAAAATATTAGTAATTAAAATCGCCTAATGCATTTACGAAAGGACAAAGATTCCTAGGTTTGATTTATTTTGAGAAAAAGGAACCGAACTTGGCTCAGTTGATTGACTTGAACTTGGGTGCCTATTTCTTGTCTATAAAATTGACACCAAGTTTCTTCTTATCATCCATTGCATTTTTCAATTCATATTTCTTTTGACCAATCTTCATTGCTGTATCTTCGTATTTCTTTCAAGTCCTCTCTGCTGGCAATTGATATTATTTTCTCAAAAAACTCACATATTTTCTAAGAAGGCCTGAGTATATAAGTAAATTGTAAACTAAAAAGTAGTGGTATTTTAATTTCAACATCAAGAGCATTCAATTTCATATAGAAAAAACATATGGTCATCATACTCAGATTATTTTCCCCTTGCAGCGATAGACACTTTGCTATTATACTAGTCAAATATTAAACTGATAATAATAGATACTACACTTGATCTTAGCCAAAAGGTCAAGAAAGGTATGCCTTGGGACGATTGTCCTGGGTCCCCTTATATACCGATGCCATCTTCTCAAACATGCTCTAGCGCAGCAAACCCTGCTCATCTCGGGTTAGGCCGCTGATTGAAGGCCCAAGGGAATCACACCTGAGGTAGCCTGTTCTATGTGTAAGGATGGCTACAACTTTTCTCATAATCTCAAATTAAAATTTTTTTTCTAAACAATCTAAATTTTTACTTAGATTCTAAAAATCTGTAATTATAGAATCTAAAAAATAAATAAGAAACCAGTAACTGGAAAAACTAGCTTCTCTAAATTTTCATAAAGTGCGGCTTCTTAAAATCTTGATTTGTGTGGAGATTGAGAGAGAGAGAGAGACTGCTCGGTACGCCGTGAGCAACGAGCCGGAGACGCGGTCGCGCGCTCTGCCTCCCCACGCCGAGTCACCGACCAACTCGCCCACGCCACCACGCCGTCCATTGGTCGGCGCCGCCGCCCCGCGCCGTGTCGCCGGCCGATGAAAAGAAAATGCTACATCGACGCGCACGTGGCCCTGTGTGCGCGCGCGCGCGAAAGCGATCTCTTCTCCTCCTTGCGTGCTGCTCGTGCGCGGCGTGGCGTGGCGTGCCGCGTCGCCCGCGTACGTGCGCCGGCGAAAGTCAATGCGCCGCACATGGAACAAGCCGGAGCTGTGGGTGGCGACTCCTCCTCCTTCCTTGCAAGTAAACGCCTCGCGCGCGCTGGCGTGTGCTTCGTCTGCCGACAGCGGCGGCGGCGGCGGCGGTTGGAAGCAGTGTAACGGTGCACAAAATCGGAGCCTCTTGCTTGTACTGGTTCTCTTAATCTAATACGTTTCGTCAAGTTTCTTTCTTGAAGAAATCGGCCCATCTCATATTGCCCCAAAAAATCGTTAAAATATCCAGCAATGAATACACAGAGCAGAGCTGATGATGATATGCACCTAGACGTAAACGCAAGGCAAGTGCTTGAGCTTTTCCCAAAGTCAAATTGATTATTTGGGGTATACATAAACAACAACAGAAATTATCATACCATGTATATATAATGTGCAACTATATATTGTTATTATGAAGTGGACTCTGCTTAGGGAGTGTTTAAAAGTAAGAAAAAAGAAAAAAAAGATCACGCAAAATAAAATAAGCCATTAGCGTATAATTAATTGAGTTTTAATTGTTACAAACTTGAAAAATAAATTTGTTTGATTTTTTAAGTAACTTTTATATAGAAAATCTTTTAAAAAATACATCGTTTAGCAGTTAAAGAAACGTACCCATGAAAAAAGAGGGAGTTTTCTCTTTTCTCCCTCACCTCCAAACGCTGCCCTTAGTTCTCCTAGAATATTAACCAGTTCCCTACTTTGACCAGACAGGCACTAGGGGACTGTACGCTTAATCAACACAACAAAACAAATATACCGTGCTTTTGTCAATCAAGCAAACGAAAATACCAAACAAACCGCAGCAAGTCTGCAACAGCAAGCAAGAAGGAAGCGACGCCCACTTGGCAACAGCTGGCGGCACCCAGCGGTCCGACGTGGCGTCCCCTCCCACTTACTGGTGGGCCCCCAGCCTCATGATTCCCTCCCGCGTGGGCGCCACCTCCAGGCGATATAAAGCGAAGGCCAAAACGATCACACGCGCACGAAGAGGAGAGGTGCTCGCCACCGTCTCGCTGGAGCAGCAGAAGAAGAGGTCACCGGAGCGGAGGAGGAGACGCGTAGGTGGAGCGAGAGCTGTGTGAGATTGGGAGGTCGTGAAGATTGAAGCTATGGAGGTGGGGGAGGAGACGGAGGAGGAGGTGGCTTGTGATTGCTGCGGCTTCACGGAGGAGTGCACGGCGCCGTACATCGCCGGCGTGCGGGCGCGGTACGAGGGGAGGTGGATCTGTGGGCTCTGCGGGGACGCCGTCGGGGAGGAGCTGGGCCGGGCCTCGCCGCCGATCTCGCCCGCGGAGGCGCTCGACCGCCACACCTGCGTCTGCGGTGCCGGGCGCCGCTCCACCGCGCCGCCGTCGCCGGCCGAGAGCGCGGACGACCTCATCGCCGCGCTGCGCCTCCTCCTCCGCCGCAGGCTGCTGGGTTCGCCGCCGCCGCCGTCGAGGAGGGTTTGGTCCACGCCAAGCAGCCCGAGACGCGACGCGCCGGCCGCCGCCGCGGCCATCGTCTCCGTCGAGACCGGCGACGGCGGCGGCGCAGGCGGCGCCCTCGCGCGGACGGAGAGCTGCTTCGCCGCGCTCGTCGAGTAAAAGCCAAAAAAAAATGGTAGTTTCCTCAGCTTTAGCTTTTGGAATGTAAATAAATTTGCTACCGTTTTTGTTTCATTGACTTTGATTTTGTTAGTGAGAATGTAAGAGCAATAATAAAATGTGTACAGATCAGCGTGAAGAACTACATGAAAAATGGAAGTAATTCCATTTGTTTCTTGTTTCTCTGGTGTGGTTTGTGTTTTCATTTGTGCTTGTGCATAATTTCTTTCCTTGAGAGATGTTTTTGTGCATAAATAAGTTATTTCTTCTCTACCCCTGCAAATGTGTGTGATAAATTCCTATCAATCCATGGTTAATGTTTTCCCTGATGTTTTATGCATTACTAATCTGTTTTTGAGTACACATTACTTCACTTTGTATCAAAGAATTCAAGTTTTTGAGTTCACATTACTTCACTTTGTATCAAAGAATTCAAGTCGATCATCAGTTCATCACCAACCTTTAATTTTTTGTTGCATACATGACGATTCCATTTGAAAATATATTACTCTCTACATATGCTTCTGACCTCACTAGATACTTATAGACAAGAGACACATCCTGGAGTATTTGATTAGCACAGCATCTGTAAATCGAAAAGAGTGTTCATGATTATATTTGTTTTTTTTGTATTTGCATTCTGAGATGATTTTCTAAGACAGGGCGATGAACCCTGGTTCAGCTTAACCCCCATAAAAGAGACACATATGGTTCTCTTTTTGATCATGTGTAGCACATTTCTAGCTCGTGCCATGAACCAGATTTTAGGTCGGCAGAATAATTAATTACTCGGTTTCTGCAACGCGTGGCACACGTTTGATGTTGATCACTCCCTCATTCTCTACCAATCGCTGGCTTAACACCTTAAACCTGTCTTAAGGAAGTCTCCAACCTCGCAATCACTACGTACTTATCTATCCTATCAGTGCCATCTCGATCGTTCGTTTACCTTTCACATTAAATAATTCTTTCTTTACTTTAGTGGCTAATTAATGAGTCAACAAAATTAACACGCAGACGTCGGAGCCCAGCTCGCGTAATTTTGGACTCAACTCCTCTGCGTTGGAATATAAAAGTAAATTATTTATCTTTCTCTATTAATTTAAGCTTTTGGATCGAATTAGTTGGTGCATATAACTTAATATAGTATTAGAGCCAGAGGTCGGTTTGAAGGGATCTCACGTAACGAAGAGTGTTAAAATATAAAATAAATTGTTGTCTTTCTCTATCAACTTAAGCTTTTGCACAACTTAATACTTTGTAATACTATATCTATAGAAATCTATAGTAGGGGTCACTGATATGTGAGTACGGGATTTATATGTCAGTTTGTTAGTAATATAACAAACAGTATTGCAGATGATCTCGTTCCCTTAATTTTACAGGCTCCAACTACATGGCTACATGCTCCTTGCAGCCGAATATTCGGTACCAATCAAGTTACAAGTTGACGTGTCAAAAATGAGTTAAATTCTGAAGATAAACATGCACTGCAGAACGACGTGTCAACAGTAATTAAGCTTAGTTCTAACCGCATCTTGCATGCACTTGATCTCTAATATTTGGTCATTTTCTGCTAGCTTCCCTATCGAAGAACTGGACATGCTCTGAACTTTCTTAGGCTGACACACACTGTTCAGACTCAGTGTTCACCGTGCCTTAATCGATACTAATACTATTTGGTATAGTTCGATTAGGAGGAAAAGGATGAAAACCCTTCTCTTTTTCATAAGCACGTTTTCTAAATTATTAAATGGTGTGTTTTTTTTAAAAAAATTCTATATAGAAGTTGCTTTAAAAAATCATAAAAATATATTTTTCAAGTTTGCAATATTTAATACTTAATTAATCATACACTACTAGCTTATCTCGTTTTATGTGATTTTTCCTATTTCTTTTTTCTCATCTTCAACTAAGCCTGTAGTATAACGAGTATTTGCAAGTCAGTTATAAGTCGTGGACGCATGAAAGGTTTTTTTTTTTTATCAACTGGAGGTTAGAAACCAGCGTGAGCGGAGTAATTTATAGGGTTATAGGTACTCTTGGATCTACTATAGTCATATCTTTAACTGGACTATAATATTATATCAATATCCATCGTTTATAGAGAAGTGGTGGACTTTTACACAAACAGATATGTTCTATATGAGAGGTATGTTTTCGCTTTACTCCCTTATTTCTAAAATAAAAGGAGATTTATAGGATTTAAACCTTATTTCA
Source organism: Oryza meyeriana var. granulata (assembly GCA_003991445.1). NCBI lineage: Eukaryota > Viridiplantae > Streptophyta > Magnoliopsida > Poales > Poaceae > Oryza > Oryza meyeriana. Next base: position 286,597 of record RYFJ01001742.1, on the reverse strand, counting down.
TAATATAAAAATTACTTATTCTATCAATTACTTTTTATTTAAATTTATTTTTATCTTACCCTTCCTATCATTACACATTCATTTATTCTATATTTATTAAGAGACACTAAATTTTTTTCTCTTTAACCTTAATCTCTATTAAATAATTTAAAAATATTTATATTTTAAAACGAAGGGAGTAATTGGTATGACTAACATGCACAGATGTGTGACATAAGAGCATCAGAGCATACATGAACATGTTGAGGTAAATGGGAACCATCTTTGTCCCTTGTGCTAGTTTTGGTCGCTGATTTTGGTGGCATGCACTGACCGTCTGAAAGGCACATGTAGCTTCTGTTAGACAGGATACTCCTACTGACTACTGTTATCTGACCATAACCCGGCGTAAAATGCAGTCTTGTGCTGATCTGATAATCTGAACCAGCTGGGTTCAGTTCACTAGTGAGCCACACCAGTTATTGGAGGGGCCTCTTCTAGACTTGTCTATGGACCAAAAGGCAGCCAGTTCTCATCAGTGACGATAGCTGTTGCAGCCACAGCAATACTCACTCTGAACATCCTCTCCAGAAAAATTGAGCTGAACTTCTGAAACAATGAGCTTGGCAGGATTCACATACTATTGTACCACAAACAGGAGTACACTCCTTTTCTTTACTCCCTCTATTTCAAAATAAATAAATCTAGTATTAGATGTGATATATCCTAATATTAGGTTTTTATTTTAAGACAGTAGAAGTTCGTAGTGTCACATTCAATATTACTCTCTTCGTCTTAAAATAATAAAAACTAGTGTTGGATGTGACATATTCTAATACTACGAAAGTCCCTGTTTAGATTTGTAGTATAGGATATATCACATCTAATACTAGTTTTTATTATTTTAAGATAGAGAAAATAGTTTTTTTTATTTTGAAAAGAAGAAAATAGCCTCTGCTGACTTGTAGCTGGACAAGACAAAGCATGTCAATTCTCTGTTGCCTTCATCTGCATGGGCCAAGAAGACCTGGAGAGTGAAAGGACCGGTACAGTGTGTCTGTGTGTGTGTGTGAGTGACCAATAATTAAGGTAGGCTATGGCTATCCCCAATGGATGTCTCAATCCTGTGCATAATCTGTTCAGGCGTGGGAATCAGATCCTCATGTATAGTTTAAAGGTATGGAAAGAGGGAAGAGAAAAAAAATTAGGTAAAATAAAATAAGTAATTAATGTATGATTAATTGAGTATTAATTATTTTAAATTTAAAAAATAGATTAATATGATTTTTAAAGCAACTTTTATATAAAATTTTTTTATAAAAAACACACCGTTTAATAATTTTAAAAACGTGTTTATAAAAAATGAGAATTTTTTTTTCACTCAGCTGCTAGATTCGAGAGCCATTGTTTTTGCAATACGAGTAAAATGGCCATCACGATCAATCACCAGAGTTTCTCTTGCTAAGAACAAAAGGGAGGCGTCCTATTCCTATCATGCTACTGGTATGATACGTATTGCTTTGACTGGATGGGTCATTGGAGAAAACTGGAAAAGCAACAGCTGCATGCATTGCAAAAGAGGGACAGAAACAGGATGATGCGAAATTACTAGCCTACTACTCGGCGGGATTGCATGATGCTCAAGTCAGAACTTGCAGAGGAATACCAGCTCCGTTCACAAATACAAGCACGTACTCGTAGCCAGCAATGCTTAAATTTAGAAATGGAGCGAATACTCTTTCGGTTAAAAAAACTTATTTTTAGCCTAAATATTTATTTCATAAAGACTTTATTTTTATAATAATTAATATATTGAAGTTTGCTAAAGTAAGAGACAGATATATTTGAGTTTATTAAAGTAGAGAATAAATATATTAAAATTTAATAAAGTAAAGGATATTCTAATCTTTTTTTTATATTGATACGTATGAGATAGGTAAAAAGGAAGTTTCTTTCGGACGGGTAGCAACGTACAACTCTCTACTACTATCTGTCATGTGATCACCAGTCGTCTCATCTACTAGCTTGTACACCGCGCGTTGCTGCGAAGGTACAACGTGAGGCGTTTCAAGACATCTTCAAATTAAAACATCATAGAAGAGTATAATCAAAGCATGGCCGGAAATTCGTAGTTAGACACAATAGGGCACATGAAAAAGAAGTTATAGCATTGTCAGTTTTTTCACCTGACCTAATTTTTCACATAAGACATGTTAGTGGGTAATAACTCACTTTGATCTTTATTTATTATTACAATTAAAGTTATTTTTACTGAAATTTTGATACATTATAAATTTTGATATGTTGTCCAATTCCTGCATAAGCCTGTATATGCCCGCTTCCAACATGGACGCCGCTTAGGTGCCATTCGAAACACCTTCTCGCATTTGGCTTCTTCATCGTTTTCCGTTAGCACGTTTTTCATAACATAAAACAGTGTGTTTTTAAAAACTTTATATATGAAAGTATATTAAAAAATTAAATAGATCTATTTTTTAAGTTTATAATAATTAATACTTAATTAATCATATACTAATAATATTTTTCGTTTTACGTGTAGCCACACTCAAAAAGTCAATTCAAACACATAGTCCATCGTCCTTCCTCACGCCGTCGCGCGGTTGGTCTCGTTCGTACGTCGTCTGTGTTCTCCTGCGTGACGCGTAGAGTTTTCTTCACGACGAGAAATTAGGAAACATATCCTACACGGAGTGGAGAGGCACATCCTGCCGGCCAGGTTGGTGCTACGTACAGGTGGAGTCGCACATGGCCCTCAGCATCTCGTAGAGACACGGAGACGGCGGAGCATAGTTATTGGAACCGGACCGGACCGGCGGTCGGACCGGTAAAAGACCGAACCAGAGCCTAAACCGGTCCGGTTCAGTTAAAAAACCGTCTGTGCAATCGAACCGCTATAAACCGGTTGAACCGGCCGGTTTTTTGTCGAACCGGTGAATCGGCCGGTTTCTTGCGAACCGGTGAGTTTTTGATTTTTTCCAAATTTGCCCCTCGGTGCACTGAGGACGACCTTATCTACTTAGGGGTATTGATGTAAATTGGTGAAAATGGGTCCTTTAGGGTTGTATGCTAGGGCACGCGCGGCGGCGGCGGAGGCACAGGCGCACGGCGACAGCGGCGGCGGCGGCAAGGGGCACGCGCGGTGGCGGCGGAGGCACAGGCGCACGGCGGCAGCGGCGACGCTGCAGCGGGCGCACGGCGGGGGCGGCGCAGGCGCATGGCGGCGGCGGAAGCGCACGGCGGCAGCGGCGGCGGAGGCAAGGGGCACGCGCGGCGGCGGCGGAGGCACAGGCGCACGGCGGCAGCGGCGGCGCTGCAGCGGGCGCACGGCGGGGGCGGCGCAGGCGCATGGCGGCGGCCGCGGAGGCGCAGGCTCACGGCGGCGGCAGACTCTCTCGCCTCGCCTCGTCTCGTCTCCTTCCTCCGATGCGCGGAAGCTTCTAGAAACCCCTCCTCCTCTGCTCTACTCCTTCCCGGTTGAGGATGCCACGCTGATCCCCTACCACCGCCGCTAGTGCGCGTGATGCTGGCGTCCAAGGTCTGGTCGAGGCTCGCGTCGCCGTCTTCGCCATGCGCCCTGTGTTCTCCGGTAGCCGCAGCAGTGGCGAGGTCCCTCCTGCCGATCTCTGGTATGCCGGCCCTGGAAAGGTCGCCGGCTTACCCCAGTGGCGGTGACGCGCGGCCCGGTGCCGCGCTCGCGGAGACTGGGTGTCGCTCGGCCGGTGCGCTGTGGCCGCTGCCGTGCTCTTCCTCTTCTTCGGGCAATGCCACGTGAGTCTCCCTCGGCATTCTGAATTTTCTGATTCTATTGTGCTCACACCTTATCTGAATCACTGAATAGGCTAACGTGCTGACTAAAAATGTTTCCCCAAAAATGACAATTGAAATTCTAGCTTCCATAACCATCATTCACTCACAGATGAGCTTCTCACACCAAAATATTTTTGAGTGCCACAATAATTTTTGAGTGCAGTTGCTGAGATTATATGTGCTTATTTTTCTATAAATCGACTATATATATATATATATATATATATATATATATATATATATATATATATATATATATATATATATATATATATATTACTCCGGTTCAATTCATCCGGTCTAAAACTATCGAACCAGCGGTTCAACCGGTTCTTAACGGTTGGACCAGTGAACCGATGGCCTCGCCGGTTCAATGTCCGGTCCGGTCCTAATAACTATGCGGCGGAGTCGTCCGACATGGAGTCCGATTATAATATGCAGCACGATATATTTATACTACTTTAAAAAAATAGTGATGAAGACGAGTGATAAATCTGTTATACTCCACTAACTTTTTACTTTTTGTGAAGAGGAAAGGATGACGTCAAAAAAAACCCACCTATCAATTATAGATGTATGTAAAAATTAAAAGATGAGATTCATAAAAAGTGATAATAAAAATAGATTGATGACGATATTTTTTTTAATTTCGTTGTAATATACGGGTAATATGATAGTGAGCTTGAATATGTGAAATGTCCTTGACAGGCGTTGTTCCATTACAATACATGGATATTTCGTTATAACACATGGATTATATTAGTGTATATTATGTTTAGCTGCCACAGTTAATTAGTTACGGTACATACATACATATAAATAACATAATCATGTAGTATTATCGTGAACCATTTGGACTTGTTTTGTTGCTTTCTCATCACGTAGAACATCTTAAAATAGATTTATAAAATGCATGTATGACTTGTGAGATGAAACCATTGCAAACTGTCAGCTTATAAAGCTGAGATATTTTTTTATCCAAGTTGAATGAAAATGAAGGACTTTTATGAAAACGGCCGGACACTCTCATTGCCTGATCAGTTGGCCTCCAGAAGCACTTCTCACTTAAAGCGTGCTAATGACTCGTTATGTTTTTCGTACGTCAATAAACTCAACGGTAGCTACAGATTTTGCGGCTAAGTTTTGGCTATAACATGTAAGATCAAGGGTCAATAAAGTGCCGCACGCTTCGATTTTACCCAATTATTACTCAATTAATCATGTGGCTAAGTAGCAATGAATCACACACTAGTTATAGATGGTCAGACATGTCTAACGCAATTAAGTTCGGCAAACTACAACAATATAGACCCATTTGAGTTAAAAAAAACTTGCAAGTCAACATGATTTATTGGTTAGATTCGATTAAATTTCTATGTCCTCAGGAGCCAAATCAGATGACACCTTCCTCTAAGTACATCTTGATTTTGATGCCTTTTATACAGTGATTACAAGACTGACTAAATAATCCCGAATCCATATCAGTTCTGGCTATGTATGATTCAGAATTTCAGGTACAGCATTTTCTTCCCTCTTTGTTTCCAAATACTAGAAGGGGGTTTTATCATTTTCTACTACGAGAAAACAGCTACATTTATACAAGGAACACCAAAGAGGAATTCAAGAGTATGCAAGGAATTAGCATTACAGTCCAAAGATAATTTTCCATCGTTTTTTTCAGATTATATATGGAAGCAATAAGTATACCAGACGTGCCACTAGTGGTCAACGCAATGGAATACTAGAACTCCTGTTAATGGTAGCCAAAATTCTGACGCAGATTGAGGTTTACTGAAAGAAACCCAGTTACATAGTACTCGTATTAGAGAAAGCAACGGATAATTGAGCTGTATGGCTGCATGCATGAATGCAGAAGCAAAGCAATTATACAAAACTGTATCGAACATTCTAATCTGCTTCTTTTTTTAAATAGAGAAGAATCATGCCAGCCACGTACGCAACGGAATATGATGTATTGATGTTTGTAGAAACTAGCAGCTATACGTTCAGAAGTTCAGAACAATTTGGTAAAGGACTTCACTTCATAGAGCATCTCCAATGGAGCTCCTATTCTAGCCCTCATCTCAAATTTGAGGGTTTGTGAACAAAAATTTGTCTCCAACCGAAATCCTATCCAAACTCTTACCTGGAGGGAGCCCTCATCCGGGGGAGCCAACCCCCCAGATGTAGCAGGCCCTCATCCCCTCCCCGCGCCTCTCCCGACCCCCTCCTGCCTGTGTCGGCCACCGGCCGCCGCCCCCTTTGTCGGCTCCCCCGCCGCCCCGAGCTGCGTCGGCCCCGCCGCCCTCTTCATCGGCTCCCGGCTGCGTCGGCCGTCGGCCCCGCCGCCCCCTTCCTCTTTCCTCCCGGCTGCGTCGGCCCCGCCGCCCCCTTCCTCTTCCTCCCCGGCCGCCGGCTGCGTCGGCCTCGCTCCTGGCTGCGTTGGCCCCTGACCAGAGAAAGAGGAAAGTGAGAGAGAGAGGAGAGAAAGAGAGAAAAGAAAGGGAGTGGCCACTGACCAGTGGGCCCTACCTAAAAATATGAGGGATCGGTTGAAGTGTGCAGTGAAATAGGAGATTGAATATAGATGAGAGAGCCCCTATTTTAGCTAATAGGGGGTCAAATTTGAGAGTTCGATTGGGCTTGCTCTTAGCATCAGATTTTCAGCACAAATTTGTCCACGATAACTAAAAGAAAAAGGAACTTTAGATCTAACAGAAGATCAAAAATTAACACCTTGCAAGTGTTGAATCGTTCAAACTCTAATACACTGAATTCATATGCATAATAGATCACTCTAATACGGAATTTCGCTGACTGGTAGAGTTCGATGCCATCTCCTATTTTTCCTTCTTCTCTTTTGTTTCTTCCTTTTTGCTTGAGATCACCGAGCTAGGGGTTTTGCACTATGAATTCCTACCAGTGCACCTAATAACCGGATCTTAGGTTTTTGGGGGTTTTACGAGAGAGAGAAACAGGACACCGACCCTCCTCTCGTCCCTTCTCTTTATATAGCCACTAGTGGGGCTCGGGGCAAAAAACGAATCTTATTGGATTTGTTAGCGATCAAACAAATCCTTTTATCTCTAATTTTTTGTTTTCTTATGGGAGAGGAAAACCGGGTGGTTAGCTTTCTTTTCCCTTTATTTGTTTCGATAGTTAGCCGAAACAATTAACCAACATTCTCTCTTTGATCGTGAGGCTAACTGACGAGTCTACTAAGTAAAACAACTCCCCAAAGTAATGTGTTGTAACAACATTAAACTTCATTGAGACAATAAGACTTATAGTTTACTGCGGTACCTAGATAAACTCCTAACTAATCTTAGCGGGTGTTGATTGAACCTTATACCTCTTTACATCCAGGATCTTAGTCAAGATAATTACTTATTCCCATGCTAGCAACATGGTCCTTAAATAAATTGGAAGGTAAGCCTTTGGTAAGCGGATCCGCGAGTATAAACTTAGTACCAATATATTTAATCTGAATAGTCTGATCCTGGACTATATCTGTCACAACATGATACTTAATGTCAATATGTTTGACAGCTTCACTAGACTTGTTGTTACTCGTATAGAAAACTACGGCCTCATTGTCACAGTATATTGTAAGTGGTTTATTAATGTTGTCTACCACTTTCAATCCCGGGATAAAATTTCTGAGCTATACAGCCTGCCCCGAAGCGTGATAGCATGCCACAAATTCTGCCTGCATTGTCGACGATGGAGTTAAAGTCTGTTTGGAGCTTTTCCATGAGGTTGATTTCTCAGTATTTACACACCCTGCAAAATCTGCGTCTCAATAGCCTTAAATTTCTAGCTTTTTAGACCTTCTATATGTGAGCATGTAATCCTTAGTTCCTTGTAAATAACGCAAGACTTTCTTAACTGCCTTTCAGTGGTCTAATCCTAGATTGGACAGGTATTTACCAAGCATCCCGGTAACGAATACTAAGTTGGGTCACGTACAGACTTGAGCGTACATTAAACTTCCGACAGCTGAAGCATACAGTACCGTTTTCATAACATCTGATTCTAACTGATTCTTCAGGCTTTGGAATGATCCAAACTTATAGCCCTTCATTATTGGTTGTATCTTTCCAACACTATGCTGATGTATGCATTCTGAGATAATCCCAGTACTCCTTTCGACCTATCTCGATGTATTTCGATGTCTAAAACATAAGATGCATCACCGAGATCTTTTATATCAAATTTGGATGACAAGAATTTCTTAGTTTCTCGTAGCAGATTCTTATCACTGCTAGCTAATAAAATATCGTCCACATAGAGTACCAGTATTATAAACTTTCCACCCTTAACCTTAACATAAATGTAGTTGTCCACCTCGTTTTCCTTAAACGCGAACTTCTTGATGATTTGATCAAATTTCAAATTCCATTGTCTGGATGCTTGCTTAAGTTCATAAATGGATTTTTTAAGTTTGCACGCTAAATGCTCCTTTCCTTCCACAACAAAACCTTCTGGTTGTGCCATGTAAACATTTTCATTTAAATCACCATTTAAGAAAGTTGTTTTTACATCCATCTAATGGAGCTCTAAGTCATAATGTGCAACTAAAGCCATGACAATTCTGAATGGGTCTTTCTTAGAGACAGGAGAGAATATATCATTATAATCAATTCCTTCTCTTTGTGAAAAACCCTTTGCTATAAGTCTTGCCTTGAACCGTTCGACATTTCCTTTGGAGTCCAACTTAGTTTTATAGACCCATTTACAGCCTACTGTTTTGACTCCATTAGGAACTTATACTAGATCACAGACATTGTTATGGCTCATAGATTTAAGCTCATCTTCCACGCGTTGAAGCCACTTGGATGAGTGCTTACTAGTCATAGCTTTCTTAAACGAGGTAGGATCATCTACCTTTCCAATGTCTTCACTCATGTAGACCTCATAATAATTAGGAATGGCAAACCTCCTCTCCCGCTGTGATCTTCTTAATTACTGAGTTTCATTATGGACCACTTGTGTTTAAGGAGCTTCTTCATTCTGTGCTATTGAAGTTTGTTGAGACTCATTATCAGTTTTCTCAACAACAGGTGTAGTTTCAACATGTCTAGAATTACCACCTGATGGTGCTGCATTCTGAGGCACAGTCTGAATATTGGGAGCATTAGTCTCTTAGATTTCCGGTAATACAACATTTGCCTAAATCTCCTCAAGATTAATTTTCCTTTCCTGTGAGCTCCCCTGATCCTAATTTTCTAAGAAGACAGCGTGTCTTGTTTCCACAAACTTAGTGACACGGTCTAGAGAATAAAATCGGTATCCCTTAGATGTTTCTGGATATCCGATGAAGTGACAGCTCACAGTCTTAGGATATAATTTCTTCAAATGTGGGTTGAAAATTCTGGCTTCTGCACGACAGCCCCATACACGTAAGTAGTTCAGAATTGTCTTTCTTCCGGTCCATAATTCGTAAGGTGTCTTAGGCACTGATTCGCTAGGAACTCAGTTAATTATATGGGCAGTTGTTTTACGTGCTTCAATTCACAACTTATTTGTCAAAGTAGAGTGACTAAGCATGCTCCGCACCATATCCATAACTGTGTGGTTGCGTTGCTCTGCCATTCCATTCTACTGAGGTTCTCCAGGCATGAAATATTGGGCTACTATCCCATGTTGTTGAAGATATTGGGCAAACGAACCAGGTATTTGCCCAAATGAAACATGTTTCCCATAGTATTCACCAGCACGATCCGACCTCCCAACCTTAATTTTTGCATTGTGCTGATTTTCTACTTCAGCCTTAAATATCTTAAATTTCTCAAGTGATTCGGAACAATCGCTTATGGGGTAAACATAGCCACAATGAGAAAAATCATCTGTGAACGTAATGAATGAGTCAAAACCGTCCACTGATGTCACTGGAAATGGTCCACAAATATCAATGTGAATGATTTCTAAATGACCTGAACTTCTAGTGGCTCCCTTCTTAATTGTCTTAGCAAATTTCCTCTTAATACAGTATAAACACTGATCTGAATCTGAGAAATCTAAGGGGAGGTTCCATTCTCCCCCTAGAAATGTGGCCTAAACGACAATGCCACAATTTCGACGACATCTCTATCTTATTATTGCATGTATTCACAACATTCATCATATAATTATCCAGAGATAATCGATAAAGCTTATCTTACATAAAGGCCAGACCAATAACCTTATTATTAAATTAAATATAACACATTCTTTTACTAAAATGATAGTCATAACGAGTGGTTGTCAATACATTAACTGAAATAAGGTTCCTCTTAACAGAGAGAGCAAATAAAACATCTAATAGGAGGAGGTCGAAGCCGCTTGGAAGTCTGAGCGTGATTTGTCCAATGGCTTTAGCTTCATTTTCCGCTCTATCAGCTACTCTTAGGGTTCGCTCCCCCCTTCTTAGGATCTGGAAGGTACTAAATCCCTACAATGAGTTTGCACTATGTATAGTAGCACCTAAGTCAATCTACCAAGTATCTTGGGGAAATTCAACATAGAGAGATTCATCAACATTTGATGTAATGTCGATTTCATGTGTACCATGCTTGGCTAACCATGTCTTAAACTTAGTGCAGTCCTTTTGCCAGTGTCCATCCTTTTTGTAGAATTTGCAAATATTGTTTCTTGGCTCATAGGTACCAGTCAAGGCATGATCCTGAGACTTTGAAGTGCTGCTCTTAGACCCTCCTTGCTGTTGAGGGTTGTTTGGCTTGCCCTTCTTAGAGTTTGAGCCTTTTCCCTGATAGAACTTTCTCTTACCCTTACCCTTAGTGGAATTGAGCAGGTTGAGCTGATCCTTATGTTTCTGTTTCTCAGTCTTTTGACGCTCTTCTTCCTTAACTAAGTGGGAGATCAACTCCTATATGGTCCACTTGTCCTTCTGAGTGTTGTAGTGGATCTTAAACGGATCAAAATCCGAGTTAAGAGAATTCATGATGAAGTGGACAAGGAAACTATCTGATATGGACATATCCATCTATTTTAACAGATAGGCCATGTGGTTCATCTCCAGAATGTGCTCCCTGACACCTTTCTTGCCATTATACTGACTTGAGACTATTTTCATAATCAGAGTATTGGCATAGGTCTTAGATGAGGACTTAAAGTTTTCCTCAATGTTGTTTAAGTAGTTCTTGACATTCTGAGATTCTTTGATCCTTCCGATGACAGATGGAGAGATGTTGCTTTTGACATACATGAGCGATCTCCGATTTGATTTGTCCCAGGCGTCCTTCTTTTCTTCATAAGCCTATTTGAGGTCTTCATAATTCTCTAAGTCTTCCATGGGTGCTACAGGAGCTTCCTCCCTGATTGCCAGATCATAGCCCAGCATTCCTAAGTTTAGAAGCACCACATTCTTCCACACAGTGAAGTTTGTTTCCATCGAGTGGCTTCAACAGGCCTGAGGTTGACAATAGCTGAAAAATATTTAAACGACCATCAGCAATACTACGTTGTCGGAGGATGAAACCTCGACTGCGGGAAGTCCGGAGACCCCCCTTTGAGATTCGGCCAGGGGAGTAGTTCTCAGGCGTACGAGGCGTCCGGTGGAAGAAGGATCGATGGATGAAAGAACGGATGGCACACAAGGGACAGGAGGATTTAGACAGGTTCGTGCCGCACGGTGGCGTAACACCCTACTCCTGTGTATGCTTTGCTGTGTGGGAGAGAATATGGTTTGTTCTACAAGGTGTTCTCTTCGGGAGCTCAGGAGCTAGCCTAACCCGGGAGCTAAGACTGTCTAGCCGCTAAGCTCGGAGCCGAGGAAGAAGAAGAAGAAGTATCGGGCTCCAGGGAGAAGAAGACTGGGGCTCCAGGAGTCAATCTAACCTGCCTCCTTCGCCTGAGGCATGGATCCTCCTTTTATTGTTTAAGGGGAGTCCACAGTGCCTGGTATATGTGGTCAGAGAGAGAGCTAGCTATGCTACGTCTTGTCGTGCACGTCCGTGCCCGTCTGCCGCATTGCACTGGATGAGAGTCCATGCTGGAGTAGGTTCGGCGCGTCAGGTCGCCTGGTGGATGGAGCGGGGAGACGTGATGGCGCACGCCTCTGCTGCGTGGAAAAAGGGGCCTACATAGTCAAAAGGTTCTGACTACACAGTGAAAGAAGCCTCCATAGTCAAAAGGTTTCTGACAGCACAGGAAGCGGGCCAACGGAAGCCAGGCGCGTCACGCCCCGTCGCATCGTCATCAATGTGGGTGGTTGGAGAGCCGATGCACTTGAGTCAGGCTCGTGCCCGGGTCCCGGAATCGAGAGCGAGGCCGGGCACGGAAGCGGCACCTAGGACCGGGCGCCGGGTCCCAGGCACGGGAAGTGGCTCCCAGGACCGGGGATGTTCTCGGGCCCCCCGGTACTTAAGTGGAAGAAGGCTGTAGCCGCCCGTTGCCGGTGCAGAATATAGGCTCTGGAGGAGCTGACGTGGCCGAAGATCCACGCGTCCCCGCGACTGTGGGGACCCCCAGTCCCGTTTCGCCGACATACGTAATTAATTTATGTTGGCACAATTAATTACATTTTAATAGCTGAGCTTCTAAATCAAGTCACCGTTGGGCAGAAAAGATGTAACGCTCCGCTTTCAACGAGACGTTAAACTCTATTTTACTAAAATCTACCCGTGAAAATTTCGCTCTTTATGTGTTGTGTCGTAAGTCGTGCATGGATCTCAGTTTGTCTTCTTGTCCTCGATTTCAAAATCCATCCTCTCAAAACCTCAGTTCCAAAATAATCTCCGAGCTCGAATCATCGTATTCGAACTTCCCTCCTTAAACCCTATCGGTTTTCTCCCTCGATACATGCTGCTTCGATATCTGATCCGATGTTCAAACCCAAAACCCTAGTATCTGTCCCATTGTTCTGAATCAAATTCTTTAAAACTATCCCCTTTGATCCCCTCCTTAAAATTCCCTTGATTTCTCTCTCCTTTGAATCCCTCTCAAACAATCATTGGAAGTCCAAATACAGAGTTTATTCCAAAATACCAACAATTGCCACTTGGGCTCCCTCCCTGAAACCCTTAATCTCCCCTGAGTTTCCTTGATATTCCTAGAGTTAACCAAACTTTGAATCCATGTCTCATCTCAAATCTCCAAGCAAAGCCCAAAATATCAAACCAAAGAAACCCTAGAAAAATGTCAAGGATCATTGTACTCCTTGGGCCTCAACCCTCCTCCCTCGGCCCAGCACTGCGCTAGACACCGGCGCACCCCTAGGATGCCCGCCGTGTGTCCCGCGCACCTGAGTCTGCCATCTGATTCCCCCTCATTTGCCCGCTCGCCCACATGAGCGCCCACGGCCATCGGATTCCTGCCACATGTCCCGACCTCCCGCTCCGCACCGCCCGATCTCCTTAACAACCGCGCACCGCCCGCGAGCGCCGATCGCTGCCACGCGTCCCCAAGCCCACACACCGCCGTCAATCATCCCGCTCACTCTCTTGCGCAGGTCGTCGCGCCCCGTCTGGATCGCAATGCGTGTCGCCCCGCCCCGTGTGCCCGTTCGATCGCCCTCCACAGTGTCGTCCCCTACCTCCGTCTGTCCCCGTTCGTTCGCGCCTCTACGGTGTTCAGTCAAATTCCCGACCGAGTCGCCCCCACCACCCGACGCCATCGCGGCCTTGTCCGGCCCCACCGGGACGCGTCGCTAGTGGTCAAGCAGAGGACAGACACGGCCGCACTTTGCCGCCCCGTTTCCCGCCTCTCTCCCTCCTTTCACCTCACTCTCTCGCCACTGCCGATCGGTCAAAAAAGGCTCAGACCGCCAACGTCATTGTTGCCCCCACCTCGACCTCGCGAGTCCGCACTCCCACTTCAAGCTCCGCCACCCGATACACCGCCTTTTGCTGCCTGCGCATCTCCACCATTGGCCAAATTCCACCGCCCGCGAGAAATCCCGCTGCGGCACCATTTCGCCCCTCTCACCTCCATGATTGGGCATGGGAAATTCCGAGCGTGCCCAAGCGACCAAGCTACCCCACTCCTCGCCTATAAAATCCCATTCAGGAACTCACTCTCCATCTCTTGTCTCTCGCTCGCCCCAGGAGGCCGCCGGTCGCCTCAATCCTTGGAGCTCGGCCATTGTCGTCGGTTGACCGCCTTGGGCACCTCCCTCTCGAGGCGCTGTGAACGCCACTCCCCCCTCCTGCTCTGTTCCTCACCCGGTTCCCGTGCGACCTGAGGACGCAACGTCCCCGAAATCCTCCGAGTCATCGTCATCGATCTGATCTCGAGCTCTGCTGCCCTAAAAATTTTGTCGTCGGTGAGCTCCTCCGCCGAATCCCTTGTGCGCTTATCTTCTCCGTATGCTCCTTGGCGCCTCTCTCCTCTCCCGGCCTTCCTCGGCTCACCCCGACGCCGCCACAGCTGTCATCGTCATCTTCTCCCTCTTTTCTTTCTCCCCGCCCCCTCGGCATCCCAGCGCTAGGCGCCGTCGAGCTCCTATTCCATAATCCAAGCCGCTCGTTTGGTTCCTCAGGACCTCCTCTCCCCTCCGGCGTATCCCCCTCGCCCCCGAACGCCGCCGCTCGCCGAATCCAATCCGCCGTCCTCGGCCGTCCGATCCCACGCCTCTCCCTCGCTCCTGTGTGCACCGAGGACTACAATCCGTGTGGACACCAGCTCAGCGTCCCGGGCCCGCGTGCACCGAGTCAGCGTCTCGCCCCTCCGTGCCCATGTCCGGTCCACCGTACCGTGAGACATCGACATGTGGGCCTAGTCACTTTAATCCACCGTAAATCGTCCTATGCACCTATCCCACTCATCCATCCCACCTACCCCATGCTAAACCCGACTCATGTAAACCTAGTCACTACCGCGTGGGCCCTGGCCCCCTCGGTCCACCACAGACCCCCCAAGAGCCCTCTGTTCCATTGCCATCCGGGCCCAGCCGTCAGTGAGCCAAACCTTTCCCCATTGAGCCACTGCCATGTGGGCCACTGAGCTCTATCTCCTCGACCTACAGCCACAAGTTCACCTTCCTCTAATAGTGGGCCCCGGTTGCTAGTAGGCCCTAGATGTCAGTGATACTGTGAGGATATTCCTGAGAATATTCCCTCCAAAATTCCAGAAATCTCTTTTTCTTTATCCAGAAATTCAATTAAACTTTAAAAAAAATCATATCTTTTAAACCGTTGATCCGATTGACTCCGTTCCAACTCCAGTAACTTTCTAAAATTAAGATCTATCTAAGAGCATCTCCAGCAGGGACCCTAAATACAGCCCCCAAATTGTTTTTAGGTGGTGGGACAAAAAAAACTAGGTCCAGCAGGGACCTTACTACGGCCCCCAAAATGAGGAGGCCCCCAAAACTTTCCTCCAAGCCCCCAGTCCTGGGGGCTCTATAGCACATCCCCCATCGACGTTATTTTGGCGCCTACGACAATTCCCCACCCACCGGAAGAGAGCGCCATCAAGATCAAAGAGAAAAAATCATCGCACCTGGATTGGCCACCGCTGCCGCCGCCCTGCTCGTCCGCCGCCGCCCTCGGCCAGGCGCGGCGTTAGCCGGCCGCCGCCTCCCGCCACGCTCGCCCCCTGCCGCGCTCGCCCGCCGGCCGTAGCCTCCCGCTGCGCTTGCCCCCTGCCGCGCTCGCCCGCCGGCCCTCGCCTCCAGCGCCGGTCCCCCGCGCCGGCCTCCCGCGCGCCGCCCACCGCCCTGCCTTCCGCGCCGGCCGCCCACCGCCCCGCCTCCCGCGCCCGGCCTCCCGCGCCGGCCTTCCGCCGCCCACCGCCCCGCCTCCCGCGCCGGCCTTCCGCCGCCCACCGTCCCGCCTCCCGCGCCCGCCTCCCGCGCGCCGCCCACCGCCCCGCCTCCCGCGCCGCCGGCCTCCTACCTCGCCGGCCTCCTGCTGCGCCGCCCGGCCCGGCGGCCTCCTGCCTCGCCGACCCCCTGCCTCGCCGTCCTCCTGCCGCGCCGCCGGCCTGCCTCGCCGACTTCCTGCCGCGCCGCCCGGCCCGGCGGCCTCCTGCCTCGCCGACCCCCTGCCTCGCCGACCTCCTGCCGCGCCGCCCGGCCCGGCGGCCTCCTGCGCCGCCTCACCGCCCGGCCCGCCAGCCTCCTGCGTCTCCCGCGCCGCCGCCCGGCCCCTGCGCCCTGCTGCTTAAGGGAAGAGCATCCTGTTGCTGCTGTGCCTGCTGCATATTTATGTTTTAATTATAGTGTCAAACTAGGCATATACATATAGTCTACGGTGAAAAATAATATAAAAAGAAATAGGGGCTGAGAAATGCTGTTGCTGGAGTTCAGAGCATTTTTGGGGTCTAAAGGAAATAGGGGCAGCCCCCATTTAACATTTGGGGGCTCTAAAATAGGGGCTATTGCTGGAGATGCTCTAATGGCACTATTAGTAGTACTAAATAGGGTCATTTTCTTGGTCTTTGTGTAGATTTTAATTATTTGGGCATAGTAATTGGTCGTCAGAATATCGTTTCGGAGCGGATTTCGCGACGATTCCTCAAAGACTCGTGAAGACTTAGAGCAAGGCAAGTCACTTTTGATTAATCGAGCCTATAATTGAAATTAAATTATTTTATTTGCAAAATCTGCATCGATAGGCGTGCACTGATCTATGCGGTCCCGTCTGCCAGTCAGACCGGTGGACCTACCCAACCTTGCTGCATTTAAATACTTTCTTGATGATTGCAATATTATGTTCCCTTGTTAGCACCACTGTTGCACCTCGGTATGCGTGCACTCTTGTGCGTATGCCGACGGTTGCCCTTCAAACTTAAAATTGGGAAACTTCTTGGGTAAAATTGGTTTTACGAAATGTTTGAAAAACCCGACACCTGGGTCGGTGCCTTGTGAAAGAAAAATGAGTTTCAAAAATAGAGATTTGCGACACAAGGCCTGTCCGGTGTGTGATGCCTGTGTGGTCGCCCTAAGGACCGATTCCTCCAGAATTTCATCCGAACATATGACAGTACAATCACATGGGTAAAATGGGAAGCCCCTGGCTGAGTAACTAGCCTCCCAGGTGAAAGTGCATCTATCCCCTAAGTGGGTTTTGGTGGATTAATGACAAAGCGGTTAAGGGACTAATGAGTTTATCAAGAATTGTGCAGAGAATTAGTCCCAGGTTGCTTAGTGTGGTGCATGGAGACCCCCACAAAGACATGATGCAAAACAGCGAAGCAACTCGGAGTTTATTTTAAATTCATTTGAATTTTCTTTAGAGTCGTAGGAAAACCGTTCTATCAAGTGGGGTTGCAAGCAGTGTTCTAAGACCACTCAAGTGCTTAAGATCAAAATAGCTGAGAGTTCATCACTTTGGCACAACACATACACTTGCAATGGGCAATTTTCAATGTCAGGGTCGGAGGCTCCGACCAGCTACTTCGGCCACAAACTAGGTGTTGGCCGGAGGTTCCGATCCTCTCGGTCGGAGGCTCCGGGTCAAAATCTGTGAGTAACGGCTAAGTGACGTAAGCCATCTCCTGTAAAACCAAACTTGGATTCTAACCGTTGCTGATGCATTCCACTTCATTCCAATTGTTCCCTAGCCTCTCCTAAGGTGCTTTGAGCTCTCCCAACTAATCCTAGTGCATTCTTTGTGATTCTTGTGAGGATCTAGTGGGAAATTGGGTGAATTTTGTTGAGAGAAGGCTAGGAGGATCTTGTGCACTTGTGGAGGTCGCGGATTGGCTGCTTGGGGCTTATTTCTCTTGGAGGGAAACCTCCTAGACGGTTAGGCGTCTCCCGCGAGCTTCCTCTTATTGTGGATTGTCCCGGGAAAGTTTGTGAAGGTTCATCTCACCTCCGCAAGGAAAAGAGGTAAATTCTAGTGGAAACCAAGTTTGATCTTTGTGGTCACTTGGTGAGGAAAGAGGTCAATTGAGACCCAGCTCTTTGGAGCTCCTCAACGGAGACGTAGGATCTTTGTGATCCGAACTTCGGGAAAAATCTTTGTGTCTCCGTTGTCTTTTCTCGTTATTGCCTTATTTTGTATATTAACTTGCCAGCATTTATCTCTTACTCCATTACTTGCACTTTACTTGATCTCTGTCAAATTTATCCTTTATAGAAGTATATTGGTAGAGTCTGAATTCTAGGGTCGGAACCTCCGGTGTTCTAGGCCGAAACCTCCGACCAGCCCTCTTGGCCAGCCCGAGAGAGCCGGTCGGAACCTCCTACCATTTTGGTCGGAGATTCATACCAGTATTTTACTACTGCTTTTGGAGAATTTTTCAGGAACTCCTATTCACCCCCCCTCTAGGCGACATCAACGGGCTTTCACCAGGGACGCCTTGCATGTCATTGGACTGTGGATCGCACGAGAGGGCGTCGAGGATGCCTCCTGGGTTTCTGGCACAGCATGGTCTCAGACCTACCCTGTTGTTGGTCTCGAGGACTGTTGACACCGAAAATCACCGGCAGCGTCGGGAACGAGCCGATGATATGGTTCGGCGTCGGAGGACACGCGAAGGCCTGGGAGATTTGCTTAGCTCCAGTGCAGGTCCTAAAATCTTGAGGTTCGTAGGCATGCCAGTCAATTTGACCCCGCAATTGACAAGGAGATAGAAAAAGTTAGATCAGTAATCCAATTGGCCGCCCAGCCGATACAGACTTCCTCTAGCCGACTGCAGATAGTGATTGTTAGCGCTGCACCTAAGGTACTGCTCGCGCCCTTGCCTGGGTCCTCATCCGTGTCCGCGCCCGGGTCCTCACCCAAGTCTTCGCCTGTGCCCGCGCCCGGGTCCACTCCCGTGTCCGCGCTCGGGTCCTCGCGAGAACCAATCGGACGATAAGGATGCTGCCAGCCGACTGCCGATAGTACTTGTGTATCGGCTAGAAGCCGATAACGATATAAATAAATCAGCCTGTGCTTGATAATATAAATAATAAACCAGCCGATAGAACATGTACATCGGCCAGAAAGCCGATGATGATATAGGTACACAAACTAGCCGACTACCAGAAAAAAACATGTGGACATAGGCTGGAAGCCGATGGTAGAGCAGATAGGCAAAATGATCAAGACAATGCAGTCGGCTTTATATAGTAAAGATAACCTATCGGCTAAGCACTCCGATAGAACATCGCATAAAACCTATCGACTCAGCAAGGATAAATCTATCACTATCAATCTAGTAATTCAAACTTAACTGATGCAGCATAGATTAACAATGATAAAAGAACCTCGATGAGCCGATAGATCTAATGCAATCATGATGTATATGATAACTTACCGGCTATACATTCCGATAAGACGCTTGCACAGAAACCATCGGCCTAGCAGGAACAACTTATCGCTCAGTTTAGTAGGTCGGACCCAACCGATGCAGCACAAACTAACGATAAACTATTCCCAGTAAACCGATGAAAACTATGCATGCGTGATGTGGTATACCGACTCCGCCTAAGAGATCAAACTCAACTGATGCAGCCGTAGACAGAATAGATACACCGTGGTAAGCCGACTACCATAGATCGACTAGAATATCAGACCCAACCGAGGAAGTCCTAGCCGATAGGTAGTCGGGGTAACGAGACTTACCCTCTCGCAGGAGTTCGGACTTAACCGATGCAGCCCGGCTCGAGAAGCAAGAACCCATTGAAGAGGGTGGCGATGCGCCGAATTTGTATTGATCGTTGAGATATTTACAATGTACCCAGGCATACGTATTTATACCTCGAGATTGTTACAGTCCTGATAGGACACGGCGCACAATTTCCTATCTATAAAAGGAGAACTAACAAGCCCCGATTAGATACGAGATCAGGTTTCCTAAAAATTATCAAAACTACCTAATTGATAGATAAGGTAATTAACTGCCATACTGCGGTCTTCACGATTCCTTCCTGAATTCGGCTTCTCTGGATTAGCTTCCGTCGGCTGACACAATTTCCTTCTTTAACCGAGTCCGACGCGAACCGTGCCAAATTTTGGCGTTAACAAGGACCCCTCCAATTGGCATGGGGCAACCTGGGATGACTCGGGAAATGCCTTGTCGC
Organism: Oryza meyeriana var. granulata; assembly: GCA_003991445.1. NCBI lineage: Eukaryota > Viridiplantae > Streptophyta > Magnoliopsida > Poales > Poaceae > Oryza > Oryza meyeriana. The sequence continues at coordinate 266,832 of RYFJ01001742.1, read as the reverse complement.
AAAAACCTCTACGTCACCAAATCGTACCCAACCAGTGTGAGCTGGTGGCTAGAGTAAGTCGCGTCGTGTGGGTAAAGTGTACCCCCTCTGTAAAGGTTTAAACTGTTTGAACAACCGTGCCCACGGTCATGGGCAGATGTGAGGTGATTCCTTAGCGTAGTTTTGTTTTACCTTGTTTGCAAATATGTATGTGGTTTTGGGAACGGTGAGATGGATGTGCCATCGAGGACGCGGGTTGTCCGATGGTGTCGGCTTGGCTGTCGTGGACAACACGACTCGGGGAGCCTGGAGATTATGTTTTAGCTCTAGGAGCTGGTTTGATGTGAATTCTTGAGATTGCGAAAATTGGAAAAATAAAGATTGTTACATTTTTCACTCCGATCGGGCGAGACCACCTTGCCTTGATTGTTAAGAAGCACACAATTAGCAGATTCTAAAAGAATTCAAATAAAACGGATTTACAAAATATCCAGCCTCTCTTTGAAGCCTGCAATAACCACCTAAGTTCCCATGTCTTGCTGAGTACGTAAGTACTCACCCTTGCTCTATATATATAGTTCTCCGTCGGGAGTTGGAGCTGGAGCTGGAGTTGCAGTGAAGTGAAGACTAGGGTTTCATCCTGGTTCCCAGCTGCTGCCTGTATGTTGGGACTTAGTCCGTTGTTCTGTTGCTGCCGTTGCCTCTATACTGTTCATTGTTGTCTCCGGCTTGCTCCGAAGCTGCAACGTAAGTTAAGGTATATGTTTATATATTTAATTAAGGTTCACGATAATGCATATCTGATTTCCGTAGATACCAGCGCTGCAACCTGGGACTGGTATCGTTATCGCAGATTCTACGACAAGGCAGTTCATGCTGTTTTTCTGCGGCACGCCCTATTTGGTGTCATTGTACAGCGGTACCAGATTGAGATGTGACAAAAGATTTAGAAATAAAAAATAATTGACACTGGTATTGCACTGAATATTTTCCTGAATTTTTCTGAAATTTTTCTTAATTATATCACCGTTGGGCAGATAATAATCAAAGAACTAATTTTTATAGTAATTTTGACATAAAATTATAGTTAACGTTGGTCAAAAAATAAATTCACATCACTAAAATATTCCAGATAAATTTCTCGTTGGCTCCATTTAACTTGAAACAATCTTATTTGCAGAAATAAAGCCCATTATTACTTTCTGCAATTTTAAGTAATTTGCCCTGAAAATTCTTTGATGGGAAATTAATTAATTTGCCCTGAAAAACTGATTTGGCCCAACTCCTTGAGCTAGCCCAGCACTGTGCGCGCTGCATGGCCTAGGAGTGCAGCAAATGGAATTTTTACTGTTACTAATTAAATTTTTTTTAATTTACAAAACTAATTTTTGGTTTGAATCATTTGCAAAACTAGTCTCTTGCCGCCCTGGGCCACGGCGGGATTTAAAAACCGCCGTGGCCCAGGGTGGCGAATGGCATCCCGTCACCCAGGGCTAACGGCTCCGGCGGCCGTTAGCCGCGAGGAGGCCACGTGGATTCGCCGCCCTGGGGGACGGCGGTTTTTAGCATAGTAAACGGACGGTCCGCACAAGGATCGGACCGTCCGAATCCAGGGGGCCGCCTGTAAAATTTTTTTTTTGATATTTTTTTCTCAACTAGCAACACGAGAATAGCAAAATCTCGTGAAGGTGCAGCTTAAACCGATGTAAGATGTGGCCTGTAGAAAATTACGAGTGTGCTTTAAAAACCGTGCCGAAACTTCGGACCTCAAAAACTCAATCTTCCCGGCCGAATTTCGTAAAATTTTTTTGGACAAACCCGACAAAGTCGGGGGGAAGCGGATGTAAAATTTTCTGTAGATGTCCGTAGAGTACTTATTTGCCCGATTCCGAGACCGTATGCAAAAGTTATGACTGTTTTAAGGTAGTTAGCGCGCGTTACAACAATTTGTCGTCGATTCGGACCGTCCGATCGCTGTGCGGACGGTCCTATGCATTCGCCGCCCTGGGGGATGGCGGCGAATGCCCCTAGGGGCATTGGGCATTCGCCGCCGTCCCCCAGGGCGGCGAATCCACGTGGCGTCCCCGGGGCTAACGGCGGCCGGCGCCGTTAGCCCCGGGTGACGGGGATGCCATTCGCCGCCCTGGGCCACGGCGGTTTTTAAATCCCGCCGTGGCCCACGGCGGCAAGAGACTAGTTTTGCAAATGATTCAAACCGAAAATTAGTTTTGTAAATTAAAAAAAAATTAAATTAGTAACAGTAAAAATTCGCAGCAAATGCAGCAGTCCAATGGCATAGTGGCTGCGGCGGCCCAGTCAATGGCGCGTGCGCTCCGGCCCAGTACAACCACTACAACGGCGGCCCATCTGATGACAGCAGCCGATGCGGGAACTGATCCGGCCGTCCAATCTAATGGACAGTTGGATGCAGTCCCGAATCACTTAATGCGATCTCCGTCCGAATTCAAATGAACGGCAGAGATCCGATTAAATCGATGGAAGCACGGTTGGCCGTCCGATCTAGCGAACGGTCTGATCCGATGCCGCGTCTATTTCCTTAGGGCCTATTCGATCTTGATCCAACGGCCAAAAAAACGACGCGATCGGATTAAATCGCCAACAAAAAACTTAACCCTAATTTCATCCCGATCCCCTTTCTCCTCCGGCGAGGAAGAGCGAGAGCGGGCAACGGCGATGGTTGGTGGTATGAGCGCGCAATGGCGACGGTGCCGACTGGCGAAGCAACAACCCGGGCGCTGTCCGGCGAAGCAGCAGCGGGGGTGTCGACCTGCGAAGCAGTAGCCCGGGCGCCGTCCGGCGAAGCAACAGCACAAGCTGATGCCCGACCGCAACCCCGACCGGAAGTCCGATGTCCTTCGTGTGAGTCTGTTGCGCGCGAGGGCTGATGGCGGCGCTCCCGTGCAGGCGAGGTCGCGCGGGGCCCTGAGGACGGCAACGCCCCAAAACCGGTAAGCTTCAGTCTTGTCGATCTTGAAAACGTGCCGTGGTTTTTCCACTGATTTGGTTTAGGGTTCCTGAGTTTGGGGAAACTAGAGAATTTATCTCGAATCCTCCCCTTTCTGAGATGAATTTTGAGGGGAACTAGAAAATTGAAGCCGAATTGATCGATCCCCCTCTTTTTTTTCTTCTGATTTCTAGCCGAAGCTAGGGTTTTTGAAACGGAGAATTGGGAATTTCAATCTATTTTATCCCACTTCTCCTTAACTGAGTTCTAGCCGAAGCCAATTGCTTCAGTCTATGGTTTCTTAAGTAGGGGATTGGAAATTTCAATCTTGTTTGTCCAAATCCCACACTGACTCTTAATTTTTCAAGCAATGGCATCACAAGTACCGGGATGATGGAGCATATAGGCATAAGTTTACTCTGATGCCACAATGTTGAATCTTACAAACTCTAATACACTGAATTCATATGCCTAATAGATCACTCTAATGTGAAATTTTACTGACCGGTGGAGTTCGATGCCATCTCCTGTTTTCTCTTCTTCTCTTTTGCTTGAGATCGTTTTCTCTTCTTCTCTTTTGCTTGAGATCACCGAGTTAGAAGTTTTGCACTACGAATCCCTACCAGTGTACCTAATGACCGGATCTTAGGGTTTTGGGGGTTTTTCGAGAGAGAGAAACAGGACACCGACCCTCCTCTCGTCCCTTCTCTTATATAGGCACCGGTGGGGCTCGAGACAAAAACCGAATCTATCGGATCTGTTACCAATCAAACAAATCCTTTTATCTTTAATTTTTTGTTTTCTTATGGGAAAGGAAAACCGGGTGGTTAGATTTCTTTTCCCTTTATTTGTTTCATAAGTTAGCCCAAACAATCAACCAATAGCAAGGTATAATAAGATCGATGTTATTACAATCACACAGCGCGCAAGTGATGAGAAAAACGGCATCATCTAAAGGCAAGAACAGTGTTAACATGTACAGTAACAATTGCCTTGCCAGTACTAGTGCTACTATGTGCAAGTCATATGAACAGATCGAATGACAAATCACCGGAGCATCAAGAACGCATTTTTGTCTAGTAATCCTGTCTAGAATAGTACAAGCATCAAGTACGCATCCATGGCAGAGACGAGAAAGATCACTGGCGTTTCGAGACGCAGACGGCGGCGACGACGCCGGCGAGGCATGTACAACTACAGAGAGAGACGCAGCGCGCGGCGGCGCTTCACCTTATGTAGGCGAGGTGGCCGAACCTGGCCGCCGGAATCGACTGGCCGAACGCCTTGCCGGCCTTGTCGACGAGCCCCCTCACCACCACCCGCACCCCCCGCGCGACGCCGGCGCCGCCCTTCGCCGGCCACCCTATCACTTTCCCCGCCGGAACTGCAGCACGGCCATCTTGCCCATCACCCGCCGCCACCTTAGCGCTATGGAAACACCGCAGCGGGAGCTCCATCTTTCTCCTACAAGGAAGACGACGACGATCTAGTCATGGACACCGTGCTTTATCCGCTACGAGGAAGCACCTGGCTTTCTTTATACGACGGGCGCCGGAGCTGGTCCAACCAACGGCGTCCGGACGTCGGCGCCGCGTGCCGGGTCGTCGCCTCCATGCATGAGAAGCCACGAGAGCGACGTGATGTTCTGACCGACAGTGACAGTAAGCTGTAAACTACGCGGCGAGACCTCGTCGGATACCATGCCTTGTCAACGGCTGGCAATAGAAAAACCAGGTTGATGTGATCATTAAGATCGATCTGTTCATCTGTATCTGCCATTGTCAAAGGTGAATTGATTTTTGAAGACGAGACCTGAGGCGATGTGATCTGATCTTCGTTGTGTGAATTAATCGCTCTCTCAGCTGATGGGTTACACACTCTGCATCTCACTGAAACAAACAGAGTACAGGGATGCATGCAAATCCTAATCACCAGTACTACCTCATCATACCACACGTACACGTGGAGCAAAGCAAGCGCAGCTGACATGGCATGCACACGTGTCGCTCACGCCTTGTGGTCGGCGGGGACGTGCCACACCCAGAACTCCTCGTTCCGGCAAGCGGCGGCGACGGTGGGCTTCCTCGGGCTGCCCTTCGGCGAGGTCCGGAGGCGGCTGCGGCGGCGATGCTGCTCGTCCTTCCGCGTCCGCCGCTGAACCTTGCCGTCGTCGTCTTCCGCGTCTTCCGCGTCGGCCTCCGGCGCGACGAACAGCACCACGGGGCCGACGGGCACGTCGTCGGTGGCGGTGAGCAGCGGCTCGAGCGCGTCCACGACGGTGGACATGTCGGGCCGGTTCTTGGGGCTGCCGCTGAGGCACCGGTACGCCACGGCCGCGGCTTCCCGCGCTGCCGCCGGCGAGTACCGGCCCTCCAGCGCCGGGTCCATGATGCGGACCAGCCGGAGCGGGTCGCGGAGGCACGGCCGCGCGTACTCGACGAGGCTCTGCTCCCGGTTCGGCCGCGTCTTGTCGACGGCGCGCCGCCCCGTCAGGATCTCGAGGAGCACGACGCCGAAGCTATACACGTCGCTCTTCGCCGTGAGGTGGCCGGTCATGATGTACTCCGGCGCGGCGTAGCCATGGGTGCCCATGACGCGCGTCGAGACGTGGGTGTCGTCTCCCTCCGGCCCGTCCTTGGCCAGCCCGAAGTCCGACAGCTTCGCCTTGTAGTCCTGTACAAATTCACAGCCCAAAAATCATCAGCCATTGATGCATCCTCCTGCTTGGGTTTTTTTTTATAAATGGGCTTTAAAGTGGAGAAATTCAAATTGGGCCTCAATGAATTTTGGCCCATGTTGAGTAGTAGTAACTCACAAACGGTCCAATCTATTAAACATAGCCCAAGCTTTACTTTTGTGTTTTTACATTTTTTTCTTTTCTTGACAAGATAAGTACAGTGTGTTGAAAAACATTAGTATGAACATTGACATGGACGGAAAATAAATATTAGATTTGATTATATAACCCAATAAAATTAGCGAGGCTATTCAGTGGTGAGACTAAATTTTGGGCCGCCTTTTAGCCCATCTTGGGTAGTAGCTCATTAGGACCCAATGTATTAACCATAGACCACATCACTAAGCTTTCCCTTTTCTTAGTTAGAGAAGTACAGTATGACAATAACCATTTGCTAGTAGTTAAGAATGAACTGATGCATAACAGAATAAGTAGAATAGAGTATTAAGCTTTTTTTACATAATTAGGTCACAAAAATTCTTCAAAATCCAAACTGTACCAAGTTCAATTTTGCAGTCATTACTCATGCTTTTTCCCTGCCGAAAATGTCATGGGTAGGATAGACATGTGATTGTGCATCAAAAACTCCTAGCTAACTGAGACGCATGCTGCCGAGGAAATGGCAGGGGCACTCACCGAATCGAGCAGGATGTTGGAGGCCTTGAAATCACGGTAGATGACCGGCTTCTCTGCGTCGTGGAGGAACGCCAACCCCTTCGCGGCGCCAACCGCGATGTTCAGTCGGGTCGACCACGGCAGCACGGCAGGAATCTCTGCTAAAACAAAAGAAAAATATCTTCAGAAATCTCAGCAGGACCAGCGTCAGCTAAAGCTGCGTTATTATTATTAATTAGTTACTCGATAGCCATGTTATGTACACATCAATCGAACAGGAAAACTCGGAAAGTAGCTTATGCGTATTGCTGCAGCAGATTTTTCAGTGGAGAAAAAGACGATGAACAGTACTGCTAGCCGACCATGCGTGTTGTTGCCTTTGTGGAATTTTGGTTTCTTGTTCTCTCTGCATCTTCTGAATTTTCAAGAAACGTTTTATTGTATTTTGGGGGGATGGATGCAGTCAACGAGTTAGGAGATTTCGTCATGACCAAGAACAGATCAATCAGTTGAGCCAGTGAGGCAGATGGGAAGATGCAGCAGATTACTATTGGTAATACACTATGTCAACCTGACATTGATCCAACAACTACAGGTGACCTCACTTTCATCTGACGTCTGTAATCTAGCCTTAGAAAAACGTCTAGTAGCATAATCTAGCTTGTTTCGCAAGCGTGAATGAATGTTCAATTGACCTTTACCTAATGCAATATTTTCCATGGGTTCTGCATGCACATATATCAGCAGAGAAGGCCAGTCAAATTCAGTTTGGTCAGAACTCTGAACTCTAATAAGCTAGGAAGGTGGTTAGCCAAATAAAGGAAAACTTGCCCATCATTCAAGCTGAAAGCCTCTAAGACGCAACAAAAATATTTGAGTAAGTTACCCATTTGAAATAGACTTCTGAATAATGCCTTCTCTCACATTTTGTGATAAAATAACCTAATTTTCTCAATGACCATCAGACCATGCCATGCTAGATCAATGTGTTCGTGTGAGACTGGTCGAGCCAACTTCTTTTTTAGTCTCACCACATCACGACCGTACCAAACCACTCATTAACCTTCAGTAAATTAGGTAGTCCTACTCGAACTAAAACTTCAGTTGACACACACCCCATGACATGGTAGAGAGACATCTCGTCACTCGATTATAAACTAACACAATGGCACCCAGTGCTAGGTCAATGGAACAGTAACAACACAATGATAACAGATTAGTACATAGTTAAGCTGAAACTTAATTAGCAAACGATTAATTCAACTTACGTTTGAAGAGGTGGTTCTCGAGGCTGCCATGTTCCATGTACTCGTAGACGAGGAGGCGGTTCTCGTCCTCGCAGCAGTAGCCGACCAGCTTCACCAGGTTGGGATGCCGGAGCTGGCCGAGGAAGATCACCTCTGCCTGCATTCAGCGGCCACGACAGAATCAGAATCAGGTCTAGATTAAAAACTAGCTAGTATAGTAATCAGCATCACATCCATTTCAGTGGCACTGTTGCGTTCGGCAGCATGATTAGATCACTGGAAACTTATCCGACCGCCGCCGGAACCGTCACATCGCCCAACTACCCTCCCTTGTTCTTTGCCTCGCATGTCCTAATCGTTGTGCTTAAGATATTTCTAAGCCTGATTGATTAGGTTCTAGATGACCGTGTAAGTATTATCAGTTGATCTGAAATTAAACAATCCGTAATTGTTCAGGCCAAGCGTTTCAGAAACCAGGGTTTCCAAAGTTACCGGGTCTGACAGTTACTGAATTTTACCAGATAAAAATTCAGATTCATTTTTTTAAAAAAATGGTAGTTAACTAGTCATATGCCGTAAAAGTTCAAAATTCAGATATAAAATTTGAATTATAGTATTTTAGGTGGTAAACTCCAGTCGGTCCCTAGCTTCGGACCGATAACCAACTAGTTACTGCAGATCTTTTTTAGCATTAGGAAACAAAAGATTGGTAATTTGAGTGAACATAGCCTGTTGCTACAGTAGAAATGACGTAACTTTGCTTCTGTACACTAATAAAAGGGAAATGGACACTTTCAAAAAAAGAAGGGGATTAAGCTATAAAAACAAAAATGATATAAATCTCTCTCAAAAAGAAAAGAAATTGTTCCTCACTTGCAAAATTCAGTTATCTAGAGGGTTACTCAATGCCCTAGGATATATTGGATATATATTGAGTGAACCTTGTAAGGCAACTACTACCAATTAAGCTAGGTAGTAGCTTTGTTGGCTACAAGGCCACTCTTTTACTATAAGAAACCCAGTGAACTGGAAATATTGTTTGTTTCCCCAAGCATTAGCTTTAGGGACTCTTCCAAGGAAGCTGGCACTACACTGTCTCAGATTAATTACATGTTAGCTTGTTATTATCACACACATAGTTGAAGAATCCGATCCGATTAAGTATCCATTAATTAGCTAGAGTAAATAATGCGTGCAGGGTTAATTAATTAAAATGAAATCAATTAAATTAATTAAGTAGAGACACGTGGAGAGGTCAAGTACCAGCCATTCCTTGTGGCCCTGGGCGCCCTCGGGGTCCCAGAGCTTGACGGCGATGGCCTGCGCCTTGAGCCCCGGCTTGACGCCGTCGCCGACGAGGCCCTTGTAGACCGGGCCGAAGCCGCCCTCGCCGAGGAAGTTGCCGGAGACGAACCCTCGGGTGGCGTCGCGGAGCTCGGCGACGGTGAACACGTGCAGGTTGGACCCCACCAGCGACACCGACAGGTCCTGGTCCGCCGCGCCGGTCAGGTCCGTGAACGACAGCCGCCGCAGCTGCCCCCCTCCGCCTCCCCGCGGCCGCACCTTCTTCCCGCCGCTCTTCTTCCCGCCGCCGCCGCCGATGCAGCCCGCGAGGAGAAACCCCCACAGCGACCACGGCCACGCCGCTGCCTCCTTCTCCTTCTTCCTCGCCGCCGCAACAACCTTACAATCACTGGATGACCTCATCGCCGCCGGCTATACTCAGCTAGCATGCGCCGTCGCGGCGAGCTGATCGGAGAAGTCGTGGAGGCGCGCGGTTTGCTTGGCGATTTTGTGTGCGTGGCAAGCGAGGGATGTGTCACGAGTGGATATATAGGCGAAGGCGAGAGAGGAGAGAGAAAGAGAGAGAGAGGGTGGCTTGGTCTGCAGGGTGGGGCCAAGGTGTCAGGATGCGATGGAATGGCCTTTGCTTTTTTTTTTTCCTTTTTTGATGTTGTGTGTGTTGACCATGGGGGGATTTTATGGGTTAATTGCAGGGATTTGTTTTAGTGATAATGCAAATTTGGAGACGTCGATGTGATGATTTTATATGCGGTGATGGTGCAATGTGCTTCGCCGCCTTTACCTACTTTGTATCGCGACATGCAAAGCGCTAGGTGCTAATTAATTGTGTGTGTCTTTCTCTCTCTGGGTTTTTTTTTTCCATATTGTATTGTGGCAATGGATAGAAGGCAGCATGGTCATACAGTCCAATGTGTTTTAGTTCTATAGAGGTTTTTTTTTATAAAGAAGAAATTCGACCAAAACAAGTTTGGTACTGCCTTCGTTCTCAAATAGAGGACGTCCTAAAATACATACAGTTAAACCTCAAAATCTTAAATCATTTACATATAAAAAACATTAGGATTCAATATGTGAAAACAACATTAACGGAGTCCATATGAAAAACAGTTTCTTATGGTTATATCTTTTTAATAATGTCTATAAATATATCGTTAAAAATATAAGGATACAACATATATCCTAAGAGCATGTTATTGTCTAGAACATTAAGTAAATAAAAGCATAGTCATCCTCCTTCTTCTAACTATCATACTTCCCCAACTATAAAACCATTATCTCTAAAAACCATCTTATCCAATAAAAATGAACCACTTTACCTAAAAACCACTAAAAAAACTGGTGTTCCAAAAAAATCTAAAAAACTACCGTCTTACCATAAATCAGGTTACAACGCAGAGTATGAGTTAAGTAAAAAAAACGGATACAGTAATATGTTCTCATGTCTCGTTCTAGACCGGCCTCTCCGGGTGTGATTCTGTCACCATGTGTACGTATGTATACGCGCCGGCCAACACGAACAAAGTAACGCATCAAACCAGCATGCATTCATGCAAGCAAAGACCAATCCAGAAAGAAAGAAAAATACATTCTATCCGTTGTGGATGTAGATACCAGGTTTTAATCCATTTTCTAAAAAAACAAAGAAAGAAAGAAAAATTCAGTGATCACCACCAACTTAACTGCCCCCAAATTAAAAGAAAGCACCACCACCGTCCGTTGCAATGCAAGCAACGCAGACTTTGTTCAGAGAAAAAAGAGGGCAGCAGCTAGCATGCAGTGCGCCGTAAAGGTGGTCGCTTGATTCCAATTCATGCAGACGCGTTTTGACTCGAACAAAGAAGCGAGCTTCATAGATCGATCGAGTCATTGAGAGGTGTACGAATCCCAATCGCCACGAAGTGATGCCAATATTCTCGTCGGTTTGGAGGTTTCTTGGTTTGGTTGAATATTTGATGATCATATGTCAGTGCGTGCAAGCTGCCCAGCAACGGTGTGATGTAGTGGTGGCTGCCAAATCGGAATTCGGGCATTTATCCAGCTGCTGCTGCGCTGCATGCTCCAGCCAGATGAGAACACTTAGCTGGAATCTGAGGCGACGACATGGCTGTGAAGTTTATAATGAAGAGTTTAAGTAGGTGTCCATTCATTTTAGGAGGCTGTTGGTTCAGCGGCCGCAGCTAGAGTTTGCCCTACGGTAATCGTGGGGTTACCATTCCCACATTATATGGTGGTTACTGTGTGGTAACCGCGATAAATTCGTATTCTAAATTTTAAACTCCGTGCGGTAATACATGGGTACTGTACGATAAGCCGAGGTATGTTAAAGTTAAAAAAATATATATGAAAAAATATAAAACGTAGTAAAAAATCTAGAAAATTATGGAAATTTTAGGAAAACTGTGGATATCTCTATAAAATAATGTAATGTTATATAATTTGTTTTTGCATAATCCTTTCTATATTTTTTACACTTAAATAAAGTAGAAATTATATCCCAACCTATCTCTTGTTTTTTTCAATTTCGATGGAGCTCTAAAATATGAAGTAAACTTCATCATTTTCAAAAACTTTGTTCACCATATAACAATAGAAATTACGTACTATCTATAGGAAGTTTTTTGAATTTTTCCATCTTTTTTTAAAATTTGAATTCAAACAAAATTCATCAAACCCTACTGGTGGTCACCCTTACCAAACTCCCGCGGTAAGCGCGATTACCGTGGTAAGGTGAACCTGACCGTAGCCAAAAAAATTTAATGATATATAGGATCATTTGAGCTATGATTGATAAGCCGTGAAAAAAATCAATGAAGCAACCAAAGATAATTTAATGGTAAAACTTTTATATTTGCGTAATTAGCGGTTTAAAAGCCAATGCTAGAAAATAGGCTAAGATAAAAAAAAACCAAATTTAAATCTAAAATTAAGTTTTAAAATTTAAATTTTGGTTGTGGCCGATAGGCTAACAACTAGATGATGGGAGACTTTTTGAAACTTAATTTTAAGTTGATTTTAAAGTTTTTGCATCATAGTCTATTTTTAGCATATTGGCTTCTAACAGTTAATAATATTGATCTATAAATTTTACCTATAAATTATTTTTAGTTGATTTGTTCATTTTTCTAGAGCTTATCAGTCGTAGCTCAAACACTGTAGCTATGTTTGCACGCGTGTTTTAATGGTTATGTGTATGTCTCAATAACTTTCAGCATAGCTAAATACATATGTCTCAATAACTTTCAGCATAGCTAAATACACAAACGCGTGTAGACAGAAACTTTTTTACTGAAGATACAGTAAAAACGCTGCAGATTTTCAAACCTAAGGGGGTCCTAGCTCGTGTCTGTGGGCCTTTAGCGTGTGTCGAATGTGTATGCTCAAATGTGCTCCCACAGGTAGAAAAACAACATGTGAGAACATAACCAAGCTCACTTCATTTTCAGTTCCTTCCTTTTCCTTCTAGAGGGAACGTATTGTAAAGTACGTGTATTCAGTGACAGAGAAAGAGGCTTCTCTTGTATGGATCAATGTCGGTATGATTTACTACTCGTGCAAGCTGATCATGTGGTGCAGGAATCGCCAATTAGCCATGCATGTATCACGAGTTGCTATTGTGAATAATGGCCATGGAAAGACAGGGACACACTACCATGTCGTGGTGTATCTTATGAGAAAAGAATTCAGGTTCTAGGTTAGCTAATTCTCGGTGCCCAATCAAGAACTAATCAGGAAATTAATTACTAATGTTTAGCTACATATGCACAGTGGCTGTTTAATTAGTGATATGAGATGATGAGATGGCCGTGCAAACTAGCATGATGCATGAATTCAGGCAAGGATCAAATGTTTAATTAGTATTCTCTTTGCTGCAGTATGTTGTCAAACGCCATGGGTAGGAACTGATTAAGTCAGATTTGGGGTTAGGTTTAGGGGTAATCCTGTAATCTGCGGTGAGGATAATAACAGATTATTTGCCAATGGCTACTTGCTTCCAAGAAACATCTCCTGGAAACCATTCAAACCGAGTGCCTACGTGCTTTGCCAAGAAGAACAAAAAGAGAACTGCAGAGATTCGAAGGCAAATATCAAATATGTATATTGTTTCTGAAGTCAATCATCTGCTCCAACTCTGCAGTGAGGACCTTTTCGATCTCATGTAGGATCTTTGAAAAAACTCTATTTTGTCGTCTCATTAATGGAGTCTCTTGTACACAACATGATCAAAGTGATTAACCATACAATTAAGAAGCCATTTTTTGTGTATAAATTTATAGTAGTGTTACTTTCTTGTTTTTCTCCGGTAGCTGGTGAAGCAAGTAGCAGAAGTCCATTGCTGCAGAATTGACAGTCAACCTATTTCATGCATGCTTGAAATGCTTGCAATGCGTGTGCAAAGACACAATATAATCCTTCCATTCACTTGACTTTTGCAATGGGTGCTGATCTCTGTCAGCTAAAAAAAATTCAGAAAACAACCAGGCTATCTACCACGTGATCAGTTCATCGAGACACTTTTTTTAGAATCAGTAAGTTTGTTTCCTCGGCAAGAAAATGTGATTGGTCCGTACATGTTCTTCAGTAGAATTAGAAAGAATCATCTCCTCCCAAATGATAATTAACCTGAAATTAATCAACTTGATGAATTGACACGTTCTAGAAACACTTGTGAAGGACAGGTTAACTTCGTGAGATACGGGGTAGGTTTGCAATCTCTTTCCATGAAGAGATCAAGTGTCACGAGACTCTTCACCAACTGCTAAGCATCGATCTCTACGTCATATGCATCTTTCTGAACTTTCCTATGCAGTATGCACTTCTTGCTTCCTGATTGTTACCAGTTTCTTCTCTGTATCTGAAGATAAACACTTCGGCAGGTACAACCGCAGCCTTAAGATATGATTTTGACTCTTAAAGCATCTATCATTATCATCTACTAAACAACCTAATGCTCTAGACACATGCATGCATGGTTTCTTGGTTTGATCAGAGAAATAAGAAGAGGAGAAGAATTCACTGTCAGGGGTTCTTGATTTGGTTCAAAATGGCCGTAGCTACTGGTTTTGTTCAGTCTTGCTCCCCTACGTGAGCACATATTCTCAATCAGAATTTTTTAAGATGAGGAGTGAGGATAGAATAATGTTTTGCTGATGTTTCTGCAGTATTCATATGGATTTGCACGGCTGTTGGTATGCACATCAATCTTAGTTGGAGTAATGCATTCTGCAGACGCTTGTTGATTGGTGCAGGATTAGTTAATTTATCTCAGTATGTCGGTTACAAGCAAGCGATGTTCTGCAATAGCTAGCTTGAGCACTTTTTAATTAGAGACCACCTAGCTTGATTACTTTTTAATTAGAGACTATCTTTAGCTTGATTTAGTCAACCCATTCTATACACTGAACTGAATACTAACCATACCTTTTGAATAGGGAATGGTGCCTTCCTCAATGGACGCATTACCTGACATTTGAACTGAAGAAAACAGGTCTACGCCCCTACAGAAAAATAATTCACCAGGCTAGTCGTAAATAACTATTTGTATACTTGAGAATGCAACCAAATTGATTCTCTTTGTCAAAAGCAGATAACTTTTCTTTTAATATTGGCATTTTAATCAACATTGCTCCAATAGCAACATCAACCAGCATATATGTAGTCATTATTTTAACTAGCATTATTAACTTTCTATGTAAGTGATTTGCCTGGACACATTTGCAATGGACATTAGACCAGCAGCATATGTGCTGATCAACAAACTCTCACGGTAGGTGTGATTACAGGGTTCAAAGGCACAGAAAAACCTACTGTCCAATTAGACAAGAAAGTTATCTGTCTCCAAAACTCCAGTCTACTCACACTGATTAGCTGGCCATATTTTACTACTCTTGGGTGAGAGCACTCGCTTCCAAGTGCTCCCTCCAAGAAAAACAGCTAAAGTCGTATGAAAAGGTTGATGAGCATGGCTAGTTCATCTTGGTGAGGTTGCTTTTGTCCCTTCTGTGATTTGTATGATGCAGTTTTTTTTTCAACTCTTTGGCATTTGTGTGCTTTGTTTTGCTATATTCTCTTTTGGACTTTGCAACTGTCCCATTCTTTTGTTTGGCATTTTCTTTTGTCAGGATCCCTTTCTAGCTATGCTGTGCAGATGAACTATCCGGTGCTTCCCTCCCTTTCACTACCAATTTAGTGCTTCAATGTGTAGAAGTTTCAGAAGTTATCAACACGTTGTGAGAACAGTGAAATCACCTTTTCGTGCTCTTGGCTGCACTTCCAAATTTTACGAAATGTTCATGATTGGATTAGCATTGACTTTCAGAAGCTGATAAAAAATGACTCGATGTCGATGGGTCTCACAAAGATATATGGAGACCACCATAGGAAGGGCAAGAGCATTCTGGACGTTTTCCAGGCAACATTTTGCATATGATTCTAGTGACGTGCGAAAAATTCGATGGTAAATCTGACAAATAGAATATGCACCAACAGCAAGTACGCAAATTCTCAAGAAAAGGCATGGTCATAAAGCCATAAACATCATGCCAACCTACAAATATGGACCTTAGTATATAGGCTTGATAATCAATGTCGATACAGCCGTCTCTAGTACGCAGATGTGTTCCTGGCCAAGTCCTGGGATAGTTGGATCACAAGAACGACAAGAAAGAACAAAAAATATGATCAAACCAAACTTTGTTGGCCTGGCCTTCACAGCCATATCCATCCTGCCTAACAAGTAACAGTGATTTGACTCTGTTACGTAATCTAATCCAAAGCAAATTTATCCAAACCCTGAAAGGAAGCCAAACAGGGAGGAAAAAATAAAGTCCAACAGAATGGGCAAAAACAAGGATGAAAGATTTCGACAGTTTGAAAATTCCGGCAGCATGGATAAAAGAAATTCTCCACTACCTTGAAAGGTGAGATCAAACTTGAACCCTTACATCAGCGTCAGGCCGTCAGCATAGCATGCTTCTGCTGTCACTCGATCATCAGGGTAACGAAAGGGTGGCCACAGAACCTTATTAATGCGAACGACGCAATTATATTAAATAATCTGTACAGCACCCCCAGCTAACAAAGGGGGTGAAAACCACTGCCAAAATTTGGTAACACGACCACAGGCGGTGTGACAGTTTCTGTCAGGAAAAACACGGCCCACACATCACTCTTTTCCCTATCCCATCTGTTTAGCTTCACCCGAATTGCCTTACAAAAATTTCAAGCTCGGAGCAGAACAATGATCACTTCCGGAGAAATATCAAAACAAATATAATGAAACCCTTTAGGTTCTCAGCAGAAACTCCTGGGATGTATCCCCTGCATCTCACTAACATGCCTTGATCAAGGAACCTTGCCACGGTAGCCAGACTCGGTAAAAATATTCCTGCAGTATACATCTGCAAGCATACAAGGGTAATTTTGATAAGTTATGTGTCATTGGCATAAACTATGTTGAAACATGCATTGAGGTCAGATTTCACAATGATGCAAGGTATGTTTTACGGATATTGAAAGGTGTATGAATGGAGTTTGGGATGTTCCATCATTACAGAATCTCACAGGCTAAACCAGAAGCTTACATCAACCTACATTACCATTAATGGTGGTAAGGGCAACAAGAGAAGTGCCCAACAAAAATGCACACCATGTATACAGCAACATAATGCTACATGTGGAGCTATATTTTAACAACAAAAGGATAAAAGAGGCAAAAAAAAGATCGAAGCGCATCAAAATCAAGGGAATACCTTCTGATCTCAGAAATGGTAGCTTTATATACATTGATGGTACAACTACCCTGCAAATTATAGTAAGTTAAGTCAAAGATATGAAGGAAATAATACAAGCAAGCCATGCAGGAATAAACATATTATTGATACGGCAGGAAAAGAATAAAGTAACTACCTATACTCAAATTGCACAACTGAGGAGTCTTCCACTGGCAAACAGATTTAAAATAATTGAATGACGCTATCTGAAGACAAGACTCCCATTCTGCTGTTGTCTTATTTTCTCGATAAGTGATTGATAAAATGACTTGAATGCCTTGATATCATTTCCCTGTGGATGAAGAAAAGTAAAGGTGAAAATTTTAAATTTGACACGTAAGAAATTAGATCAGAAATTCCTGAATTATGTCAACCTCTAGTTACTACTGTTTGTAATAAAACCATAGAAGAAATAGCATTCCTGTAGTAATACAACAAACAGAAGATAGTCCCATTGACTCATCTCCATTACTCAAGTCTGAAGGTAAATGCTAAATACGCTGTCAATATAAACCACAATGAATATAGTAGAGCTGCGTCATGGTACTAACAACTCCCAAAACCTAAATGGCATTTTTTATGGCAAGTCATCCAGTTATCAACGAGACAGCAACACAATCTACTGCATTTAAGTTCAGTAAATTAAGGAAATGATTCAACTTACTGAATTTGCACGGGATAATTATGTTCTAGCAGTTAGCAACCTCGAAGATAATGAAATCAAGAAACTAGAATACCTGTAACTTTTGATAGTACTGTTCAGCAAGGTCTGGTGGACAGTGTGCTTCTCGAAGTTTTGCTACAAAATTTACAATGAAGTTCTCACCAAATCTTTCATACATAACCTTTTGAGCCATCACGATTTCACCGAACAGAGCAACCTAAGAAAGAAGCAGATTAGACTAAGCTCTTGAATATAAAGAAATGCATCCATAACCATGAAAAAGTCATGCCTGTTTCAACTATAATAATGTAGTAAAATGACAAGACTTATGAAACAACAATCATTTTAAGGAAGAATTGCATTATGTTCTATTTGCTTCTAGATTAGTAAATTAACTAAATGATAAATAAGAACATAGCCGAACTGTCACCGAGAATTGCATTACTACATGCCTACTTTGGCCACCAAGCCTCTAAATCATCTAGGCCCTCCTCAAGAAGTAATGAAAGCACCAAGACATAGCACACTGCATCCCATTGGACAACTGTATTTTCAATTGTCATAGTTTGACACTCCCTTACATAGTAGTTGGGCATATAGCAATATCCACAGATTGTATTCAAATTTAAGAGAAAGTACAATGCACTCGCGCTTCTGCTGAAGACCAACATGAAACAATGTGTGACTGTGCAATTGAGGTTTTAAATGAATTAAATTAGTACATTAGGGTACATCCCTTAGCTTTTCTGGAACTTATCACACACTGGCAGTTAATTCTTCCACACCTCCTCTATATTACTTCATCCCTCACGCGAAAGAAAGTGATCTCTAAGCATAATTTTGATTAGAAAATTGGGAATGTCAAAAGGAGGTTGTGACCAATAAGGATTGAAATGCAACCCAGTCCACTTAGAGAACAATTAAAATGCGTCTGCAGCAATAGGAATTCACAACCTAGTGGCTCTTTAAATATCACGAGAATAAAATATGAAAGGTTGGTTACAGAAAACATATACATTGACAGAGTACAAACAACTTTATCTCTCAAGATAAATATTCCAAGATTTTTAAGAAATCCATATGCCCAACAAACTACATAATCACCTGAAAAGTTTATATAAGTTGAGATTTAGATTGCCATTCGAGCCTAGTAAACTTGATGTTTAGGAACTGGTCAGACATATCACATATTACACTACAAACTTCAGTTTCACTCCAATCAGATACCTATATGGAAGTCACAATCAAATGCCTATAAACCCCACCAGCATGGCCATTAACAAAATTACTGAGAATTGAATGAAACAATAGACAACCAGCATAATAGCTATGTGATGGTATACTTTTAACACAATAAAATAGGTACTGCAAAATGTAGGGTAGCAAGAATGTATGATTGACAAGTTCTACCGAATTTCCATCTCGGAAGTTAAATGACTTGTCAAGGATACTGTGCAAACAGCAACCAGTAGCAAACTTCTCAATAATAAATACTCGGAAGCCAGGAAGCTGAGGAAAACAAGAAATATATGACATTATGAGTAATGTCCAAGTACTAGATAGATACTTTCAAAACATGATATAAGAAGACCTAAACACAACAATACCTTATCTTCAACTTCAGAGCTACTACACCAGTCTTTGATAAGGTTGACGAAAATCTGTACGCATGTCTACAAAACAATAACCAAGTTCTAAATAAACAATTCTATTAAAGTGGAGATGGAGAGTGTAACTCAATTGAAGTGGAAATGAGGAATTCAAGATCAATTAAACCTCACCTTCCGATGTGTCATTTCTTTATGACTGCACGAAGTAATCAAAAGCAACTGCATTATGTTCTCCAAATAATGCCTACAACTAGGCGCGAGGAGAACTGTAGGCAGATCGTGTGTTGCTATAGCAAGCAAGAACGAGTAAAATGTCTTTTCCAGCTCTTGCAGCTCACGCATTTCCTGCAATTGTAAGGCATGAATACACTATACAAGGAACTATGCAATCCATGAAGTACCTCTAAAATCCTGGCCACTAGATTAGCCAAATTGGCATGAACAAAATAGGCAACACGGTAACAGTTCAGATGGGAGCTACTAGCTGATGAAGAACCAAACCAGCTAAAAATGATAGTGTGACTGTGCAATAAGGCAAGAAACTTACCATATCAATTTGCTTGCCTTATATTTAGTGAGGGGGTTAACTAGGTTTGGACCATAAGCATTCTACCAATAAAACACAAATTAATGCAGTAATATAATATGTCTTATTTACCAATGCAGTTTACCTCAGTGTTGCTTGCAAGACCATTTGAAAAGGCATCTTGTGACAGTATCACAGATAAATGACTTGCGATGGCAGGAAACACATCCTCCAGTAAGGCATTTGCTGAAGAATTAAACTTGCATATTATTTGGTTTATTAAGTAGAGAAATTCCACCATATCTTTTGCCTGTAAAAAATGATGTGAACAAAGGCCGCAAAATAGAATTATATGTAGGACGGTATTGTTTATAGAGAAAGAGTAAACTATTGATGTGATGTTGTATGAAGTAGTAATGTGCAGTTCAACAGGTACTACAAAAATATTCAGGCTGAGGCACAAGAAATTAATGCAATTGCACAAAGGAATACTTAATGGATGTCTGTGGACAATAATCATTGCTTCCCATTGCTGTTTGGATTGACAGTCTACACAATCCTTTCCTTTGTACTACCTCTGTCCTAAAATATAGCTAACTTTAGGTTCAAATTTTGTCCCAAATATAGCTACCTAGGACATGTAAAAGGTGACTTTTACCCCATTACTCCTCATGCTACCCCTAGTGGGCCCCATCACCCACTAGCCCTCGAGATCCGCACCAAATCCATACTATCTTTGATTCCATCACCTCACCATGCATTAATGAGGGGCATTTTAGACTTTTCACCCTAATCCTTAATTCCCCCAAAACCATCCTAGGTAGCTATATTTTGGGACAGAGGGAGTATATTGCTATTTAAAATATTATTCCTCAGAGAAATACAGCTAAGACAGGACAACTACCCAAAAAGAGAACAAAACATGCTACAGTTACTATTAGAAATCAAAAAAGACAGCAAAGCCAATAACAAGGAAAACATAATTTGCTATAACTAGAAAATGAAATACCTCATTATCAACTAGCAACTGTTGCAGTGCAATTGGAATACATGGAAGCACCGAAATGCCTAATATCTCAACCATACGGTGCAGAAAGGACATGATCTGTATTTCAGCAGTGCATAAGTTAGAAATTGGTTAATCATCCAAGCAGTAAACTACGGAAGATGTTGATAACAGTTACTTACCTTAGATCGCAGGGGCTTCACATTGGGAAATGAGACAAGGACTTGCAAGACAACATCAAGGGTCTGAGAACAAGATGAAAGAAAAAATTGCATAAGAAAAATAGCAACTGATGAGCACAGATATGATAATTAAAAAGCATATATATACATGACAATGCGAAAATAGGCAGGTATGGAGAATGACAGAATATACCTTCTTGAACATAACACCAAGCGTTGGCCTGCTTCCCATCACAAGGCGTTCATTAAAGCCCTAAAAAAGGATAGCATTTAGACACGGTAAGATGAGGTATTAATACTTGAGGCAATTGCCATGTACAGAACCAAGATTTGGCATACGAGTAAATCAGAACATTAGAAATAAAACACTGCACTACTTCACAGAATGTGATATTGCTCACTCCTCATGATGTGTTCAGGATGAAAAGCATACCTTGCTGACCATATTCAATGCAACAATTATCTGTTGAAGACCGATAGCTCTTGGAGATGATTCTTCAAGTCCTTGTGCTTTGGCATCCATAACAAGTGACTCAATCTGGATGGATTTTCAACAACAAATGTAAGACTTTTTACCCCATTGGACCTAAGGCCAACATAAACAGGGGGAGGGTGAGATCGATGATCACCTGTTGACAGAGAGGATTAAGTAAAGCCGTCAAGCATTGAACCTGCTTATCTGGTGACACCTCTTCAATGCCGATCAACAGTCCCACAGCCTAAAATCATAACACACGTCACTGAACCGAGATTAGTATTCCCAATGTAAAACAAAAGCTATGTCCAAGGTGAGAACATTGTACCTCAAAAATTTGGCTGCCATCCTCTGAGCTGGAGAACTTAATACCATTGTTTGCCCAGTCTGTAGCAGTGAATTGCCCTAGGGCATCTTGCAAGCTCTGTTAACTCACAGACACACATAAACTCAGACCTATAATAGAAAACTAGACTTGCTTAAATCTATTAAAAGAGAGAAAGGAAAGACCTGCAAAATGGTATCCAAGTAAGGCACTAGCTTAGCCTTCAATAGCCTGACAGCTCTCATGAGTAAGTATCCCGCATGGTAGCTCACATGGACATTCTGATGGTGTATGCCACGCTCATCCAAGAACACAGTAAGCAGATGAGGCACATATTGCTCATTCTCCTGCATGAACTTGATATAGCGGTTAATTGTGTCTAGGTACACCAGTGCAACTAGGCGGTGTGTGTGGCATGAAAATCTCGCTGAAAGGAGCATTGGCACAAGCTCCCTAAGTAACCCGGTTCCATTCCGGATCTCTTCCTCACCCACTGTTTCACCAAGCCGGTAGAACAGAGTAAGCGTGACCTCAACATCCTCAACACTAACTTCTGCAGATGAGAGTGCCGTCACAAGTAACCCTCTTATGAACAGCTGAGTGGCACCTGGTGCCACACGACAAATGCTCCGGAACAAAGCAACTAAATCCTTTCGCTGTTCTTGCATCAGGTCCTCCTCCTCCTTCCCTATCTTGTCCAGCACATCAAGATGCCCCCTGTAAACTGGATCATATGACATCTGCATCCGCACCACCTCAAGTATCCGTCCCAAATGTCCAAGTTGCTTCTCTGATGGCGCCTTCATTGTACTCACATACCCAGATAAAAACTCGAGAACCGAGCCCGAATCAACCTCATCATCATCAGAGCTCTCTGCGGCAGCAAATAAAGCTGGCAGCACCTCTTCCAGCATTTCCAATGCCGCAGCTCCATCAGCATCACCAGAGCCAAGCTTGCGGTAACATTCAAGAGCCTCGACAGCATATGCCGTCACCAGAGGTGCCATTTTTAACCCACTGTCAGGGCTACCAAACCCCTGCTGGGCAGCCAGGAGCGACCTCAGCAACGCAACCTTTGCCCTCGCGTCCATCCTTTTCGCTGCCACAGCAGAAAGACACCCCACCGCCGCAGCAGCCAGCGGAGCCACACTCCCAGGGGACAGCGCAATGTCAAAGAGCAAAGGAACAAACACGTCATTCGCGACCAGGGAAACATCGATCCAGGAGATGCACCTTCGTGCCGCATCGAGGGCTACGGCTGCAACGGCGGGGTCGGCGGCGCGGAGGGATACGGCGGCTTCGTGCCAGTGGCGAGCGATCTGGGGCACGCACTGCGCGCGCATGGCGTCCTTGACCCTCCCGGCGTCGGAAGCCTCCTCGGCGTTGCGGGGGTACTCCTGGGAGAGCAGGTCGTCGTCGAGGGAGACGAGGACCCGCGCGAACATGTCCGTAGGGCCCGGCTGCGGCGGCGAGGGCGGGACGATATCGAGGAAGTAGGAGGGGTAGACATGGGGGTACTCGAAGCGAATGAGGAGGGCGACGAGCTGGGCGAGCTTGTTCCGCAGGAACGGCGGCGAGGCGGCGTTGGATGAGACGGCGATGGAGAGCAGGGAGGAGCGGAGCATGGCGAGGTCGTCGGGGAGGACGAGGCGGCGGCGGAGGAGGGCGTCGTGGATGGTCTGGAGGCACCAGAAGTGGACGTGCGCGTGCAGCGAGGAGGTGAGGCCGTGGAGGCAGAGCTGGAGGAGCGACGACGGCGGGGTCTCGTCGCGGGCGCGGGCGCAGTAGGCCAGCGCCCCCGCCCGCACGGCCGGGGAGGCGGCGGCCGCGGCCGGGGAATCCGACGCGAGCAGGATGGCCTGCTCGAGGTCGTCCATGGCGGTGGCGGAGGAATCTGGGGGCGGAGACGGGGAAAGGAAGCGGAAGGGGGCGGAGTTGGGGTTAATATAGGACAGGAGAGGGTTTGGTTTCCTCTCCTCTTGGCTCTTGCTCTCGGTTCTCCCCTGGCTGGGCTTCTTCCTTTGCTTCCTCCTCGTCCAATCTTCGTTTTTGCCGGCTTTCATGGGTTTATGGACGGTTTTGGGTTTAGGTTTAGGACTAGGAGAGATGTGTCTTTTGATTTTGGATTGGATCCAATTTCTTTTGTACCACTATCTTCTTAAAAGAAATATTTAGTTTAATTTAGAAAAAATTAGTAATACCTAAAGATAACAATGTTATTTACAAAATACATCGATTATCTTCCGTTCTTAAATACTATTGTCTAATTATTTTTAAGTGTAGTACCTAATATCATGATAGGACGACAAGTTAAAAATTGTGATTCTTATCGTTTCTACCTCTAATTCCATGGGAGGTGATGTGCATGAAATAATTATTGCTCGAACGTCTTAAAAGAGTACATGTTTTTTTTATTACAACGTACCAAACCTGTTGTTTCAATATAAACTTTGAAACTTGTCATATATTTATTTGGGTATTGCTTAAATCATGATTTTACACCGGTTGGAGATTCCTCCTTTGTATATCGGCATCCATATAGTTATCAACGGATAACACAATTGCTTCTTATTATCAGCAATGATATTATCATATCATATTATTGTTCTCCTCTACATAGGTTAAAAGATGAACTAAGGTTATTAACATTACTCGACGAGAAAAAAAAATCATGTTTGGTAATCAACACGTCCCAGCTGGCCACTTCGGATGATGGTTTAGGAGACGCCTTTCTTTCCTTTCTTTTCCTTTCCTTCGTTGTCTCTCCTCCAACTTTTTCTTCAATATGATGTGGTACTTTTATGGGCTGCTTGTTCGAGAAATCAAGTTATCTAGGATGAGGTAATTCATGGTGAAGTCATTCCTCAAATATAGTAGGATGACTCAATTCCTCATTTTTCACTTAGTTTGTATTTTGAGGGATGAGGTGATGATGGACAGACCAATTCCATTCCACAAGGGCACAAACCAAACAAGTCCAGGATCGAGTGCTCAATTGACCATCTAATTCTGCTATACATCTGTCTATGAATTTTCTTCCAAAAATTTATGAAATATAAGTTCAGTATAATTGTAGTATAATTACATTGTAACTTGCACGTAACTACAGATATAACTTGTATGCAACTTTCATGTAATTTAGATCGTTAGATTTGTTTCAAGATTCATGCAAGCGAGGAAGGAAAGAAATCACAGCGTGCGCATGCGTGAGGGGATTCAATCCTGTGACCGCTGCTTCGCAGAAAGCAACACGCTACCGTTGGGCTAACTCGAGATTTTTGAAAGTTACATATAAATTATATTATAGTTATATGTAAGTTACAATATAATCACACTACAACTATACTGTATTTATATTTGATAAACTTTTAGGAGAAAATTTATTGACAGATGTATAGATAGTCCCTTGATCAGCCCGTTCCTCGATCCAAACAATCCATTAAAGGATAAGGGTTTTGAAGACAAATAAAAAAATACTGATGTTAACCAACAAGAGGAAAATCATTATCAATGATCCTCAACACTGTCTCGCTTCCTATAGCGGTTTGAAAGACGCCTCTCTTCTCTTTCATTTGTTTGTCTCTCCTTCAAGGCTTCAACCTTTTTATCTAGTGAGACATGGCACTACGTGCATCCATCTACATGGAGATTCCACTACAAAAACACCAGGACAAAACATATTCAAGAAAACAAACGGCCCGTTTGGTAGAGTTCCTGATTCAGTAATTTTATGATTTTGATTCTGATTCTTACTGAATCAGATACTGAAGAAAATCAGAATCAGTATAATTAGGCGTTTGGCTAAAAACATTAGCTCTAGATTCTAATTGGGGACTTTCAGATAAATTGTCTATACTACCCCTGTATTAGTAAGAGATTTAATTTGTACAAATTTTCTATAGCTTAATATAATAGTAATAATTATTATAAGTACTTATATATGCATACCAATATTTGTATACTTACTTATAAAAAAGCTTTCAAATAAGGTTAAACAACATAGCAAGCTCAATGCATTTGCATAAAGAGCCAATCCATTTCAATAGTCCACTCACAGTTTGAGTTCCTGCATAATATTATGATTATATATTTCTAAAAGTTCTTACAAAAAAAAATATACTAACCAGAGTTTATATGAGAACTTTCATCTAGATTGCCATAATACACTTGCTAGGTCATCGCGAAATCTATCCATAGATCTATCACTAGAATGTGAAGTAGAGGTATCCGATGTATTTTGAGAGACCGCATATTTTGTATATCTTACAGAAATAGTTGGCACATAATTTGGATCTCAATCACACCTGATGAAATACTTGTCATATGTACAATTCTAACGTATAAAGTTGTGAAGACACATGGTCGCTGCAACGATCATTTCTTGCTTGTCTATTGGATAGGTAGGCATCTTTAAAAGGATTCGCCATTTCATCTTCCATACACCAAAGGTGTGCTCAATGACATTACGTGTACTTGAGTGACACTAATTGAAATACTCTTGCTCACCACTTGGTGGAGAGCCTCTTCTCCATTCAGGAACATGGTATCTTTGCCCCTTGTATAGTGCCATATACTTGGTCTATTTGGATAGCCAGCATCAACAAGATAGTATTTACCTATAATATATGCATTTAGTCAATATATATACAGTACAATACATTAATCTCCCATATACAATAATCTCCATCGACTTTGGTTTCAGTATATACCTATCTAGTGAGTAGTGATTGTTTCCTATCTACTTGCTCTTAAAAAAAATATATTACTCACTAAAAAATATATATATTGCTTCTTAAAAAAAATATACTACTACTCACTAGTATATACCGATTCACTTGATAAAAAAAGATATCTATTTCATCGACCTTGGTTCCAGTATGTATCTATCTGCTTCCTAGTGAGTAGTGGAGTAGTGACTAGTTCCTATCTGCTTGCTGTTAAAAAAAAGAAATGGAAGACACGGCTCTCTGCTTAGCTTACTGTTTAAGATAGCTTACTGTTTAAGAAAAGAAATGGGAGATACTCTTCTCTACTTGCTGTTTGAAAAAAAAATTATAAAGGTCTCCCGTTATTATCATGAGTGGATTTTCTTATGAAACCTATAGAAATTATAGAAATGAAACTAGGGTGCTGAGAAAATTAAGACACTGTTTCTCTACTATATCTTTAAAAAAAGAAATGGAAAGAAATGGAAGATACAGTGAGACATATCTTAACAAGTAGCACATCTGGGTATTGGATAAGCACTGGATAAACAAATGGGAGACACAGTGAGCCATTATCATTCACTGGATAAACAAAGGGGAGAGCTCACTGGATAAGGCGTCGCGGTGGAGGCCGAGGGCGGCGGCGCCAGTGGAGCCCGGCGGCGGCGTCGGCGATGGAGGCCGAGGGCGGCGGCGGCGGCGGTGGAGCCCGGACGCGGCGTCGGCACGGCGCGGACCCGAGGGCGGCGGTGCAGCAGGGGCCCGAGGGCGGCGGCGAGGCGGGGGCCCGAGGGCGGCGCCGGCGCTGTGGGGGCCCGACAGGCGCGGCGGCGGCACTAGAGTCTCGACGGCGCCGATGATTGCAAACCCGACGGCGGCGACGTCGTCTGGATCCCGAGGGCAAGGTGAGTCTTCTCGACTCCTCGGTTGGATGGGAATGGGATGGAGGGGGTATGCGAAATATTGTGGGGATTTTCAGATATGGTTGGTTGGATTCCACGAGAAGCCACAATGTCCGATTCTCTGTTTGTAGGTAAAAATTAGAATCATGCCGGATCGATTCGAGCATTTTTGCCCGTTTGGCTCAGCTTATCTGTCTTCGAGAATCCCTCCCAAACAGGACCAAAATCTCTTTTCTTGCTGGGCCAAAATGTTGGTGAAACCCTAAACCACAGCCTAATATCCCAACAAAACCAACACAAAGAAACAGGCCTAAAGAAACTACGGCCCAGACCAATAGCCCATCCAGGCCGACCGCACCGAACGAAAACCCTAGGAACACACATCCAACGGCACAGATACCCCACCTCTCATCGAACGGCCACCACGCTTCGCTGCCACTATATAACCGCTCACCATTTCACCCCTTCTAGGGTTTCCTCCTATCCACCACTCCGCCTCCACCCCTCCCCTTCCCAAGCCGTCCCCAAGGTAAGTCGGCGGCGGCGCGCGGCGGCGATGACGACGCGCCTGAAGAAGAACCGCAAGAAGCGCGGCCACGTGTCCGCCGGGCACGGCCGCATCGGCAAGCACCGGAAGCACCCGGGAGGGCGCGGTAACGCCGGAGGCATGCACCACCACCGCATCCTCTTTGACAAGTACCACCCTGGCTACTTCGGCAAGGTCGGTATGCGCTACTTCCACAAGCTCCGCAACAAGTTCTACTGCCCGGCGGTGAACGTCGAGCGACTCTGGTCGATGGTGCCCGCCGAGCAGGCGGCGGAGGCCGCCGGCGCCGGCAAGGCCCCCATGCTGGACGTGTCTCAGTTCGGCTACTTCAAGGTGCTCGGGAAGGGGGTGATCCCGGAGAAGCCCATCGTCGTCAAGGCCAAGCTCATCTCCAAGGTGGCCGAGAAGAAGATCAAGGCCGCTGGCGGGGCCGTCGTGCTCACCGCCTAGGGTTTGGTCTCCTGGCCCTGCCTTGTCTTCCTCTTGGTTTTGAGATCTAAAGTCTGAAGTAGTAGCCGTTTCTTGTCTCAAGCTATTTGCGTTAAGAAGACTTGATTAGTTGTTTTCTATTGTACTTCCTGCATGTTAAGACAGTGCCTTCCGAGAATTTTTGCACTAAGTGTTGCCAGTTCATATCAGATACTTCAGACATATCAATGCTATTTTGTGCTGCCAATTATGACTAGTTTGATCTCTATAGATAGGCTGCATTATGATGGATTGTCTGATCATGTTCTGTAGTTGTCTGCCAAATTATGTGGATAGTTCAGATGCGTTTCGATCTGTCCTGCATTATGCTAGATTATAATTCACTGAAATACTAGCCAAATGCCTGTGCTTTGCTACGGATAAAAGAAAATTTATTTCAATATTGCCTGAAATAAATACAAATACAACCCATCTCTTTCTATTGGGAATATTCACCTTAATTTGATTTTATATGTGGCTATCTATTTAGATTTGATTCTTTCTTTATATTAAGAAGTTAAGGGGGTACTTTGCAAAATTTAGGTGGGAGCAGGTGGGGTGGGAGATTCACTGCCACCACCATCTTTCTTTTTGAAATATATGATGTTCTGGATGACCTCCTAGCTATATTTATAAAATTAGCTGTAGACATGTAGTAAGCATGTTGAATTCTTTGGGTTCTGCGATGTTATGGAGTCTGGATAAACCTATACAAGCACGTTTGGGTTCAGTTGCCTCATGAACAATATCTTAGTGATTTGCACTTTTTTCTATGAAAATGCTTCGTCCATGTAGGCACTTGAGCACTGATTAATTATGTTGTTAATTTACAAAATCTTGGTTAGGATTAACCAATGTGTAGCTGTCCTTTCTGTAAATTGTTATGTTTGCTATGTTTTGTTAGATGAAAACTACATGTCATGGTTGTTTGTTAGAGTTATATATTCTAGTGCTATTTCGGAGACTTGGGATCTAGGGGCGGTATGATATGATCATGTTGGTCATTTTTCTGTAGTGTGTCTTGTGGCATTCAACTTTTCCTGCACATCAAATTTTGTGTGGGTGCGGAAGTACCATCTTAGATGTTGCAGAAATGAACCTGCTTGAGGTGCAATTTTGATGTTTTTGTAATGTAGTAGTCTGCCTTTATTGGGAAATATCAGTTCTGCTCATTTTGAACTTTTGAGTAGCATGGCTGGTAGTGTTTCCTTTGTGTTTCGTAAGTATATTTTCTGTATGGCGAATAATGGGTAAATGTTTCAAGAAATAGGGATGAGCAGGATTCAACTTAGATTAGTTTTATGTGCACGCTTCGATCTCTGCAAGCTGCATCCTCAGGTGACATTGTTTGGATACTGCCTTTATTTTTGTTGGAAGTGTGATTGATCCTGTCTATTGTTGCTGTCTTAGTAAAATGGTAAGGTTGTTCCTGTCATTGTTGCTCTCTGGTAATGGTAAGGTTGGACGTAATGACTATGTGTATCCTACTCTTGTGAGATGATGCTTTAGTTTAAGCTATTAAATACAGTGTACCTAACTTAAAACTTGGTTTCATTGTGTTATCGAACTGTCGAACCGAGTCTCATTCATCATCATCACTGCAGTCGGATATCATTGTTGTATAGTATGTATTGTATCATTGCGTAATGCACCGATCACATTTGCATCTACATCCATGGAGGGACGATGCAAGCGAGATCGAGATCGTGGCTTTCGGAATCTGACACCCAATTCACGTCTCTCAGAATTTGCCGCCGGAAGCATGTTTCAGTTCATGCCATTCTCTCTTCGTATACTACTACGTCCATGGAGGGGTGATGCAAACGAGAACGTCGCAGCACGTGTTAGAAGGCTAATATTTAGCTCGTAAAAGTCCTGTATTGGGGCTATTTCAAACAAATTTAGGCCTAAAAATTATCCCCTCCTCTTAAAGATATCTAAAAATTGGATCTCAATAGGGTGAAAAGGCGCCAGCAGAGATTGGGTATGATGTTCTTAAGATTTGGCTCACTTTTATGTTAGGATTAAAAATAACCTTTTTAGGTACTGTTAGAGACTCTTAGCGAGGGATTTAACAAGGTTCCGCGGTGATTTTTAGCTGGCCAGTATAAACCCTCCAAGACTCTAAAAATGTCATAAAATTCATAGAAATCATAGAAAAAAAAGAAGAGAGAGCTTCCGTCCACCTTCTCACGGAGCTGTACGTGGACGTTACCGCTCATACAGCTTCCGGCCAGCAAGCAGTTAGCTTTCCTCTAAAAGTCATGGAAGTGTGGATAAATCGACATCAAACTCTAGTCGACAGAAGGTTTTTATTGGTCTGCCAAATTCTTATTAAAGCCTTCTCTACCATTGAATTCAAAATGGAGTCCCCCAGACAATTGGCTATTGGAGATCATGTCTCTTCCTCGAAGGATATAACTCCTTGAGGCTTGGCGGCCCCGGTCATTATAATACTGGCCAAACAAATTGCAAATTGGGCAATGTCCAACATGGAGTCACTCAAAGGCTTTTCTGTCACCAATGACTCCATGTTCATTGCTGATTCGTCTGCAGGTAAAATCTATTATCCCTTTGTAATTTCTATTTCTATATAAGAATTGATGTAGTATTGTACTGGTTACGTGTATAGTACCATATGAAAATAAGTTGTTACTCGTAGATCTGTAGGTTTTTAGTTAATCTGTTATATGACTTAATTTGTGTAGAGATGGTAGTTATAAAATCTCGATTATATGGTTTTAGATATGAGGAGAATGTTAATACCTAGTTTAATTGTATTTTTTCATCAACAGATATGTCAAATAAGGTGATATTTTAGTTATTTCACGGGCAAGGGAATATTAGGTATGGTCCACAAGGTGTAGATCTGTCGGAGTTTAGTTAAACGGCTAAGGATATTAATAGGCCAGCTGAGAGAAGTTTTGGGTCAGTGTATAACTGGCTGATGCGAGGCTTTCGACCTTACCCCCAGATCAATGCAATAATCTTGTATGTTGTAGTCAGTCGTACGGTTGAAGGTTTTTTTTGGGAACTGATGCCGGTGGATTGCACTACCACTTGGAGATGGTATGTGGAGAATGCATTCCAACGTGGTTGGCCACTGGGCATACTTGTGTCGATGTATGAGAAGAATAACATCGTTGCTGCAATGCCCTTGCAAGATGATGATGGTCCAAGTACGATGGGAGGTGATGTCCAAGTAATGAAAGAAAATAAAGGAGGGAATGAAGAAGATAAACAAGAAAATAAAGGAGGGAATGAAGAAGATAGGCAGCCAACAGGTGTTGCAGATGAGGACGAACTAATTAACACCATAGTTGAAGAAATGGATAGAGAAGATGCTAAAAATGAGCATGCAAAGGATGATGATTCGTCTGATGAGGACAACGTGACGCCTGCAGAATGGAGCAACGAGGACTTCTCCGGCCTTGCTATCTCCGAAGGGTATCATGTGCCATGGGAGCATAAGGAGAACGAGGTCATCCAGGAGCTAAGTATGCATATGTAGAGAATTTGAAGGAGACAGTAAAATAATGGGCGGTGTCACTTCAGATGGAGTTCTCGGTCGTGAAGTCAAGCAAATCAGTGTATGAAGCGAAGTGCGTGAATGATGGGGGTTCATGGCGGGTGCACGTATTTAAGGGTAAATGAAAGGATTACTGGCAAGTTTCAATCGTGATCGAGTATTCATATTACTTACCAGGTGTTAAAAAATATCATAGAAACATGACATCTGTATTTGTTGCAACAGAGATGTACTCACACATTGTGAATAACTTAGGGTACGAACCAAGATTAATTGTTAGACATATTGAAGAGAAATTGAAATACACAATTAGCTATGCTAAAACTTGAAGGGCAAAACAGAAGGTTATACAGATGAGGTTTGGCACATTTGAAGTATCTTATGATAATTTGTCTTGTCTGTTAGCCTGTATTCTTCAAAAGAATTCAGAGACCTGCTACGATCTAAAAGCTTTTCTATTAATTGATCATGGTAATAAAAGTGTGTTGCAATGGATATTCTTTTCATTAGGTGCTTGCATTCAAATATTTGTGCATTGTCGTCCTATCCTCGGCATCGATGGGATATTTCTGACCGGAAAGTATTGAGGGCAAATATTAACAGCAATTAGAGTTGATGGGAACAACTAAGTTCTACCGGTGGCTTTTGCTTTTGTTGAGAGTGAGAGCATTGAGTTGATTATATTCTAATAAAAAATATATATTTTGACCATTACGAGTTGGTGTTTCATACACGAGAGCAAAATGTTTCAACGGGTATTTTTCTATGTTTCACATTTTAACAAATCAAGTGAAACATCTTAAATATTTTTTACCGAATATTGAAACACATGAAAATTTTTTACTGAAATATTTTTTATCGAGAAGTAAAATAACTAAAATATTTTTATACATATAATAAAACACTGTCTAATAATTAAATTATTAGACGTCAGGGCCGCAGTCCCACCCGACTTGACCTCGTCTCCTTTGGCAGGGAGCACAGCGCCACGGACAATCTCAAGTAGACGTCTTGCAAATTTCTATGCAGTTGCTAGTGCCGCCGTTGGCAACGTTGGATTCACCTAGCACGGCGTGGCTGCCTGTTGCTAGCACGTAGCGGGGGCAACGGCGACCGGGCGAGGCAGCGCCACTAGCTCGTAGCCCATGATTTTTTTCTTTCTCCTAGCTCCAAACCTCCAAGGAATAATACAGTAAGTACAATGCAACACCCCTGTTAATTGCTAAATGAAATTATTCCTTAACGTCTCTGGTGCTCATGAATGCTTTGGCCTAGATAGTTATATTGAATCATTTATGTTAAAATTTTCAGGTATACGGAGATATTTAGTTCAATTAGCACAATCGAAAGCACAATCGCCAACGTCACAAAATCAAGGACTACCTCCGCGAGCGAAGAATGGTAAAGCTATTCCTGTCCGTGAATTCAATCCAAATGACTTGACGGTGTACGAGATATTTAAAGTATTTGATGATGATACCATTACTTGACGATTTCAAGATATTAAGCGTCAAAAAATGAATTGGCCTTGTAGGCACAGTTAGCTCATTTAAATTATATTCTTGTCTTATATCATGCACTAATTATAAATTTTCAAGTATTCAGGTTATTTACTAGTTGCCACATCTCTTTTTTAATCTATAAGTATTTATAGACGTGTTGGACCATGCCTATATAACAAAATTATGTTGTTCTGTAATTTTGATGGCAATATGAGGCTATAGACATATTTGAATATAGTTTTTTTAAGTTAGGCTACGTTCGAATTTGTCCGGTAAGAGTAAAAACCCTCTTGTTTTTCGTGAGCACGCTTCTCGAACTGCTAAACAATATGTTTTTTACAAAAATTTTATATCTAGAAGTTGTTTTAAAAAAATCATATTAATCTATTTTTTAAATTTAAAATAATTAATACTCAATTAATCATACGCTAATGAGTTATCTTATTTTATGTAATCTTCTTCTTCTCTTTTCTCATCTAAAACTATTCGTTAGTCTTGCTTATCGCCCAGGTCTCGTAAAACTCCTTGCTCCACCACTGCCCATTCCGTATGAACGAAGGCGTTCGGGAGGTTGCAACCGATCGCGGATGGTTGGTTCGTTCTGGGATTCTGGCACGGCCGCACGGGATATACACCACGAAACCGCTGGATCGCGCGCCGGGCATCCTCGTCGGCGCGCCGCCCGCGCGGCCGGTTTGGGCCACCGTCGCCAACACTGGATCATCATTCACAATCATGCTGCATGCCAACCATCAGTGAACGCACGGTTGGCCGATGCAGGAGGCAGACAGATACCAGTAGATCGCATGCAATTCACATGTACTCGTCCATCTCAGTTGTTCCTTCAGAAGAAAAAAAAAACCACACGTTAGATCTCATCCCCTGAAGCAAGCAGCACAACATATCACGGGTCGTTTTCTCGAGTCGTCATGGAAGAAACATGGCGCAACGATCTGATCCTTGACCCTGAACTGAACTGAACGGAACGGTAAACAAAATAGTACTAGTAGTAGCAAAAGAGAAAATATCCGCCTGTTTCCTCTCTCTTAATGCTTCTGCTCCTTACGACACGTTTTTTAAAATATAAAATAGTATATTTTTAAAAAACTTTTTATATCTTTTTTAATTTTAAATAGTTAATACTTAATTAATCATATGCTAATAATATTTTTTATTTTAAGTAATACTTATAACCAGTTCAAACACCCCCCACCATCTTCTGCTGCTTTTGCCAAACGGCAAGCAAACACCTCGTCCGCACGCACAAGCAACCGCGGGACGACGAGGCGAGGCGCCGTCCCGTCCGTCCGTCCGTTTCCCCCGGCGAAACGGCCGCTTCGTCCTCTAGGAGTAGGTCCGTGACGCGCGGGCCCCACATGGTCGCGGGACCCACGTGACAGAGAGAGAAGCGGGCACGTTTCGTCACGCGCTCCGCTTGTGGACGAGAGGAACGTGGGTTCCGTTGAATCGTGTCGTTCTAATCCTTTTCCTAGTGTGTGCTTTGGGTGTCTCCCTCCTCTCGTGGCGTGTTTATGCAGAAGACACCCTCAAATTAGCATTAATCATGTGTGGACTGTGTGGTTACATTGTTGATCAGTCGTGCTACTACTTATGATTGTTTAATTTGGCTAATTTGAATTTTTGAATTTTATTACTTTTCCTTTTGTTCTCAGTGTTATGTGCCTGTGCAGGATTTGTCTCCATCTTGTGTACTGTTTGCGCTTAAACACTTGCCATTTGAGACCCATGGTGATCACGCTAACCATGAGACGCCTAGCTCTGATTTCATGTGCTTAGAAGTGTCACATTTCATGGTATAACATTTACCTGGGCTGTAACAACTAACCACCTTTAAGAACGAAAGGCATTCAACTGATGGATTATATTGAAAAAAATGTAGATGTTACAAAAAGGTGCGCTCTCCGTAAAAATTTAGTGAGAGAAACGATTTGTTATTGGTCTTCATGTCTTTTAAGCGTGTGTGGGCACACTTGCCCAGGTGTGCGTGCATGTGTTGTCTAGGCGTTTCAGTGTTGTGGAAAACGGTCCATAAGCAATCCGTCACATATGGCTGATATGGTCTATATTAGTTATTCACGAATGCAGAAATTCTATGGTTAGCGATTAGTCAACTGTTTTCTGTCTAAATAGCCGTATAATCGGTATAATTACAAGGCTCAACCCATAACATTACCAACCCATCAGCTTTGCTCTCTAGTATTCGATGCATAACTATAACGGTTGAGACCTATACTTTAGTATATATTGACTACCGTTGGTTGTTCTATTTAAAAATACTATGAATATGTTCAATATATGTAGTTGTTTGCATGTATATTTGTATGAACATCAAATTTCGACTAATTGTCCGTATTCTGATTAATCGTTTGACGGTATCCTCTCCCTGTTCGATATCCGCATCCCCGTTAAGTACACAACACTTGTGTGTTTACGTCTTCTGTGTATAAAAAAAAGTTAAATATAAAATTTAATAATAGGAGGTTTAAAACGCAAACGACCACTCAGAAACAATCCCAGCTAGGCTACTATTCATAACCGCCCCACCACGCGCGAAACCGAACCACCTCGACTATTTCTTCTCCATTTCCATGCCGCCTCCACCTCCCCCCTCTTCCCCTCCTCCATTCGCCATTTCGCCCGGGCCAGCTCCCCCCTGATCCCATTCCACCTACGCGCCGCGCGGGGAGGCCGATGGCGCCGGCGCCTTCGATATCCTGTGCGGTCAAATGCGGCGGACCCCGCCACCACCCCCGCATCTCCCCGCCGCAGCAGGGCCACGCCGCGGCGCTCGAGCTCCCCCTTGCTCGCGGGGAGGCGCGGGCGGCGAGGTGCCGGAGCCCGCCGTCCCTGTCCTTCGCGCGGGCCGCCGCGGAGCCGGTGGAGCCCCGGGCCCCTCCTCCGTCCGCGAGGCGAGCCCGTGCCGCCGCCGCGGCGAGGGAAGAGGCACCTCATCCGACGGCGGCCGTGCTTCTCTCAGGTGTGAAGTCGAGGCACGCGATATTCCGGGACGAGCTCGTGAGGAGGGCTTTCTATGCCGCCGAGGCGGCGCACCGCGGCCAGGTGTTCGACCGTGTCCCTCCCTCTCGCTCACCCGTTTTGCTCATGCTATAGCCTGTGAGATGTTCAAGTGACCGAGCCGTTTGGTTTCTCCAGATGCGTGCGAGCGGTGACCCCTACCTGCAGCACTGCGTGGAGACGGCGGCGTTGCTTGCGGAGCTCGGCGCCGGTCCTGCAGTTGTCGCCGCAGGGCTCCTGCACGACACGGTCGACGACGCAGGCCTGGGCTACGGCTCCCTCTCCGTTCAATTTGGTGCTGGTGTCGCCGACCTTGTGAAGGGGGTAATGATTTGGATCTCGTTAGCTACCAGTAACTATTATTTTGATGAGATGATCGCGCTTACTCAAAACTCTTTATTGCTGAGCCATTATCTCTAGTAAAATTTACTGAATGTATTATTGTTGAGCCTTGGTTCCAGCATATGAACAACATGGTAATCAGCAGATCAGGTTTTTCCCAGCTCGACTATTTTCGTACCATCGTAATCTGGATAAATTTCTCTACATTTGAGCACAATATAATCTGAGCTGAAGTGCAAGATTGGATGACAAACTGATGTACTTCTATGATAAGTCTTTGTATGGGCCCCTCTTCTTCCATTTTAATATTTATTGGACTTGTCATTTTCCTGACTAGGAAGTGGCTGCTGCTAGATCACTGATTGTGACCGATAGAACTTTCTGATTGTTACTTTGTTCATAGGTCTTCTAGAATATACTTTTTTATGCTTTTCTGAGGTGGGTACTGAGTTTCCGTCATCTTTATATTATATTGGAAGAGGGAACCTGCTTGTATTGACTTATTCTTCAGTATTGTAGAATCTCAACCTATTCCTGGTTGGTTATCAGATCGGATCATCATGGTACAGATTGGCAATTTTTGTTGCCTGCTCTTTTCATTTTCCCTATTTGTGTATGGGATGTTAAATTTATGATGTTGTACTATTTTGTGTGTGAGGACATTGTGAATTGACCGCATGTAAGTTCTGCTGCCTTTTATGTAGGTTTCAAATCTAAGCCATTTGAGCAAACTGGCTCGTAGAAATGATACAGCCAGCAGAGTAGATGAAGCTGACAAATTACGTACAGTCTTCCTTGCAATGGAAGATGCGAGAGCAGTTCTCATCAAACTTGCTGACAGACTACACAACATGAGGACGTTGGATTCTTTGCCAAAGATCAAACAGCAGTGCTTCGCAAAGGAAACACTGGAGATATTTGCTCCCTTGGCAAATCAGTTGGGGATCTTGAATTGGAAGGAACAGCTTGAAAATTTGTGCTTCAAGTATCTTTACCCTAAGCAATATGAGGAACTGTCGTCCAATCTTCTCGAGTTCTACAACCGAGATATGATTGCAGCTGCAATAAGGCGACTGGAACAAGCCCTTCAGGTGAGGGGACTATGCTATCATACCATATCAGGGAGGAACAAGAGCATGTACAGCATCTACAGCAAGATGGCAAGGTAATCTCGTGTACTATGCTCCTTTTGTAGGCATGGCTAGAATGAATCAAATAATTGCACTTATTTTAGTTATATTATTTATGATGTTAGACAACTACCCTCCATTTCAACCAAGTCAAGCACGAAATTCAACAGAACACCTTGAAGAAAGCTTGCTAGCCTGACATTTATATATATCATCAGATATGCTGATGTGATTTACTCGATTATAGGAAGAAACTGGCCATGGATGAAATCTATGATATACATGGGGTGCGTGTTATACTTGAGAACAAAGCTGATTGTTTCACCACATTAGAGATTGTCCATCATTTGTGGCCTAGAATTCCTGGCAAATTCAAAGACTACATCAACAGCCCCAAACCCAATGGGTAAGACTGTGCAAAGCTATACCGTTATGGGAAAAAAGTGCAACTCACCATGGTAACTGTATGCTTGCTAACTTGTAGGTATCAATCCCTGCACACGGTTGTTCTCAGTGAAGAAACGCTGCCATTAGAGATCCAAATTCGTACAAGGGACATGCATTTACAGGCAGAATTTGGAATTGCTGCACATTGGAGATACAAGGAAGGTGTTCGGCATTGTTCTTCATCTGTTCCTGAAATGGTGGAATGGGTTAGATGGGTTGTTACATGGCAGTGTGAAACTCTGCACATAGACCACCCTTCCTCTCTTCCACATGAAGCTCCACCAAGGGCAATATGCACTTTTCCTTCTCACTCTGATGAATGTCCTTTTGCCTATTCAAAACGATGTGACCACAGTGGACCAATCCTAGTAATATTACTGGAGAATGAAAAGGTTGAGAACTTTTTAAATTATTTTTAAGCTCCAATTTGTTCATTTGATCTGTTGTCTACCTGGTATTGTGTTGAGCAAGGACTAACTTTTAAACGGTGTTTTTCAGATGTCAGTGCAGGAATTCCCTCAGAATTCAACAATACTGGACCTACTGAAGAGAGCTTCTAGCTATGACATGCAGTTGAGGCTAAGACTGAACTGCCATGTCGTGCATAACTTGAACCAAGAGCTGAAAATGGGTGACGTGGTCGAACTGATCCCTTCAACTCCTTGCAAACCTGGAGGTTATGCAAGGGAGTTCCACCAAATGTATGACAACCGCCTCACAGTTTCGCGGTCCTGACAACTCTAGGATACCAAACCATATATATGTGTGTGTGTGTATACACATGACAGCTCATCAACATTGTCGGAAAATTTAGGTTTCTCTTTACTAACAAAATAGAAGCACTACTTGGGAATCATCTGAAGAAGGTTAAGGAATCGTTTCCCTGTGCCGAATCTGTGACATATCTTGTACATTTGTATTTGTTGATATGTTTAACTAAAGAGGGGTAGAATTCCAATACGTTAAACGTTTCTGGAGTTTTAGTCCTGGAAATGATCCCCGTTTGAGACATTGTATCATTGTAAGCTTTAATGGGGAATGGGCCTGATCGGTTCAGCTTGCTACGGCTGCACAGCCGCAGCTTCAGCATAAAATTTGTTACCGGTACTGTACATGGAGCGCAGCCGCAGCCAAAAATTCCCTTTTTTGTTTGCGAATCTATCCTTTGAGTGCACGCCCATAAGTAGCGATCAAGAAAATCGTTCAAATGAATTCCAATACCGTGAAAGAGAAACTAGCAATGTGCGAATATCATGTAAGCAGATCAAGCCCAATGCCATGTAAGCTCCTATGGCTGTGTAATGTGCGACGTTTGCTGCGAAAAAGCTATTTGCTTCTGAAATCTATGAAAAATATATGGCTTTCCTGCCTGCATCCGCTTGCTCTGAGCCTCTGATTGATGAAGCATACTAACTACCCAGATCTAAAGTGCACCAGAGCTTGACGGCTTATTTTCACATGGAACAAAAGAAAAATAAAACTTAGCAAAAGGAGAATAGATAGTGAGAAAGGAGAAAAAAATGGAAAAATAAATATTAGTAAAAGGCAGAATAGATAGGGGAGAAAGGAGAAAAAAAGAGAAAAAATCCGACGCCTGAGAGATTCGAACTCTCGCGGGGAAACCCCATGTACTTAGCAGGCACACGCCTTAACCACTCGGCCAAAGCGTCGTTGTTGACTGTGTTTGCAAAATAACATATAATTTACTATTAAATAAATCTCGTAAAACCACCAAATTACAACGCTGCTCCCCAGTTATGTAGCAGTTTAATTCTAGTTGCTTGTTTTTCGTTAGCAGTTTTAGTTTCGCAAGCCATTTTTTTGAGTAAGATGACCTTGATATCCTAGAACGACAGAACATGCTCCAGAAGCGTCAGGCGGAGAAGAGCGTAAGTTGGCGACGGTGATAGCTGAAGAGGAAGCACTGCTTCTCCCATTTAAACCTATCGGTTTGGATTCAGTCGTTCAGAAGCTGAACATGTGCCGCTGGAGTTTGGCACTGACGTTGAGGCTGTCCGGAATGCAGAATACTGGTTCGTTCGTGCGATCCAGATGTACAATTTAAGTAGTTAATGGACGGCACATTTCAGATTTACATTAAGCAGCCATACATTTTTTTGATAATTGAAATATTTTATATCCCTGCCTCTGCCATAAGCCACACAAGTCGTTATTATATTTCATGCAACTTTGTACCTGTTTTCCCATTTTATTTATTTTTCTCTCCATTTCTTTTCTCCTATTGGATGGCAAACAGTGAAATTTCTATTGGGGAGCACTTCACACAAAAAAAGAGAACCGTTACACAATGCCTGAAATCAACTGTCCTCAGTTCAATGGCTGTGACTTGCGATTTGTTAATCTCTACTATGACTATTTGAAGGCAGTACGCAGACGAACATTAACCTCTGAAAACTCACAAGCTTCGACAAAAACAAAGAGGAGAAAATAAAAAAAATGTAAAAAATTCATACGACGCCTGAGAGATTCGAACTCTCGCGGGGACACCCCATGTACTTAGCAGGCACACGCCTTAACCACTCGGCCAAAGCGTCGTTGGTAGAGGTAAAAAGGAACAAATCTTACTTATTCTAATGACACAACCATGTTTATTCCCAGGCACATTTCATTCTGAGAGAATGTACTTATATGTTTGAGTTTGCACCGGTTCCACCAATCGTTATTGATATTATCCATTTCTATAATATATCGTTGAGTTTATCGATTGTTTCTTCAATAAGCCATGTCCACAAAACTTTTCAAAAATACCTAAAATGCCCATATAGATCTATCATCTCTCATATGTTACATAAAATATTTTTGTGCTGTTATATTTTATGCAAGTGATTTCTCTCATATATCACGTAGAAATAACTTTTAAGAAAATATAAGACAAATTTTTAAACATCTACATAAAGTTCTATGTTATGTAAGACAAACCGATTGTCAACCTTGTATGTCCATAAGGATATTTTTAGAAAATTTTGCAGCCTAATAACGTATCGTAGAAATAATTAATAAACTCAGTAGTATATTATAAAATTGGATAATATTGATGGTAAATCATGAAACCTGTGCAAGCTCAGCGGTACGGATTAGATTCTCTCTTTCATTTTTACCTCGTGACGCTAGTTTGATCTGGCACTCTGCCCTAATGGACACCGGCGTCGAGCAGACATCTCCTCCCCCTTCCCTGTGGCGGTCGTCTCCGCCGACGAGCCACGGGACCGACGTGTGGTGACTGGTGAGGGAGATCCTGCATCCCCTGGGGCTAAGGGAAGGGGACTATGAAGAGGGGCCCTTCAGACGACATGCTCGGCGAAGCGAAGGTCTACACCGGCAGGGAGTCGCTCCAGGCCGACGACGTCCGCCTCGCCATCGATCCAGGCCGCCAAGGCCATGTTCTCCTCCGAAAACCACTCGGGAGCACTGCGTCTGCCTTCACTGAGAGAGGGATGAGTATGAAGAATCGAGAGGTGTGGAGCTGACTAGTTGGTTCCACGTGTCAGTACCGGAAAGTTTATATCAGTTGACATAAGACCAATTATAATAGCAGGCTATAAGCATATATGAAGGAGCGAGACAAAACAAAATAAGGAGAGTTGGCTCTCATGCGAGCACTAGCTTTACATGTGCTCTGAATAGAATATATGAAATACATAAGTGAGAAGTGAGAGAAAGAAAGAGGAGAAAAAAAATGAAGACGATCTTATAGCTAATCTATTATATATATTAGCTCTAATACTATTTTTAATTGGACTTATAGTTTGTAGTTAACTCTGCTATTAAATTTGCTCTAACTGCGTTCTACTATATAGATGGTCTTTTAGGCACCGTTTCCTTTGGCTATTGGCTCAAGCTTAATGATGAAAAAAAACACAGCAGAATTAATTAATTACTAACTATTATAAACTCAAAAAATATATTTATTTAATTTTTAAAGAAACTTCTATATAGATTTTTTTTAAAAAATATACCATTTAGCAGTTTAAAAAACGTGTTTATGATAAATAAGATAGTAGCTTAAGCCATAAGCACATGAGGATGGCGCGTGCAGCGCTCCTCCACACACCACACGCATATGCACAGTAAATAAATAAATAATAAAATATTAAAAAATCGAGTAAACTTTATACTAATAATTTAAAATTTTCATCTCTAATTTTAAAACTATCAACTAAGAATTTTAAAAAATCTACTCAAATTTTGAAATTTTCAACTCAAAATTTAAAACTTTTAATTAAATTTTCAAAACTTTCAATTGAAATCTAAAACTTTTTACTATATTTATTTATATATTATTTTATAATTAAAAATTATCAAGTACTAGTGATAGTGATTAGAGGTGATTAGACTTAACGATGGATTTAACCCCGCGCGCACGGTAGCCCTGTCCATAAGCACAAAAGTACAAAAGTACTGTGCTTAAACAATGGTGTTTCTTAAAGCAAACTATACAACCTTGGTTTTAGGATAACTGTACCCCAACAGGTGAGGTTTTGTGAAATTTACACATCTCTTACCCCTTATAGTTGCGCTTTAGGCTTATCATCGTCAAGCTGTGAACTTATGACCTCTTCAACTATGATCTTACATATTAGCCTGACACAAAACCGTTTACTTATTACTTATTTTAAAAAGGAAAATGCTCAATCTCGTTACAAAAGGAGCTATCTTTGCCCCCCTGTTTATCCGTAATTAACATAAAAAAAAAAACTACATGCATTCGTCCAGACAGGATTCTCAAGAAAAAGACGCGCGTACGTACATCCCGTGAATCTCTCGTCTCCATGGCAAGCATACAAATATACCTACGACTCGTGCGCGCGTAAGACACCAGCGACAACCCAACTCCCCTCCTCTTAAAACGACGTGACAGCCACAACCCGCCGCCCTGCGCTGCACCCCACACTCTCGCCGCCGCCATGCCGTCGCTTGGGATCGCGCCGCTGCTCGACGCCTACTTCCGCCGCCGCTTCGCCGCGGCGGGCCTCGTCCAGGAGTCCGTCCCCCTGGACGGCGGCGCCACGACGGTGCAATGCTGGCGCTTCCCGCCGGGTGCGAGCGAGGAGCTTCCCGTCCTCGTCCTCCTCCACGGCTTCGGGCCCCCGGCGACGTGGCAGTGGCGGCGGCAGGTGGGCCCGCTCTCCCGCCGGTTCCGCCTCG
The DNA here is from genome assembly GCA_003991445.1 of Oryza meyeriana var. granulata. Taxonomy (NCBI): domain Eukaryota; kingdom Viridiplantae; phylum Streptophyta; class Magnoliopsida; order Poales; family Poaceae; genus Oryza; species Oryza meyeriana. The sequence goes on along the minus strand of RYFJ01001742.1, from coordinate 223,652 downwards.
TCGTGCCGGACCTCCTCTTCTTCGGCGGCTCAGGCACGGCGGCCGCGGACGCGCGCTCGGAGGCGCACCAGGCCGAGGCGGTGGCGAAGCTCGTCGCCGCGGTCGTCCCGGCCGGGACGCGCGTGTCGGTCGCCGGCACAAGCTACGGCGGCTTCGTGGCGTACCACATCGCGAGGCTGCTCGGCCCCGCCGCCGTGGCGCGGGTGGTGATCGCGAGCTCCGACCTGCTCAAGGCCGAGGCCGACGACCGCGCGCTGCTCCGCCGCGGCGGCGCCGAGCGCGTCGAGGACGTGATGCTGCCGCGCACGCCGCAGCGGATGCGCCGGCTGCTCGACCTCGCATACCACCGTCCCCGCCACTTCAGCTTCACACCGGCCTTCGTGCTCCGGGACCTCGCCCAGGTAACACAAAACTTGCACTTGTGGCGCATCCTAGCTTTGATTACCTTTTCTCTGATCACCAATCCACCATGTCTACCTGCATGCACTTGCCTCAAGCTGTCTCCTGGTAGATGCAATCGAACTTAATTGAATTATGATCAGTAAATCAATCTCCTGCACTTTCTTGTGCTTATCATCTCACATCGAGACCAAGTTCTTGGACCATCTGGGCTGGATGATCCATTATTCCATTATGTCACCAGCACGAGAGTGTCACGTAGCACCGTATCATACTTCTGTATCCCGATCTCTGCATGTATCCTTGGAGTTCTCGGAGGTTGCAAGATTCAGTGCAAAATCGTCGAAAGAGATGGTCCCTGATTTCCCAACCGCCTTGCTATAGCTTAGCTAGCTAGCACTAGCAGTCACCTGTCACCAACCAATCAACCCTGGATGGAGATGGCTCCCTCAATTTCCCAACCGTTTCACCGTTCTTCCAATCAATTCAGACCGGCCGTTCCAGCCTAGCTTTTTCCAGTTATAGACCCAGGCACTCACACTAATTACCATCTTTGTCATACTAATAAAGATCCAATCGAGATGAAGACTGAAGAGTAAGCATATGTGCAGTGCAGATCAATATTTGGAGACTGCATTTGCCTACCTGAATTTCAACAAACGACAGGCCTACCTGTCACCTTTTCCCAACCTACCTGAGCAGGTGTCTCAAATTAACTCTCTGTCCTTGATCGTTTGATTGGCAGATATACTTTTTTGATAAATGGAAACAAGAATACATCAGAAACTATGGCCAGTGCCTCTTTAGATAACAATAAAAACAAGGTCATTCATTCTCATTATTTTAGTCTAGAACATGGTTACTACCTCGGAAAAAATTGGATCACATACCCCCAACAAAGCATAATTATATTTCACGGATAAAAAAGGGGCTATGGTATTAACCGTTGATTCCTTTTTACACTCATTGTATAATACACCAGGAAAAAAAAACTAGGATCATTCAGTAGATCAGATACGAATATCAACGAGTAATTTAGCCCTTTTGGATATTTATATATTACATGAAAAATTTCTAGCAGTGATGACTACATTCCAGGAATCCACTGCATTAATTGTTCTTGAGAGTCATTATCTTTGCTGACAGCCTGTTGGCTTTAACCTATTCTCGAAAAGAATGAGTAATAGTGACAAGTAACACATTGTGTTGCAGTATCTCTACACCGACAAAATAGAAGAGAAGAAAGAGCTGATCAAGGGAATAACCCTTGCAGATAAAGACAGATTCCAGCTCACTCCACTTCCCCAGGTATGCAGAGCAGCAGATAAAGAAGCTCACGAGTTCATTATCTTGTAAAGTTTACATTAACCAAATTTAATCTCATCTTTCAGGAAGTTCTTGTATTGTGGGGAGAGCATGATCAGATATTTCCCATAGAGAAGGCATTCAAAGTAGCAAGGTTAGTACTTGTTCCTAATAATATAAGAGTTCCTTTACGGTACACCGTACTACCAGCTTGTAATGTGTTACTTACACAAGATGAATGCAAATGCAGGCAACTTGGTGCAAATGCTAGGTTGGAAATCCTGAAGAACACTGGCCATATGCCACAGGAGGAGGACTCGAAACAGTTCAATCAGGCCCTCCTGAACTTCCTGCTACCAGCTCCAAATTCGTCGTTTTGATGGGATATCAATGCAAAGCTTCTTGAGCGGCTGTCTGTCGAGAGCACTTGTACATTGCCTTATGACACTGGGTAAAAAGTGTACCTTTGAGATAAAAATGGGGGAAATAATATAAGACTATATGCACTTTTTTTCTTGTGCTGATATACAAAATTACATTGAATCCTGCACCCTGACAGTAAAAATGGGAAAAAAGAAGTAAGTTTTCTAGATTCATTGGTCCTCCTGGCACCTAAACCTGGATCAGTGAAGAGAATGTTTTTGACCCGACGCCGCTCCACATCCCGGACTTCACCGGCTTCGACGACTTATTAGATGACGAGGTCCCGCGCCGTGTCACCTTCTCATGTTGGGCGGGCTGGATTGATGGCACGGGCCCGTGGACGTCGGAGCAGGGCGGTGGCCGTCCTTTCGGCGGATCCAACGGGGCGGCGGGCGGTCTTCCTGGTCGCTCGTGGGCGGCCTTGGCTGCGGAGAGATCTCCCTCTCCTCCCGTGGCAGGTCCGAGTCGCTCGCGTGGGCGGGAGAGTTCCACGGCCGGGGAGTTGGAGACGGGGTCCGGTGCGATGGCGGCGGGGAGGGTGGTTACGCCGGCGGGCTTGATCTGCGCGGCGGACGCGGCCCCACTGGTGGGGATGGAAAGGTTGCCGGTGTCGGGGATGGTGAGGCAGGAGGCGGAGACGGTGGTGCAGGAGACGGAGTTGGTGGAGGCGGGGAAAGAGATCTCGCAGACGACACCGGGGGTGCCTGTGGCTAGGACCGCCGGCACTTTGTCCGGGGTTTGGTTCTCGCCGCAGCTGTTGACTACACCTGAGGGGTCAGACGGCGCTCGGGGCCCGGCCGTGGAGTTGCGGTCGCCGGAGATCGTTTCGCTGCGAAGTCCTTCTGCGGAGCAGATCAGGGAGGATGGGGAGGTGGAAGCTGATTTCGTTCCACATCTGTCGCAGCTGGAGCATGAGGGCGGAGGGCTAGTCCCTGCGATGGCAGAGACGCCGCTGCTGCCTGTCGTCGCGTCCCTCGACGGTGAGGCGGCGGTGGACGGGGGCGAGGCGACGAAGCAGCGGTCCAGCGTGGACCACGGTCCACTGGATGAGGTCCATGGTGGTTGGGAAGCATGGCCTGCCAGTACTGCAACAGCGCCTGCCAAGGCCGGAAGACCTCAGACGATGCGGGAGATTTCCAAGCAGTTGCAGTTTGAGGATACCGAGGAGGATCTGGGCGGCCAGCTGCCGGCATTTATGGCTACCCAAAGGGAGAGCGCACTCGTGCCTGCTCCGGTTGATGGTGGGATTTCAGTTTTTTGCCGCGGCGGGAAGATGGCGCGGTTGGACGCTGGGCCGACTGGGCCACCTCCGCCCGAGCAGGTAAGCTGTGATGAAGTTCAACAATCCCAGCAGCTCTCGGAGCTGGGCCGGCCCACAGCTGACAGCCCGACGGAAATGAACCGAGTGAATGATCCCAAAAGCAACAAATTTGGGCTCTCGCTAGTTGAAGAGCTGCCAATTGTCTTTCGAAGACGGCCAGCTTGTCAGGGAGTTCGGGCCCAGCCCGAGATGGAGCAGATAGAGAAGCATCAATCTCTCGACAGTTTTGTCTACTCAATCTCCTCCACGCCGAAGCAGTCGATCCTTGGGGAGAGACCGCCGCTGACAGCCCTGGTTCCTAAAGGAAGCCGCAAGAGGAATGTGATCCCACCGGATTTCCAACCATGGCGGAGTCAGCGCTTAATCAATCAGGACAACGGCGCGCGGAAACATGTGATTTCCAAGGCGCAAAAGGTTACAATGAAGAAACTGGGCATTGTGGACAAAGAGGATGAAATGGATGACGAAGCTGTCAAGCGCTATATTGGGCTGTTTGATCACCCTCTGTCCCCGCAACATGTGCAAGCCCTTGCGGAGCTACTTGATGTTGACTTAGCGCTTCCGCCACCGCAAGACCTGGGGGCTGTACTTGGGACACTTGGTCCTGGGATCAGTCAGCAAGTGATCGCCTCTCCTACTTAAGAGTTAGCTCCAGAGGGAGCTGGAGTAGGGAGATTGCTACTCCCTGTGTATCTTATTTTTCCTATGTCGTCTTTGAGTTTTAGTTTGTTGGGGTGGAATGTTAGGGGGCTAAACAACCCAGATAAAAGAGCCCTAGTAAAGGAATCAGTCCAATCGAGTGGTGCTTCTGTTGTTTGTTTCCAAGAATCGAAGTTGGCAGTTGTTGATGCTCCAATTGTCTTTCAGCTTTGTGGTGCTTGCTTCGACGGGTTTGCTGTTCTGCCGGTAGAAGAAACCAGAGGGGGAGTTATTATTGCCTGGAAAGGAGGATTGTTTCAAGGGGAAACTGTTCATGTGGGCAGATGGTCTTTGACAGTGAAGTTAAATTGGGTCCCAGGAGACAGATCTTGGTTTGTTACCGCAGTGTATGGGCCACAGTTAGATGATGAAAAACTGCTTTTCTTAGAGGAGCTTTCCTTGGTGGAGCATTTAACTGATGGAAAATGGATGGTTGTTGGAGATTTCAATTTGATTGCAGCTGCAGCTGATAAGAACAACTCAAGAATTAATCGCAGATTGATGAACGCTTTTCGTCACAAATTAAACGAACTTGAGCTAAAAGAGATGTATCTCTTCGGCAGACGGTATACGTGGAGCAACGAGCAGCAATGCCCTACCTTGGTTAAGTTGGATCGATTGTTTATCACTACTTTCTTGGAGGACATTTTCCCGGAGGCACACCTACAAGCTCTGAGCACATCAGGGTCAGACCACTGCCCCCTACTGCTGACCTGTGGTGATCCAACACCAACGCTGAGAAAATTTAGATTTGAGACTTACTGGACAAAGTTAGAGGGATTCATGGATGTGGTTAAAGAATGTTGGCAGCAGCCGGTGGACTCTGATGATCCTTATTCTGTCCTATACGTCAAGATGGCAAGACTCTGCAAGAAGCTTTCAAAATGGGGACAAAGAAAGATTAGTCATTTCCGACAGCAACTTCAAATCGCCAATGAGATCATTTTAAGATTTGACATCGCTCAGGAAAACAGATTACTCTCTGAGCTAGAGAGGCGTCTCAGGGCTGCTGTTAAAGGAAAGTGCTTGACTCTGGCAGCCTTAGAAAGAACCAGAATCAGGCAACGTGCAAGAGTGCGAAGCCTGAAAGAAGGGGATGCAGGAACGGCCTACTTCCACTTGAAAGTGAAATCCAGAAGACGTAAGTTGCTGATCCCTTCGCTGGAACACGATGGCAGAATTGCAACAACTCAGACAGATAAACAGCAGATGGCTAGAGAGTATTTTGACATGATCATGGGTACTTCTCAAAGTGATTCCAGGCAGCTAGACTTTCAGAACCTCAAATTGGCAAAAGCTGACCTCTCTTCTCTTGAAAATACCTTCTCAGAAGAGGAAGTATGGATGGCAATCAAGAGTCTGCCAACAGAGAAATCTCCTGGACCTGATGGCTACACAGCTTTGTTCTACCAGAAGTGCTGGGAAATGATCAAAGTCGATCTCATGGCGGCCCTATCCAAATTCTGCACTGGTAATAGCCAGAACCTAGATTTGCTCAACCCAGCTGTCATCACCCTCATCCCAAAGAAAGATTCACCCACAATGCTGAAGGATTACAGGCCGATTAGCCTCATCCATAGCTTTTCCAAGCTGGCAACAAAGATAATGGCACACAGATTAACCCCAAGAATGGAGGAGCTTGTTCCTTACACTCAGACAGCCTTCATCAAAGGAAGATCCATACATGAGAACTTTATCTTTGTCAAAGGTTTGGCTCAGCAATTCCACAGACAACACAAGGCTGTGATTCTTCTGAAGCTTGATATTTCGAAAGCATTTGACACAGTATCTTGGTGTTTCCTGCTGGACATGCTACAGTACAGAGGTTTTGGCCCCAAATGGAGAACTTGGCTGGCTGCTTTGTTTCTGACAGCTGAAACAAGCATTCTCATCAATGGAATTGAGACAAATCCAATCAAGCCTGCAAGGGGTTTGAGGCAGGGTGACCCTTTATCCCCACTTCTCTTTGTCCTGGTGATAGATGCATTGCAAGCAGCAATGACCTGTGCGAAATCAGCTGGATTGCTATCTGAGTTGGTTGCTAGAGGTCGAGTCCCAAACATCTCTGTGTATGCCGATGATGCAGTTCTCTTCTTCAGACCCATTGAACGGGAAGCAAAAGTGGTAAAAGCAATCTTGGACTTGTTTGGGGCTGCTTCGGGGCTAAAGACAAACTTCTTGAAAAGTGCAATCATCCCAATTCAATGCAATCAGCTGCAACTGGAGTCTGTGGCAGAAGTGCTGCATTGTAAAGTTGAACAATTCCCAATTACTTACTTAGGTCTCCCCCTGTCACTGAGAAAGCCAACCAAAGCAGAAATTCAGCCAATCCTAGACAAGCTGGCAAACAAGGTAGCCGGATGGAAACCGAAATTATTGACCCCTAATGGCCGACTCTGCTTGATTAAGACAGTACTGACGGCACTTCCAATGCATTTCATGACGGTGTTGCAATTACCAAAATGGGCAATTAAAGACATTGAGCGCAAATGTAGGGGATTTCTTTGGAAAGGTCAGCTGGAGGTGAGTGGGGGGCATTGCCTTGTGGCCTGGAAGGATGTTTGCACTCCAATTGAAATGGGTGGTCTGGGACTAAAAAATTTGGAGATCTTTGGACAGGCTCTTCGACTGAAATGGCATGCCAAGCGGTTGGAGCAAAAGGAAAGGCCTTGGACAATGGTTGATTTCCAGCTGGGTACTGATGTGGATAGTGCCTTCCATTCAACTGCAGAATTCTGTGTTGGGAATGGAAGGGATACCAGATTCTGGACAGACAATTGGCTCGGGGGTGGCAGCATTTCCTGGCGATGGCCTATTCTTGACCTATGTGGGCAGATCAAAGCTAACAGTTGCACAGGCTTTGATTAATCATAGGTGGGTTAGAGACCTACGGGGTTCCCTATCTAATGTTGCCATGGTTCAATTCTTCCAACTCTGGGACGAACTTCTGCACTTCAGCCTCAGCCATGAGCTGGACACAATCAGATGGAAACCAGCCTCGGACGGTGCATTCTCTGTCTCCTCTGCTTACGACATGTTTTTCATGGCGAGACAAGTCTGCCCCTTTGGGGAGCTCATCTGGCAGGCCAGTGCGCCATCAAGAGTCCGTTTCTTCTTTTGGCTGGCTGCAAGAGGAAGGTGTCTGACGGCCGACAACCTGGCGAAGAGGGGATGGCCACATGAAGACCGCTGCTCTCTTTGCATGCGCGAGCAGGAAGACTGTCATCATTTGCTTGTAACATGCGATTTCACTAGGAGAGTTTGGAGATTAATGCGTGCTTGGATCAGCGTCGACTTCCCAATTCCTGGACAGATTGATTGTAATCTCACTGATTGGTGGGCTGAAGCCAGACGGTGTTTTCGGACGGGCTACAGGGATATCTTTGATGCAGTTTCCATGTTAACCTGCTGGTTGATATGGAAGGAACGTAATGCGCGGATCTTTGAACAAAAGAGGCGATCCCCTGAACAATTGGTGGACGACACCAAGGAAGAGATCATGGTTTGGAAGACAGCAGCAGTTTTTAAAGAGTGTAACATCAACAACATGTAATCGCGGTGCCCTCGGGTTTTTATTTTCGCTTGCTGGGTTGGTGGCTTAGCCTCTTTCCCTCTCAACAGCCTGCTGTCGTTGTAAGCTTTGTATTGTAACAAACGAACTTCCCCTTCTTAATGAAATTGGTCGACCGAATCTTTCGGCCGACCCGGCAAAAAAAAAAGTTATGATAAAAAGGAAGTTTCTCCGTCCGCTACGCCTTATCGCTATAACCCTTTGCTTGCTAGGATGCTACCATTTGAGATAAGAATTCAGTATTAGCTCTGGTCAGACAGACAGTACTCTTATAGAAATTGAGCTCCAACTCATACAGAATAACAATGGCAAGCTCAATTGTTTCCTCGTGAAAGTTGAGGCAAGATGACTACTAGACTGGAGTTTCCGGTTATGCAATGAAAATATGGTAATACATCTCCGAACAGGGAAGCTAAATTGTATGAGTGATCATTAAGGAATGAAGACTAAGTACAATTCAAATGCTTGTCAGCATCACCTCTTCTTTCTGGCTAGCTGCTGTTTGTCTGCAACTCGGCTTGACGCGTTGCTTTGTCATGCATTGCGAGTAGTTCCCTTTTTTTCTGTTCTCATCCAAAGAATGATGAAAATTACACGATGTTCCAAAACAAAAATGGTGCAGCTGGTTGGAAAGATATATGCATGAAGCTAAGCCGTCATTCACACTAAAACTTGGACCACTTGCATTGGAGCTAAGCTTCAGCGAGCGCAGTTTAGCCCACCATCTTGTGGTGCTAAAAACAAAATGCAAAGAGCAATGATGTAAATGGCTAATAGAGCAACTAATAACTACTTCCACCATCCTAAAATATAATAACTTCTAGAGTTTAAATTTATCTCAAATATAACAACTTAGTATTTATAAAAGGTGATATTTACCGCTAAACTACCTACTCATACTACCCCTTATCTTCATTATTATCTAACCAATCCGGACCTACATTTCACCTATCCACAAACAAGTTTTTTTATTTCTCTCCTTAATAGCCGTGCTAAGAGCTAAAACTTGCTACATTTTAAGACAGAGAGAGTAATTAGACTGAAAAAAAGAGCAGATAGATCTGCCTTGAGTGCTCCTACGGTGCAGTTTCTACTTTGCTACGACTGCTGTGCAATGACTTATGACTAGCCAGATCAGATCAAACTAGCTGGTATCTGCTTCGCAAATATAATGACCAATAGCTAGAACAATTATCACCAATTGGAAACCGAAAGGCTAATTCGCTAATTCTAAAGCAGCATCTATCATGTGAACACATAGATAAAAATATGATTGCTGGCTTCCAAAACAAGAGCTGGTCCTCCTTGCAGTGGCCGTACTGAATGAAAAACGATACTTGTGCAGATAATTAGGGATAGACATATACCATCTTCACGGCCTCGCAAGCGTCGTCATTAGGGCGAGGGCGAATATCGTTACCCCGAGCAATCATAGTGTGGACGAGATCAAGGTACTTCTCCCAGTGTGATTCATCAGCCAAGGTACAGCCTAACTCTTCATCGCTGTAGTCCGCGAGATTGTTAGGGGCTAAACCAGGGCCTCGCATTCCGCGGTTGGCGTTGAACTTGTTGCTGTACTTGACAGTCTTCTTGAAATTCTCATACCGATGAGCCTTCTCCTCCTCAGTTCTGTATCTCCCGCCATACTCGTTCATCCAGTCTTCAAACTTTGCCTTCATAGCTGCCTCGTCCACCTCATTGTCGTCCTCGTCTGTGTTGGCGGCACCATCGATGGCTTCCTCCTCGTGAGACCATTTCTGAAGTGGTTTTCCTCCATGGTACATCTGAGAGTTGAGGTAATCGATGTAGTAAAGATAGGCAAAGGTGCCATCTTTCTTCGTGAACCTTGCCATGATGGATGGCTCGATCACGTCCCTCCACCTGACGGTCTCTCCATGCCAGCCACCTCCTTCTCCTTCCTCGTCTCCTCCCCGGCTGCCACAGGTACAAACAGGTAGGTAGGTAGGTGGTTGTTCATGGCTAGGTCGCAACAAGGGCAGTAACAGAGCTAACGATTAATGGCGCTTTCAATAACGCACGCAATGCATACCTGAGTCATCTGCTGATGTATCTTGCTTGAAATACAGAAATCCGAGCAATCCGGCCAACGAACTCAAGGCTAAAGCACCAATAGCGCCATCACGAGCGTGGAGATCCCTCTGTACGGACGGGACGGAAACGTGAGCCGCTGCGAGTGAAGAAATTTTCGATCTGAGACCTAGAGGAAACGGAGACTCACGAGGGTGCGGAGAGAGCGTAGCGGTGGCCTAGTCTCCGCCGCCGGCCGCTGCGCCTGCGCGCCGCGTGCCGAGAACCTCCGGTTGAGGAGGGAAGCAAGGGCCCGGAGGGACATGGCCCCTGTTGGAGCCCGGGTACCCGTCCGTGCCCGGGTGCCTTGCCCCGGGTACTCGCGTGCGTGCCCGGGTACTTCACCCGGGGACCGCGTTCGTGCCCGGGTACTTCACCCGGGGACCGACCTCGTCCCGGGTACTCTCGTCCGGGAACCCGACCACGCCTGGATCGGCTCCCGTGCCCGGGACCTTGCGTCCGGGATCTCGCCTTAGCGCCTGCGGTGAGCCTGCGACTTCACGCGAAAGCAAACGCACACAAGAACACGAGAGTTTGGTGCTGCCCAAAATCGCACAGCTTTTCTGTTTCTATCCTTCTCTTCTTATAGCCAATTTACAAATGTACAGGGTCTGCATCTGCACGTCTCGCCCATATCCGTGACGTCGCCCACGAACCAAACGTACAGACGCATACACGCACGTCACGCCCACGTCGCGCCCACGTCCGTGACGTCGCCCACGAACCAACTACAGTTCAAGGCTTAACTAACAGAAAAAATAAAACACGAGCGGGAACTCAGGATTACAGTGCTTACATTTCACCCCCTAAGCTTGAAGTTCCTTGCTGATCTTGACAACGCCCAGCTGTGCTCGGAGTTCGCAGAAACGATCACGCACCAGCGGCTTCGTCAGTATGTCAGCTAGCTGCTCCTCAGTGCGGACGTGCTCAATGTCCATCCTCCCGTCGCCAATGCAATCTCGAATGAAATGATATCTGACATCTATATGCTTGCTTCGATCATGAAAGACAGGATTCTTACTGAGGGCTATTGCCGATTGGCTGTCCATCTTCAGTAGGAAGGCGGCGCGCTGCTCGCTCTTCAATTCAGCCAAGAGCTGCGCCAGCCAAATGCCTTGACAGGCCGCCGTCGTCCCCGCAATGTATTCAGCTTCGCAGGAGGAGAGGGCGACGACCTTCTGCTTCTGGGACTGCCAGGTCACCGGGCATGACCCGAGGAAGAACAGCACACCGGAGGTGCTCTTCCTTGTATCAACGTCGCCGCCCATGTCGGCATCACTGAAGCCGAGCAGCTTCAGCTCTGCCTCGGTGCGCCTGTAATGGCAGCCGTAGTCGATCGTACCGGCGATGTAGCGTAGAATCCGCTTCACCGCGTTGAGGTGCTCGGAGGTGGGACTCTCCATGAATCGGCTGATGTCGGCGAAACGGGACTGGGGTATCCACAGTCGCCGGGGACGCGTGGGTCTACGGCCACGTCCTGCACGACTGGCGGCCGACCGAGAGGCCGTGTCTCCCGCCGGTCGCCCGTGCCCGGACGCGCCGCCTCCGGCCCCGGGCACGTGTCGCCCGTGCCCGGATGCGCCGCCTCGGGCCCGCCGCGTGTCGCCCGGGAGCGCCCCCCCGGGCCCGGACACGCCGCCTCCGGCCCCGGGTGCGTGTCGCCCGTGCCCTGATGCGCCGCCTCCGGGCGTGTGTTGCCCGGGTTAGACGACCGGACCGGCCGCCCGCAGCACGCGGCCAAGGGCCCCTCCAGGCGCGGCGCAGCAGGCGGCTGCGGGCATACGCGTGCTCCAGCCGCCCACAGCAGCAACAGCTCCGGCATGGGCGTCGTAGGCAGACGTGTGCACAGGAGAGCTCACCGGAAGAGCTCTCTCTCTGTATTCTGGCACTGTGGACTCCCCTAATCTATAAAGGAGGATCCAAGCCACCGAACCGAGGGGCAAGCAAGCTTGAGCATTAGGAACCCCGAGCTCAGACTCTGACTAGACCCCGGGCTCCCCGACTCTATCTCATTCTGAGACGACTGTTTCTCTTCCTCAGCTCCGGCTGAGCTCACTTTGTAACCGTATTCATTCTCCCACCTAGCCATACACACAGGAGTAGGGTATTACGCTCCGGCGGCCCGAACCTGTATAAATCCTCGTGTCCCCCTTGCGCGCGCTGTTCATCGTCTTCCCCACGTAATCTCCACAGTTCGGACGGTCCGGACCGTGTTCGGACGGTCCGGACCCCTATCTTCCAGCTCGGGCCCCTCTGTTTCTGCCCCGAGCGCTGATCTCTCTTCTTCCGCTTGACGCCGGCTTCACCTGAGAACCACTCCCCTGGCCGAATCTCAAAGGGGGGTCTCCTGACTTCCCGTCGTCGGAGTTTCATCCTCCGACAGCTGACATAGCCGACGGCGAAGGCGATGTCTGGCCTGGTATGCACTAAGTACCGGAGGCAACCGACGAGGCCCCGGTATTCAGTGGCATTCACCGGCGCCGCTGTACTCGCCTTTGATAGCTTCAGGCGGGGCTCCATAGGAGTGTGGCTCGGATTGCAGCTCGCCATGCCCGCACGCTCCAGAATCTTGCGCGCGTACGCCGCCTGGGACAGTCTGATGCCGTCGCTCCCCTGCTGCACCTCAATGCCCAAGTAAAAACAGAGCAAACCAAGGTCACTCATTTTGAACCTGGAGCTCATCTGCTGCTTGAACTTGGCGATCTCGGTGGGGTCGTTCCCGGTGATGACGAGGTCGTCGACGTAGACCCCCACCAGCAGCCGAGAGGCGCCCTTGCCGCGGGCGTAGACGGCGTGCTCCGACGCGCTGTGGCTGAAACCGAGCGCCACCAGCGTCTCGTCGAGCTTGGCGTACCACGCTCGCGGGGCCTGACTTAGACCGTAGAGTGCCTTGTCCAGGCGCAGCACCTTGTCTTCGTGGCCGGCGACGGTGAAGCCGGGAGGTTGGCGAACGTACACCTCCTCGATGAGCTCCCCGTTCAGGAACGCGGACTTGACGTCCATGTGGTGCACCGGCCACCCCTCCTGGGCAGCGAGTGCCAGCAATAGCCGCACCGACTCGATGCGGGCCACGGGGGCGAAGACCTCGTCGAAGTCCACGCCAGGCTGCTGGACGTAGCCCTTTGCCACCAGCCGCGCTGTGACATCCTGGCCCAATTAGGATATGGCCCATATGGCCCATGAGTGTGGTGTGCACATGATTAGTACCACCTTGCTAGTTGAGCAAGGGTTGAACCAACTTATAAGGCCTTGTCCCTCCAACCATAGTACTTCCGGGTTAACCCTTTTACACGAAGCGAGGACGAAAGTGTAAGTGGGGTGCTATGTGTAAGTGGGCCCACCCGTCGGTTGGGCTGGGCTGCGCGGTTCTGGAGGGCAGGGTGTTACAAATGGTATCAGAGCCGACCCTCGCGGTTGCGTGTACGGGTCAGTGTGCGGGCATATGGCTCGGTGTGAGGCACATGGCATGGCATATGGCGCCGGCACTGGACGTACGGACGTGCGCTAAGAGGGGGCGTGTTCCTGGACATTTGCCTATATGCCTGTGTGGCTATGCGGGTAAGTTGGACTGGCGTGGTAAGTTGGACTGGCGGGGACGCCAGGTCCTTTGAGGGGGGGTGTGTGTGACATCCTGGCCCAATTAGGATATGGCCCATATGGCCCATGAGTGTGGTGTGCACATGATTAGTACCACCTTGCTAGTTGAGCAAGGGTTGAACCAACTTATAAGGCCTTGTCCCTCCAACCATAGTACTTCCGGGTTAACCCTTTTACACGAAGCGAGGACGAAAGTGTAAGTGGGGTGCTATGTGTAAGTGGGCCCACCCGTCGGTTGGGCTGGGCTGCGCGGTTCTGGAGGGCAGGGTGTTACACGCGCCTTGTGCTTGATCACCTCGCCGGCGGCGTTTTTCTTCACCTTGTAGACCCACTTCAGCCCGATTGGCGGTGCACCGCGGCTCGACGTCATCGTTGTCGGCGTCCCAGTACTCCTCCATGTCTAGAGGCGGTGAGACCGGGACCATGCCCGGGGCCTTGCCTCCGTGCTGGGGCTCTCGTGCCCGGGGACCCTGCTGTCGAAGCCAATTGATGGAGCCCGGGGCCGCGTCCGCTCCCGGGCCCTCGCGCCCGGGGCCTTGCCTTTGCGCCCGAGTACTCCCCCGGGGCCTCGCGTCCGCGCCCGGGCCGCCCCGGGAACTCGCCCTCGCTCCCGGGTCAGCGCCCGGGCCCGGGAACTTGCGCCCGAAGTTGGGGTCGCCGGAAGCTCTCCTGAGCCCTTCACGGTGTCGGCGTCGAAGCGCGTGGCGCCCAGCTCTATCGCAGGGTACTCCACGACGAAGTCAGTGCCAGCCTCCATGTCCTCGTACTCATCCCTCCAGCTCCAGGACGCCGGCTCGTCGAAGACCGCGTCCCTGGACACGACGGCGCGACGCGTCGTCGGGTCGTAGAAACGCCATGCTTTGGCTCCTGGTTCGTAGCCGATGAAGACAGCCGGAGCGCCGCGGTCGTCGAGCTTCTTTAGGTGCGGCTTCGTCGTTTTGACGTACGCCACACACCCGAACGTGCGCAGAAAGTGCACATCTGGCCTGCATCCGTGCCAAGCCTCATACGGTGTCATGCCGTCGACAGCCTTGGTGGGCGCCCGATTCAGCAGGAAGACGGCAGTGGCGACCGCCTCGCCCCAGAAGAATGCCGGCATGTTCCGGCTCTTCAGCAGACTGCACGCCATGGTCACGACCGTCTGGTTCCGCCGCTCAACGACGCCGTTCTGCTGCGGCGTGTACGGCGCTGTGTGCTGCCGCTCGACGCCGTGCTCGGCGCAGTACTCCTCGAATTCAACAGAGATGAATTCACCCCCATTGTCAGTGCGCAGAACACGCAGACGCCGTCCTGTCTCCACCTCCACCTTTGCCTGGAACTTCTTCATGGCAGCGAGGGTGTCGCTCTTGGCGGCAAGCAGAGCCACCCACATGTACCTGCTCCGGTCATCAACCAGCAGAAGGAAGTATTGCTTACCGCCGGGTGTCGCCGGCATAATGGGGCCGCACAGGTCGCCATGGACCAGGTCCAGCAGCCCCTCCGCTCGCCGCCTCGACTGCGACGGGAACGGTCTCCTCTTCAGCTTGGTGGTGACGCAGTCGGCGCAGAGCTGGTGGACATGCTCGACATGGGGCAGCCCGTGCACCATGCCCCGCTGCTCGAGTTTGCGCAAGGCGTCGAAGTGGAGGTGGCCGTAGCGCTCGTGCCACAGCCACGCGCTGTCGCTGGCGCGCGCGGCCAGGCAGAGTGGCCGCCCGATCTTCACCCGCAGCAGGTACAGCCGGTTAGCCGAGCGCCAGACTCGCGCGATCAGCCGGTCCTCTTCGTCACGGATCCGAAGGACGCCGTGCCTGGTGTGGACGTCGCAGCCGCCCTCGTCGAGCTGGCCGAGGCTGATAATGTTGGTGGTCAGCCTCGGGATGAAGTACACCCCCGTGAGCGGGAGGTGTTCGCCGGTCTTCCCTTCGAACAGCACGGTGCCCGACCCTTCGATCGCGACCTCCGAGCCGTCGCTGAACTTGACGGTGCCGCGGATCGCCTTGTCGATGTCGATAAAGGCGCTCCTGCAGCCTGACATGTGATTGGTGGCCCCACTGTCAAGGTACCAGTCGGTGTCGTCGTGCTTCGCCTCGTCATCGAACTGCGCGAGGACTTTCTCCTCGACGACGCGCAGGAGACGGCGCTCTGGCGGATGTGGGGTCGCAGCGGCGAGTGGTGGTGGCGGCGCGTTGGCGAAGACAGTGGCTCGAGCCATCAGCAGCGTGGGCTCCGAGTCCTCTTCGGCCTGCGCGAGGTGGGCCTCGCCCTTTGGCTTGCTGCGGCAGTCTTTCGCCCAATGGCCGCGTTTGCCGCAGCGCTTGCACTGATCTCGGTCATAGCCCTGTCCTCCGCCGGACTGGGCCATGCCGTCGCGCTGCCGGCCGGAGCTCGCGCCCCTTCCGCGCCCACGACCGCGTGAACGGCCGCCGCGATTCTTGCCGCCGGCGCCCCCCGAGCTGCTCCCGCCGCCCTTCTCCTCGGACTCGCGGAGCTTGAGCCTGGCGAGCCACTCCTCCTCGCACAGGAGCAGCCTGCCCTGGTTGTCGACGGTGGGCGCCGACTTGCGGCGCTGCTCGACGGCACGCAGCCTCCCGGTCACCTCCTCGATGGGGATGGCGCTGATGTCGAGCAGTGTCTCAATGGAGATGGCCACCTGTTCGAGATGCTCGGGGACGACCTGCAGCATCTTGCGAACCACCTCAGCGTCGGAGTTGTCATCACCTAGGATCCGAAGGTTGTTGGCGAGCCCGGTAATGCGCATGGAGAAATCTTCCGCCGTCTCGCCTTTCTTCCACCCCAGCGCGGCAAACTCGCGTCGGAGCTGCTGGGCGTTCGCCTCGCGTACGCGCTGCACACCGACGCGGATGGTCTTCACCGCCTCCCACGCAGCTTGCGCCGTGCGCTTGCCACGAAGCGAGGACAGCATCTCCGGCGGGACGGAGCGCAGAATGGCCGCCATCGCTAGGCGGTCGTCGCAGTACTCGACGACGTCGTCCTCCTCCGGCTCGATCGCGTACCAGATGCCCTGCGCCTCCATGTTGACCTGCATCAACATAGACCACTCCTGATAGTTGGAGCGAGTCAGCATAGGGTACTGCACTGAGGCGCCGGCGCCGGTCTCCCTGACGGTCCGCTGTATGATCACTTCACCGGCACGACGACCGCGGCGAGGGATAGGCGAGAGCGAGGGGCGACGGCGACGCGGTGGGGTGTGCGACCTGCCGTCGCGCGGCTCTGATCGCACCGACATCAGGTCCCTGACTCGTCGGAGCTCTGATACCAAATGTTGGAGCCCGGGTACCCGTCCGTGCCCGGGTGCCTTGCCCCGGGTACTCGCGTGCGTGCCCGGGTACTTCACCCGGGGACCGCGTTCGTGCCCGGGTA
The DNA here is from genome assembly GCA_003991445.1 of Oryza meyeriana var. granulata. Taxonomy (NCBI): domain Eukaryota; kingdom Viridiplantae; phylum Streptophyta; class Magnoliopsida; order Poales; family Poaceae; genus Oryza; species Oryza meyeriana. The sequence goes on along the minus strand of RYFJ01001742.1, from coordinate 206,886 downwards.
CTTCACCCGGGGACCGACCTTGCCCCGGGTACTCTCGTCCGGGAACCCGACCACGCCTGGATCGGCTCCCGTGCCCGGGACCTTGCGTCCGGGATCTCGCCTTAGCGCCTGCGGTGAGCCTGCGACTTCACGCGAAAGCAAACGCACACAAGAACACGAGAGTTTGGTGCTGCCCAAAATCGCACAGCTTTTCTGTTTCTATCCTTCTCTTCTTATAGCCAATTTACAAATGTACAGGGTCTGCATCTGCACGTCTCGCCCATATCCGTGACGTCGCCCACGAACCAAACGTACAGACGCATACACGCACGTCACGCCCACGTCGCGCCCACGTCCGTGACGTCGCCCACGAACCAACTACAGTTCAAGGCTTAACTAACAGAAAAAATAAAACACGAGCGGGAACTCAGGATTACAGTGCTTACAGCCCCGATCGATCGCTCTCCTCCGCCGTCGCCGCCTCCCCCGCTCGTCTCGCCTCGCCTCGATTTCTTAGATTGAAACTTACAAGCTTTTTTACAGAAGTTTCTAAAAAATCTCAAAAAATTCACAGGGAAGATGTAAATGGACAACTACTCCGTATACAAAGTTGCAGAATAAAATTAACAAATATTTATTAATTTTATATCTCATAAATTAAGTTGAGTACAAGGTTATATAATATCACCTTGAGTTTATTCTTGCAACTTTACAAGGTTATATAATATCACCTTATCCATATTTAAGAATGTTTTATAATTTTTTGATAATTATATTTCTATGGTTTTCACGTAGATACGGCTTCCACTGTATATTTAACCGTGAAGGAAGGGATCAGATTGTCAAAGTGACAGAGTAAAATGATTGAAGAGATTGCATGGCCGCGCAAAATTAACGCCCGGCCAAGCGCTCGGGTCACAACCATCCTAACTTGATGGGCCAATATGGGCTTCCACCTTTCGCGCCAACTAAATGGTATTGTGCTAAGGAAAAAAGTCCACTTTATATTTTTTAACTATGGTTGAGTTTTATTTACATTTCTCAATCCTAAAATCAGCTACAGAGTTTTCCTCAAATATTAAAACCAGTGCAAATTAAGTCCATTAACGGTTTCATCCTACGTGGTCCTCACATAACGTGCATATGACATGCTGACTAGGTATTTATTCCATTCAGGCACTTACAATTAACCCAAAAAAATAAAGAAGTGGAACCCATGTGAGGCCCACACCGTCTTCTTCCTCCACCCTCCCCTCTTTTCTGTCTTTCCCATCTGTCTCTTTCCTATCTTTCCCATCTCTCTCTCACGGTGATGGCGGGATGACGAGCTCGCCACTCGACTCCCCCGCCAGCGCCATGGCACGGTGGGCCCCCATAGGCCTCTTGAGGGCGTACGTGTCGTCGTCGCCTCGTGGCGGCATCCAAATCGACCCGGCGACTCACGTGGAGGGCTTCTTCCCCGACAACAACGACGCCGCCGCTGACGCCTGTTGCTTCCTTAGCCGGAGGAGCTTGCGCTAGCTGTCTGGACCGCCGTGGATCTAGATGCTGGCGATGAGGTCCTGCAAGCGAAAGGACAACATCGACTCCCCATTCTTTCCCCTTCCTACTTTCGGCGTCCTCGAGGCTTCCTCGCCGGCGATGAGCAGCAGGGGATGGCGGAGACGCCCCCTCCCTCTAGGCGGCATCTCGAGCGGAGGGAAGAGTAGGGGGTCGGGAGAAGGTGGAGATATTCTCCCTTCTCTCCACTCTCATAGCAAATTGAGCAGGGGAGCACCACCGACGGCGGTGGCGGCTGAGGAGTATAGATCGGGGAGCACCATGTCAACGCCACCGCGTTGGCGACTGCCTTAGCGAGCATCTTCTGGTTCTCGGCGTCCCTGGTTGCATCGGCAGCGGTGTCCTCGGGGACGTCCGCAGCGGCCACGGAGGTGCGGTGCACGACCTTGTTGGTGATGAGATCCTCCCCGCGGCCGTCGAGGATCTGGCGCACCTAGACACCGATGACTGTGGAGGCCATGGACCCTGCAACCTCGAGAAAGATAATTACAATCAATCACTAGAGGGTGGACTGCCCCTGTAACTGAAGATAGGAGATAGAGTAGGACTCGATTTTATGTTATTAAAGATTAGTCGGACTCTATCCTGAGTTATATTCAACTGGGTTTCCTACTCTGTAATGCTCACCTCTCTGCATATATAAGGATGGATAGGGAAGGAGGGGTAGGGAGTCCCCTGGGGCAGATCGATCCATACAGCGAAAACAATACATCATAACTGGAAATAGGATATTACCTCACCTTGAGGGCCTGAACTAGTATAAATATTCGTGTTATTTTGAGTTTATTAAGTTTAGATCCGATGAGTACCCCTATATTCAATACAACTGATATAAAACATTAACAGTGACCACGGACGACGTTGCCTAATTCATGTGGGTGGAGATGAAGAGCACCGTGTACTTTGGTGTGGGCCAGTTCTCTGCTGGGGAGAGAGAAGGGGGAGAGGCAGGGGGTAGAGAAAGGAGAAAGGAGGGAGGAGTGAGGTGGAGGGAGTGAGACCTACTGATATATGGGTCTCATTATATTTTTGTCTTTTTGTGTGACTGATATATAGGCCCACATATTTGTTTTAGTTTTTTATTTTTTATTTTTACTTTCAGTGTCACATAAGCATCACGTGAACGTCATATGGGATGAAGACCAAGTTGAACAAGCCATATAGACATCACGTCAGCTAAAACCGCTCTTATTACTGTTGAGGGACTGAACTTGATTTATACTGGCTTTAAGAGTTGAAGGATGCTGTATATCCAATTTTACGGTTGAAAGATTTAAAGTGGACCTTTTTTTCCTTGTGCCAAGATGTTCTCCTTGTTGTGGGCCTCGAGCGGCCTGTTATACCGTAGTGCAGCCCAGCAGATTGATTTGATCCCAGAATTTTTTGTATTTTTATATTTATTTATTAAAAGATTTGCAAAAGTAGATTTTTGTTTGAAAAAATTACAAAAATAGACTCCCACCGCCCTCCTAGAGGGCGATTTTTAAAAATCGCCCTCTAGGAGGGCGATATGATGACGTGGCTGACGGCCATCTGGTCCCCAGTCGACGCCAAAAACCGCCCTCTCAGAGGGCGGCAAGGGGGCCGCCTCCAAAATGCGCCCTGGGGGCCGGCCTTCCTCCCCGCGCTTGCTGCCCGCGCCCCCGCCCGCGCCCCTTGCCCGCGCCCGCGCCTGCTGCTCGCGCCCGCGCCCGCGCCCGCGCCCGCGCCCGCGCCTGCTGCCCGCGCCCGCGCCCGCTGCCCACGCCCGCGCCTGCTGCCCACGCCCGCGCCCGCGCCTACGCCCGCGCCCGCGCCTGCTGCCCGCGCCCTTCGCCCGCGCCGCCTACGCCTGCTGCCCGCGCCCTTCGCCCGCGCCCGCGCCCTCGCCCCGCGCCATTTTGCAGGCGGCACCCCGGAGTCCCAAAAACCGCCCGAGGAGAGGGCGGCAAGGGGGTGCAAAATGGCTGACGGCCGTTAGTCGGGGTCCAACGGCCGTCAGCCACGTCATAAAATCGCCCTCTGGAAGGGCGATTTTTAAAAACCGCCCTCCCAGAGGGCGGTAGGAGTCTATTTTTGCAATTTTTTCAAACAAAAATCTACTTTTGCAAATCTTTTAATAAATAAATATAAAAATCAAAAAAATTCTTTGATCCCACGGTTAACTCGGCCTTGCCTTGGGCCACCGCGTAGGGCCTCGTCCTGATGACGTTGGCGACGGAGTTTTTACTGTTACTAATTTAATTTTTTTTAATTTACAAAACTAATTTTAAAATTTTTCTTTTTACAGAAGTAGACTCTTGTCGCCGTGGGACAGGGCGGTATTTAAAAACCATCGTGGCCTAGGGCGGCAAATGGCCGAGGCCCACGGCGGCGTCACCAGGCCGTGACGGCGGCCCACGGCGTCAGCGGGCCACTCGCATTCCTCCCCATGCGCCCGTAGGCCGGTTTCCCTCTGTCGGCGAAGTGGGACTGGGGGTCCCACGTTCTGTGGGGACGCGTGGACCTCCGGCCACGTCAGCCCCTTCGGGCTCACAATCTGCACAAGTGGCGACCGACAGTTGCTAAGTGCCCGGGGCACGGAAGCTGCCCGGGCCCCGGTTCCGGGAGTGCCTTCCCCGGGTCCGGGAGTGCCCCCCCGGTGCGCTTCCTCTGGCCCGTGGCCCGGCGACATCGCCCGAGACCCGGGCACGGCAGCATCGGCCCCGGTCCCGGGCGCCGAGTTGCCCGGTCCCGGGTCCCCGCTCTCGGTCCCAGTGCCGCGTCCCCGGTCCCGGGTCCCCGCTCTCGGTCCCGGGTGCCGACCGCCTTGGCTCCCGGGTGCCGACCGCCTCGGATCCGGCCCCGGGCGCCAAGTCCCCCGGTCCCGGGTCCCCGGTGTCGGTCCCGGGTGCCGGCCGCCTTGGCTCCCGGGTGCCGACCGCCTCGGATCCGGCCCCGGGCGCCAAGTCCCCCGGTCCCGGGTCCCCGGTGTCGGTCCCGGGTGCCGGCGGCTTCGACCCCGATCCCGGGAGCCGACTGTCTCGGTCCCGAGTGCCGGCGCGGAGCACTCCACGCCGGGCACAAGGTTGACTTGAGCGCACCACTCCCCAACTACCTACATTAATGACGAGGCGACAGGCCTATCGACTCTGTCGCCTCCTCTGCCACGCGTGGGCGCCTCGTCATGGCTCCTCGTGGACTCCCTACTATGCAGTTAGAAGCCTTTTTGACTACGGAGGCTCTTTCCACTGCGCAACCGCTGTTCACAGTCAGAGCCTTTTGACTTGGAGGTGTACGCTGTCACGTCTCCACGCTCCAGCCGTCCTCCGCAGCCGACCTGCCCAGCGTGGACGCAGCAGACGGCAACAGGCAGGGACGTGCGACAAGACTTTGACAAGACAAATCATACCTAGCTCTCCCATGCACTGGCACTGTGGACTCCCCTGATTTTATAAAGGAGGACCCAAGCCACCGCGAGGGGGAGAGACCGAACTGGACAGAGCTTTCCCCGTCTTCTGCTCCCAAGCTCATTCTCTAGCCACTGTTCCTCTTCTCCGGCTCCGGCCGTGAGCTAGCTTTACCTTGTAACTACCACATTACATTCATCCACCACAGATAGCATACACACAGGAGTAGGGTATTACGCTTCCGAGCGGCCCGAACCTGTATAAATCCTCGTGTCTCCTCTGAGTGTGCTGTTCATCGTCTTCTTCGCGTATCTTTCTGCTACACCCGAAGCCGGCTTCGCCTGAGAACAACTCCCCTGGCCGAATCTCAAAGGGGGGTCTCCTGACTTCCCGCCGTCGAGGTTTCATCCTCCGACACCCTCCCCGGCCTCTTCCTCCCCACGCGCCAGTGCCCGTGCCCGTGCCCGTGCCCGTGCCCGTGCCCGTCCCCGCGTCCGCGCCCGCACCCGCACCCAGCGCCCGCGCTCGCGCTCGTCTCCCGCTCACTCTCTCCCTGCGCTTGGGGCCCGCGTGTCAGAGCGCCTCCCGCTGACTGGCCGGGCCCGCCTGCATTCTGCACTCTGCAGGCGTCATGGGCATTCGCCGCCCTAGGCCATGGCGGCAAGCCCACATGGCCCCCCGGCTTAACGGCGGCCCACGCCGTTAGCACCCCCTCACGGCCAGGCCATTTGCCGTCTTGGGCCACGGCGGTTTTTAAATGCTGCCCTAGCTCACGGCGGCAAGAGTCTACTTCTGTAAATAGAAAAATTTTAAAATTAGTTTTGTGAATTAAAAAAAAATTAAATTAGTAACAGTAAAAATTCGTCAGCGACGCACGTGAGGAAGAACCGGTCGCCGACCACCTGCACCGCACGACGCAGTCGGAGGCGCCGGCCATGCACCATCATCCGGTCCCTGAACTCCAACGTCTGCAGCTGGATCGATCGTCGCGCCGGGGAAGGCCACGACGGGGAACGGGACGAGGGGGATCGCCGCCGATGCTGACGGCTCGTATTCACCGTTCCCCCGAGGTAGAGCTACAGTGCCGGCCTTGCATTTCCAGGACGGAGTGCTTCGATTGCTGAGTTAAATGAACACTCTTGAGGAGAGCCATCTCACCAGCTGTTACAGTGTGCAGTTCATCAGTTGTACTAACTTGTATGGTATTCAGCAAGACAACCACAAGAAATGCAGGTAGAACCAGGGTTTACCAAACTATTAATGACGCGAAAACCGGGGTTAGCGGTTTTCACGAATACCGGTTCCGTTGGCTTATGGTAAAATCAGGTTAAATTTTGTTAAGAAAATTTAAATTCAGTTTGAATTTTTTTTGCACTTAACCGAAAAATCTAGCGGTTTGTGTTATGAGCCGGTTTGGGAAGTCAATCTTCGTGAAAACTAGACCGTTTTCAGATTTGAATCTAATAACATCAATTGCATGTCATAAAATTATATCCTAATAAAGTAATGGAAAAAATTTGAAAATATTACTTTTTTTTCGTGTTTTGCAAATATATACACGCTAACAGAGGAATGGCAGAAATAGTCATCCCCCGCGGCGGCGTAACGCGGCACTGAGCTGGTGGCGCGGTCCCCGGGCGTGGTACGGGCGGACCCATGGCTTCGGGGCGCGGCACCGCGTGGTACTATGGCTCCAACGCGCGGCACAGCCGCTGTGGACACCCCGGAAGTGTATTATGGAGAGTAATTGCTATGACAACGCGAAATATTTAGATGGATGGGGTCTCGAATCAAAATCAAATAAGTGCGGTAACCATCCATTCTCATCGCAGCCTTGCCATAATATTTACCCATTCATAATACAAATCCAAAGCACCCTATCATCGGGGAAACACCATCCCGTCATCGCCCTATCATCTGTCCAAGTCAAACATATTCTCAATTATAAATCAGAAGTTATTCTTTTTAGATTTTAACCCATCTATTCGTATTAAACTAGTTTTGAACCGATAGCTCCATCTATCGGATTTTTCTAAGTCTAGAAATAAGCATGGCTAAGCATTCGATAAAATAAAAGTATCCCAAAGTCCTTAACCAGGGGTGACAAGGTAAAAACATGGAATCAACAACCAAGGAATGAAAATGCATACAAATGGGGCAATATTAACTCTACCCGTTTTCCCATTTTAAAAAGGATTGAACATGCATATAGATATTGTTTTCGCAAACAAATCAATCTATTGAAAACATAGGTTCAATATGCTTAGATGCTTGCCTTGCTGCTGCGATGGTTCACACTCAACCTCAAGTTCTTTATCCACATACTCCGAGTTGTCTGAATCTATCGATAAAAAGCAAATATGCAAATAAGAATCAATTAAATATGTCTATGCAAAAATGATCAATTAATTATGAGATAAATACAGTAGGTATTTAATATTTTAAAGTGAATTTTAGTGAAAGAATCATTTCAAAATCTTTTACGGTTTATGAGTTACAAAAATAACAAGATAAAAAGGCTAAAAATGGCTGTTTTGTAGTTATTTATATTGTAAACTTAAGTTATTATATTTGACTGACATTTTCTATTAAGATTTCAAGAAGGCATGTATTTTTATATAAAAGAGCATAGCCTACTGGTTCCAACAAAACTTGGTTCACTAAAATTTGATTTAAAAAGATTTAGATATGAATTTCTCAAGTTTGTCAAAAAGAAGGGTTAGAAATTACTTAGGTCTATTTTGGGAGGTAGTTTTGTCAAAAACAATTTTCCACAACAAAGTTTACAATTTTCTGAGTTAAACAAAAGTGGTTTCATATTTTTAGCAGTTAGGATGAATTTTTCTAGAAATTTATAAACTTCTAGGTTATAAAGAGGTATATAATAGATATTTCCATCTTTAGAGAAAAATCCTACACATAAGTCCTCACTTTTTATTTTACAACATTAAAGAGAACATTTTTATGAATCCATAGAAATTTGGTTCACCTCAAAAGGAGTTATAAAGGATTTCCTAGAAATATTCCAAGTTCCTAGGCACAAAATAAGTTACTTTTAATTTATATTATTTTATAGATATTTTCTGTACAGAAGTGTCCTATTTTATTTCACAGTATTAAAGTTTACAAATTTACAGAACTAACAAAATTGGTTTCACTCAAAAAGGAGTTAAAATGAAATAGTTATGGATTTTCAAAATTTGACCATTTTTCTGTTTTAAATTAAATCCCTTAATCATTTTATTCTTTCTTCTTTTCTCTTTCCCCCCAGCCCGGGCCTACCTGTCGGCGGCACAGAACAGGGGAGGCGCAGGATGGCTGGGCCGTCGGTTCTGTTCGCCGGAGCTGACGGCGAACGGCTGCTCGGTTGAAGTCGTGGCCAAAAAGGAAAATGTAGTCGAGGTCCCGGCGAACCTAACGGTGCTCGCGAATTCACCGGTGATGGACCGTAGCTCGCCGGCGGCGAGCTTGAGCGGCGGCTGTGTTCGGGTTGCACGTGGATGTGTCAAAGCAACCTCAAACCGCGCCAGGAAATGCATGGAATGGGTGTTAGGGGTCTTCAGGAGACTCACAGTGCCCCTGGATAGGTCGGGCGAGCTCGCCCGAGGTCCGACGACGGTGGAGTACTCCTGGCAGCGGCAAAAATCAGCAAGGCGACGACGATCGCTATCTTCGGCTAACCAACTAGCGATTTAAACCATGCAAGAGGTCAGTGAGGTCACGAGGAAGCTGCTCACGCGAGGAATCGGAAGATGGCTCACCGGTGCAATGGGAACAGGCGCGGCGGATCTCGGCTGGAGCCAGAGAAGATAGTGGTCGATCTCGGCGCTTAGGGCTCAGTTTCCCGCAATTTTTGGGGCGCTCTACTCCTGATGCCGAGGAGGAAATGCTGGTGCAGCTGCTCTGCCAGGGACGAGCTCGAACGGTAGGAACGCCGGCACGACGGCGCGGTTGTGCGCGGCGGTGCTCTAGGGCGTGCTCCCGAGTGCCGATGGCGAGGCGGCGTTCCCGGAGATTGACTGCGAGATAGGGGACCGGATTAGGGCAGGAGCCATGGCATGCGGAGGTGAGTAGGGAACGCGACAGAGACAACAAGATCGCCGGAGGACCGAGTGGCGACGGCGGCTTCTTCTCCACGGCCGACAGCAAAGAAGAGGAGAAAAAGGGAGCCAGAGGAGCTCTCCCTCGGTTTCTCAGCTCTCAGGTGAAGTTGTGAGGTTAGGCTAGGGATGGCAACGGGTCGGGTGAGGTGCGGGTGGAGCAAAAACCCGCCCTCGACGGCGCCCGCGACACTTGGCCACACCCGCCCTCAATGAGACCCGCGGGTGGAATATCACACCCGCGCCCGCACCCGCGGGTCACCCGCGGGTGTCGGGTCACCCGCGGGTACGTTCATTACATAATAATTAACATATCAAAATAATCATAACAATGAATACAACCAGAATTTGACATCCGAATTACTATCTCAGAATTGCAGGACACAATCAATAACATAGTCTTATAATTACAAACACTACTGCAATGACACTCCCATGCAGTCATACACAATACATGCACATCTCAAGTTCTCAACAGCACTACAGCAAACAGCCAAATAATATAGTCTTACATCTCAGTATCAGGTTCCCAGCATATTACAGACTTAAGAATAATAGAGTACATCTCACACAACCACACATAGTGACATTTCACATTTGAAGATCAATATGTAAATCATCCATCAATAATGTCGGACTCAAGATCATCCTAACAAGCCAAAAAGAAGTCAAATTATGCAAAGATCCAATGCAAAGATAGGCCAAATTAAGTAGTAAGAAAACACAAGAATGGCGTACCGATGCTTCCTCTTCATCGTCAAGACATGTCATCAATGCATTGACAATAGGAGACTCAAACCCTGATAGAAGGAAATAGTTAGTGCTGTCACAAATAAAAGAAAACAAAATTAAAATGGGGAACTATCAAAAATGAAAGGAAGGAAACAATTGGTATGTAAGATACACACCTAACATGTCAGCGCGAGACCAAGCTTGCATACACATCAAAGCTTCCACCATTTTAGGGGCAAGTTTGCTACGACTAGGGCTAATGATCCTCCCACTAGTACTAAAGACAGACTCAGATGCAACTGTTGTCACAGGTATTGCCAAGATATCTCGAGCAATCTTTCTCAAAGTAGGATACTTCAACCCTCCAACATTCCACCAACTAATGATGTCCAAATTTGTTGTTTTATCTAGCATTTCCTCTTCCAAGTACAAATCCAACTCTGTGCCCACATAAGTAATTGGCATAGCCGGTTCAGAAGACAAGTAATTATCAAATATTTCATTGACCGCGGCATCGCCTTCGTTTTGGACTGTACTGCTACTGCCACCAACACAGAAACCATCTGTTGTGCCAAAACCCTCCATAGAACCTTGGTATTCCTTCACCAATTCTACCAACAGATCCTTAAATTTCTTAACTTCTCTAACCATACCTTCAGCTCCATAAATTTGGGTATACATAGCATACAAGAATTTCATTTTATACCGAGGATCTAGAACTATGGCAACTGCCATGAGACCATGAACATCTGTCCAATATTTCATAAATTTCTCTTTCATGGCTGATGACATGTCTTCTATGATGGGGTTATCACTAGTTTGCCATTTCTTAATAGCTAGATAAATACCACACACTTTGTAAAAAAACAGGTTTGCTGTGACATAAGAAGTTCCTGAAAGTAATTCAGTTGTATCATAGAACAACTTCAACCTATCACAAAGATACCTAGCAAAATTCCAATCTTCAGCTGTAGGCTGAAAAGGAGCACACAGTTTTTCTTTCTTTGCAAGGCGATCAAACACAGGTATGTATGCCAGTGCAGTGCTAAGCATAAGATATGTGGAGTTCCATCTAGTTTTAACATCAAGAGCTATCCTTTTATCATATGCAATGCCCTCTTGTGCAACGGTCTTTTCAAACCGTTCATGTCTTTTGGGTGTGGCTGACCAAAACCCAATACTTTCACGAATCCTCCCAATTGCCTCTTCTACAACTTTTATACCCATTGCATCTTTTACACCCATTCCATCTTTCACAATAAGGTTAATAATATGTGCAGCACAACGCATATGCATTAATTTACCCTTTAACATAAGAGAGGCAAGAGGCATCTTATCTTGCAATTCCTTCATAGCATTGTCATTGGTGCTGCAATTGTCAAGAGTCACCGTCGACACCTTCTTCTCAATGTGCCAATCCATAAGTATATCATGCAGGACTTCACTTATAACCTCAGCTGTATGTGGGTGTGGTACATATAAAAACCTACAAGTAGAATAAAAAAAATGAGAGATGAGATTAGCCTACAAGTCAAGTAGTGAATCCAAAACAGAAGCTTATTGTTACCTCAAAAGATAACTTTTCAGCTTCCAATTCTCATCAATATAGTGGACAGTCACAGCCATGTACCCTTTTTTTTTGATGATTTGCTGTCCACATGTCCGTGGTGACGGCAATACGAGATTGCTCTTGCTGGAATTGCTTCATAATGGATAGTTTTTGCACTTCATACATATCCAATATATCCTTCCTAATTGTATTCCTTGAGACTACTTTAAACAAAGGTTGCAAAGCAGCACAAAACTTTCGAAAGCCAGTATGATCAACAATAGATAGTGGGTACTCATGGACACAAATCATTAGTGCAAGTTCTTTCCTAGCAAGATATTGATCAAAGACATATTTCTCTACAACAACTGATCCATCCTGATTTTTTGACAATTTCAAAGTGGACTGTTTTAGGCCATGTCTTACTTGCCGAGCTTCACAACTAGCTATGTGGCCATGCAAGTGTTTGGTGCCACTTCTACCTTCAGCTGAAAGCTGTTTGTGACACCAATTGCATTCAGCTTTCCATTTACCACTTACTTTTAATTTTTTGAAGTCTTGCCATACAGCAGACTTGAGCTTCCTCTTATTACCAACTACAACAGGATCATCACCACTATCTACTTCAACCACATCAGTACCTTGTGTTGGTTCACTAGTAGCAGCATCTGATGGAGTCAGATCTCTAGATCCAGCACCAGCACCTGATGAAGGAGTTGGAGCTCTAGAACCTCGAGGAGTTGACATGCTATATCACTACACAAACAAATCAGAAAAAGAGATTAGAAATTTAAGAGCAGTACTACATGCTATATCCTGAAATGGACTAACATATCAAGCATTCGAGACTCAACCAGCACCTGCACTGGACCAGCACCTGCACTGGGCGTCGGGTCAAGAGGAGACGAGGAGAGACTAAGAGATGGGAGGCGCCGGGGAGGCGCGGGGGCCTGGGCGAGTGGGCGGCGGCGGCGGTGGGGAGGCGCGGGAGTGGGCGGTGGCGGCGGGGAGGCGCGGGGGCCTGGGCGGCGGCGGCGGGGAGGCGCGGGGGCCTGGGCGAGTGGGCGGCGGCGGCGGTGGGGAGGCGCGGGAGTGGGCGTGGCGGCGGGGAGGCGCGGGGGCCTGGGCGGCGGCGGCGGGGAGGCGCGGGGGCCTGGGCGAGTGGGCGGCGGCGGCGGTGGGGAGGCGCGGGAGTGGGCGGTGGCGGCGGGGAGGCGCGGGGGCCTGGGCGGCGGCGGCGGGGAGGCGCAGGGGCCTAGGCGAGTGGGCGGCGGCGGCGGTGGGGAGGCTCGGGAGTGGGCGGCGGCGGTGGGGAGGCACAGGGGCCTGGGCGGCGACGGCGGCGGGGAGGCGCGGGGGCCTGTGCGAGTGGGTGGCGGCGGCGGTGGGGAGGCGCGGGAGTGGGCGGCGGCGACGGTGGGGAGGCTCGGGAGTGGGGGCTTGCGGCGGGGAGGCGCAGGGGCCTGGCGGCGGCGGCGCTGGCGGTGGGGAGGCGCGGGACTGGGCGGCGGCGGCGGTGGGGAGGCGCGGGAGTGGGCGACCAGACCGAGAGAGAATGAGAGATGGGAGCAGTGGCTTGCTGGCTTGGGAGATGGCACCTAGGTTTTGTTTGGGTTGGGCTGATTGTAGACATGGGCCTTTGTTTGCGGGGCCCGATAGGCGCCCGCGGGTGAACTTCGTCACCCGCGCCCGACCCGCGTCTATCGCGGGCCCCGACCCGATGACACCCGCGGGCACGATTTTGCACCCGCGCCCGCGCCCGTCGGGTGCGGCGCCCGCGGGCGCCCGCGCCCGCGGGTGTGATTGCCATCCCTAGGTTAGGCTAGCTAGCTGGAAGAGTTAGAGGGCGAGGGAAAGAGTTTTTCACCTGCCACGACATTGAACACGCGCCGCAAACCTTCTGTGTCGACCCAGGGCGTGTTCCTTAACTTGGGTTGGCTGGATAGCAAGCTGGGCGAGCTAGGGGCACTGCCAGGTGGGTCTAGGGCGTGGTGGTCAAGGGATAGCAGAGAGGGTTGGGTAGAAAAATTGGTGAACACTGATTTTGAGGGGTTTTTCTGGATTTTTCTCTTCCTCTCACTTTAAAAATCAAATTGAGTATGTAAAACTGGTGTTAAAAATATGGTGATTTTTTTGTAGCTAGCTCAGAGTACCTAGGTTCCATTTTCAAAAGTTTCACACAAAAATTCAAAATGGTTTGCTCACAGAAATTCAAAGAAAAGGACCCAGGCTGAAAATTGTTTGAATTTTTAAGGGGTCTAAACTATTGAAATAAATTCTGTAAAAATTATATTAATTCATGATAAATAAACTAATATTTGAATAAATTATCTCTCATATACACTTCTGTTCAATTTGATGCACTTTTTAGTAGTGTTTTGTTTTTGCTGATTTAGGGTTTAATTATTGAGGGTTTTTAAAATATTGTAAACTTTAACTTGCATGAAGTGACAATGCAAAAATTTAAATTGCATTCTAATGACAGTAGGGCATAACACTAATTATCTGAAATTAAATCTAGGGCTATGACAGCCGCGGTGGCGCGTCATGATCGCGTGGCACCGCGCCGGCCTTGCTATGACCGCGGTGCTGCGCCTCCCTAGCGCGGCATCGGGAGCGGTACCGCTCGTTGGCGGTGCGGCACAGGGGTAGGGGAGCACTACCGCTTACCCGCCGCACGGCACCGTGCGAACTAATTGCCACTAAGTTAAAATTTGCTCCAGAAATTTGAAACTTTCCGTACCTTCGAATCCTCTCCAAATTGCCGACTCTGTCTTCCGAAAAATCTGGAGTGTAAACTTATGAAGTTATAAACTTTTGCACGGTACCGCTCTCCCTCCGCTTCAGTAGGTTTGCTTACTTTGCAAACTCACGGTCCTGTTTTACGGTAAGGCCTAAGTATTCACATATGCTTACTTTGAAGATAGAGCCACTGAGTTTGCAAAGTGGGCAAACGTATTGAAGCCCACAACTTTAGCTCGGTACGTAAACTCTCTAATTTTGCCACCACAGTATATTTTGCACTCTCTTTCAAACATGACCTCCTTTTATAGGCATGTATGGATGTCACGTTGTTCTCTTTAATTACCACATGTAAGGACGAAATGCTTTCGGCGCATTAATCACAAAATGCTTTCGGCGCATTCAATACAAAACACTTTCGGTGCATTAGGAGAAAAGCTATCGGCGTTGTTGTCTTGAAGTGCTGCGGTCAGTACCCTCTGCCCTATATAAACCATTGGTTCGATCAGATGAGGCACATAACTTGTTACAAACACTTATTGGAAACGTAGTGTTGCAATACCAGAATATTTAGCAAATTATTGAGCATTCGACCTTGTGTAGTTGACATCTCTCATAAAGTTCTTGTCGCAAGAATTTGTTTTGAGAAATTGCAAGCACGGTACTGGTGAGGTCATCTAGTAAGGTGAATTTAATGACATAAAATTTCCGTTCTCTAGTTCAAAATATCATACATTCGGCCAATGTAACCACTAATTTTAGGATTTAATTATGTGTTTTTACATATAGGTACGATTAATGGCATCTAGACGATGGAGACATGAACATCCTGACTGGAGGAGGGATCCGTTCGAAGGACTTATCCCACCATGGACGGACCGTCCATTGTGCCACTGTGGTGATCGGTGTCAACTTGAAACAGCCATGTTGCCGAGCATTCATGGGAGGAGATTCTTCCTATATCCAAACAGGAACGAGGAATATATTATATGTCAGACCTATTTAAACTGTTTTTTAGGTGTACAATATAGTTTAAACACAGCTAATATATTTGTTCGCAGAACGACATAAGAATGTGCAGATTCATTGAATGGATTAACACGGAGAATCCACAATTTGATGGAACACGGTGATACACACCTGCTGAAACAAGAGCTCAGTACATCCGCAGAAAGGAGGAGTACGAGCGCAGAATGTAGGCCAAACGAATCGACTGGAGAAGTAATCATCTAAGCCTCCCTCCATGGATGGAGCGTCCTGAGTGCGTATGCGACGACCGTTGCCAAGTTGCAACTTCTTTGAGACAAGAAATTTTAGGGATGAGATACCTTATTTATCCAAACGTCGATGACGACTTCGTTGTAAGTTGTGATGTAAATTTAGTTTCTTGGATCGTTGTAGTCGTCAGTTAATCTACCATATGTATGAACAAAGTTTAGCACATTACACAAGCAGAGCCGATGATGTGTACATTTACAAGGTGGATTGACACGGACAGACCGCCGACCGATGCACGAATGATAACACAAGCTGAAACAATGTCACAGTACATACGGGCGAAGGAGGAGCACGAGCGATGAGTTGAGGCGGCTAGCTTAGACTGGAGAAACAATCCATTTAGGGTGCCCGAATGGTCTGAGCGTCCAAAGTGCGCATGCAAAGATCGATGCTAGGTGACGACATCGTTCGCAGAAGGGATGTATGGGAAGAGATATTTTATTTGCCCGAACATGGATGATGATTTCGTTGTACGTCTTGCTCGTACTTTCATATGATCTTATCTACTTTGAACATTGCTAAAAGAGTGTTATTTACATAGGAAAATCCAAGAGTGTGTGGGTTCACTTCGTGGATTGATTCTGTGAAGCCGAACTACGAAGACGGAAGGGTTATGGAGGCTAAAACAATAGCGGAGCACACTCGGAGGAAGAACGAGAATGGTCAAAACCTAGTTCAACCGTAGAGAAAGCATCGGTAGCAACCCAACCTTGTTGTGTATTGGCAAGGTCACCAAACGCTGGCCTTTTAGTAATAGTTTGTAAACAATAAAGGCGTACTCGTACAAAATTCCATGACCCTTGTATTGCACAATAAAATAGTTATACGTCGATCATGTTAGTAAATGTGGTACACGTTGGATCATTGGAAACAAATTATTCATATGTTATAAAAAAACTTGCATGTCTAACCTCCGGAATGTACAATTTTTAATTTCACCTCCTCTACCGCTTGCGCCTTTCTCGTCGTTCTCCTTCTTTTTTCCGATGCGAATAACAGCTAAAGTGAGCAAGTGGAGAGAATATTAATACAACAAACTAATATTTACGTCAAAACTAGTATTTCACTCTAATGCGTACCAAAAAAATACTTCATAAAAATATTTAAACTAAATTACATGTGTATTACCATACTACTAGATTCCTCCTCTACCGCTTGCACCTCTCTCGTAGTTCTCCTTCTTTCTTCCTATGCGAAAGAGAGCACAACGGAGTAAGCAAAGATACGAAATAGAGCTGAGAAGAGCAAACGAAATAGACCTGAAGAGAGCGATCGGAGAGAGCAAATCTTGTTGCTCTCCTCCTTCGTCATCCTTTTATTCCTGTGAAGGCAACGTAACGAAAGTAGAGGAGAGAGTAAAGAGATCGACAGAAGTGACGTGAAGTGATAGAACACTGTGATTAACGATGCATACTCCAATTCTTTTGCTCGCATGCTAGGTTGTCAGAAGGCAGGGCGACCTAAAGTGAACGTTGAGTGGCCAGCTGCATCGTTGGAGTGGGAGTTCACTGGGCAGCTGCGTGGGGACAAAACACAGTGCCGCGGGATGGGTGCGCGGCATCGCTGTCACTGCTCGCGGTGCTGTGGATTGGTCACGCGGCACCGCCTGTCCCGACCGGTGCCGCGGGATGGGAGCATGGCAGCGTTGTCCGCTCTCGCTGACCGATGCCGCGGGATGGGCGCGCGGTACCACCCCGCCGCGCGGTGCCATGCGTTCGAACCGCGGGACCACCCCGTCCCGTGCGGTTCCGCGCGTTCAAACTGCGGGACCGCCCTGTCCCGCTCGGTTCCGCGCATTGGAATCATGGGACCGCTCCCATCCCGCGCGGTTCCTCTTTTTGGAAACGTGGGTTCCCCCGTTCCATGCGTTCGAGCCGCGGGAATGTGCGTTGCCGCTTCTCAAAGCCGCGGGACCGTGCAATGCTGCATCCCAACACCGTGGAAGAGCAATATTTTTGCGACTCCCCCGTTCGACCGTATATATTTGCAAAATGCGAAAAAATAATATTTTTAAATTTTTTTCATAAAGTAACCATTAGTCAAAATCTTGTCCTAACTAAAACTAATGGGCCTCTGTCTAAAAAATATAAGGTGTATTCTATTTCAATAGGATAAGACTTTAACTAACAATTACTTTACTAACATATCATTTATATTAGACAAAAACATAATCATAAGAAAGTACATTTGAAATGAATATAATAACATCGATTTTATGTTAGAAAAATATATATTCTAATAGAATAATGTTGTTCAAAGTCTTTTCTTAATGAAATAAAATACGTCTTATATTTATGGGTGGAGGTAAAAAAGTCTAATAGATTTAAATTTAAAAAGTGGTTACATACAGCATTTGGCTTGTAGCTTTCGACAATATATTTGTATGGAAAATTGGAGGCTAAAATCTAATTCTGAAGACCTTGTCAAGTTAAACCATGCCCTACAAAATTTGACAGGAACAGAAGTTGGCTTTTTGTTATGCTTATACACTCTAATTAATAGAAGCATACACTTTCTTCATGGGGGATCAGTACACCATTTTAAGTGCTCGATCACTATTCCAGTAAGGCAGTTGGTGCCACCGGAGCAGAACTTGTATGCACGTCTCCAACTAAGGGATAGTTTGATCATGAGGGAAGAGAGAAGAGTAAGAAGATTACGTAAAACAACATAAGCCATTAGCACATGATTAATTAAGTATTAATTATTTTAAACATGAAAAATAAATTAATATGTTTTTAAAGAAACTTTTATATAGAAAATTTACAAAAAACGCACCGTTTAGCAGTTCGAGAAGCATGCTCACGAGAAACGAGGACTTTTTTCTTCTCAACCAGCACTTCTGAACTATCCTAAGGCCCCATTCGGATTGGCTCCTTGGCTGAGATTTTCGGCCATACGCAAAACGAGACGAGCCATTACGTATAGTTAATTAAGTATTAAGTATTACAAACTTAAAAATGGATTTATTGATTCTTTTAAGAAACTTAAAAAACAAAAAAGATGAGTAAATTTCAGAAAACCCCATATTATATGGTTCAAGTTGTATAAAACCTTAAGTATTGTGACGGGTGGTATATTACCGTATGTATTATGGTTCTAAAGTTTCACAAAACCCTAGCCCTATACATGTTGAGTACATATTTACTTAACATTTATAAAATATAGAGTGCATATGAACATTTTAAATTGTTGATTTCTTGATTAAATTTGTTGGTTTAACACTTCACTACTTTGAAAATATTGTTTTCGATATGCTGAAATTAATTGAGACTAATAAATGTGGGGTTTTATAAAAAACTTAGACTATAAAACCCATAATTATATACGACAAGTTATAATACCTATGATTTTCTGCAACTTTGACCAATAAACATGGGGTTTTCCGAAAATTACTCTAAAAAGTATTTACAAAAAACACACTATTTAGCAGCTCTGGAAACATGCTAACGATAAACGAGGGAGTAGCTCAACCGAGTTTAGGTGGTACAATTGAACGCTATCTAAGTCCAACTGAGTTATTATTATGGATTATCTACTTGATTATAGGGATAAATTAAATAATTAATAAATAAAATTAAAATAAAGTGGTCAAAGTTGGAGCAAATAATCCGGTCAATATAAGCTTAAAAAAATAGGGCCTGGTTCATGGCAAAATTTTTTTGTTTTTCAAAGACACTTAATTTGTACTATTTGGGTAGCTATACATATCGATGCAGCACCAAAATCCAAAACCACAGCTTAATTTGATTCACTGTGTGTGGGAGTGAAAGAGATCGAGATGGCGGAAGAATGCATAAGCCGATAGCGGAAGAATGCATTTTTTTTGATAATGATGGCGGAAGAATGCATAAGGGTGTGTTTGATTGGATGGATATCCCTAGATGGGAGATGACCATCCTAGTTTTTTAAATGTTTGGTTGGTGGGTAAGGGTGAATGGGACGATCACCGTAAAAAAAAAAATTCCCTTAAGATGCTGGATGAGGCCACCCAGCAAATTTGGCTGGATGAGGCCATCCAACTTCGCTAACCTTGATCATTAGTAAGTGATTAGTGATAATTAGTCTATTTTAGTGTTAATTAGTAACTTCTTGTCAAGATTAGTGTTGATTAAGAATAAATAAGCTATTTTTGTGGTAATTAGTTTTGATTACAATAAAATTAATAGTAATTACATTTTTATTAATTAATAGTTAACCATGCTCATTTCATCCACCCTCATTCATGCAACAAAACAAAAAAATTGGCTTATTCCATTCACGTAACTAAATATCTAATTTGGATATCCTCATCTCTATAAACATGAATAGGCATATCCTATCTAATCTTGTCTACGAACCAAACGGACTCTAAGGGCGTGTTTGGTTGCCTATATTGTATCTGGCTCACATGCGTAGATGCAGGCGAGCGTCGTTTGGTTGCCTGCATTGTCGTCGGGGCCTGGTTCCGCTCGTGGAAAATGCCCTCTCGAGCCAGGCCCGCTGGAAACGCAGGAATCGAGCTTTGCTGCTCGTCCCGGCTGCGCTCATGCAAGCACGGGGACGCACTCATGCAGGAGGCGAGATGAGTGCATGCAGGAGGAGAGAGGGGGTCGTGCTCCTGTCACCTCCCTCTCCCCCATTTGCTAGCTTGGCTGCTCCACTCTTTGTCGCCATCTCCATCGCTGCCTAGAGCCCTTCGAGGAGGATGTTGGAGAGGAGCGCCGTCATCGTTGCCAGTGCCTTCCTTGTCGCCCTCCTATCCCTTCTCTAGCCATGGAACCTGTAACACCCTGAAATTCCCTAATTACGTAAATTGTGTGAAAAGAAAATTTTAGAAATTATTTTAAAAGTCTTAAGGAGTGAAAACATTAAATCAGAGAAAATTCTCAACTAAAGTTAGCCTGGATTTAATTTTATAAAATACTTTGCTTAATTCTTTACCTCCTAGAATTTTCTGGGAATTAATTGAGCAAGGAAAGTATTTTTAATAAATGAAACAAGCATTTTAGTAATTAAATAAAAGAAAAATCAAATTAAAATCCTCTTTCTGCCTTTGGGCCGAATCCGGCCCGTCATTGTGCACTCATCCCCTCCCGCACGCGCTGTAGCCCACAGCCTGTGGCCGCCTATGCTTGTCACACCCTGAAATTTTCCCCTTAAATAGAGCCACACAAAATATATTAAAGAAAAAACCCCAAAGAAATTATTTTAAAAGGCCAAGGGAATTAATTAAATAAGTAAAATACAAAATAATAAATTATCAAGGCTGGAAATATTTTTCCTATATTCTCCCTGCCAATATACACTAACAGGAATTTTTCTGGAATTTTTAGAGCACTGGAAGTATTTTTAATAAATCAAAACAAATTATCGGAATTAAAAACCTAATGGAATCTCCTTTTCTTTTTTTCTTTCCTTTTCTCTTTTCCTTCTTTTTCTTCCCGCCGGGCCGCCGGCCTAATCCTGTTTCTCGGCCTGCCGCAGCCCGCGTCGCGCGAGTGCCTCCGCGTGGACCCCACCTATCAATCGCACCATGCGCGCGCCTCTCCTCTCTCTTTCTTTGCCGCGTGGGCCCCGCCGGTTAGTGTTTGCTCGCCCATGCCCCCGTTCCCCCCTCACCGCCGTCGGGGCCTGCCTGTCAGCTCACTTAACCATGCGGCCCCCTTGCCCTCTCTCTGCATTCGAGCCCTGCCTGTCAGGGAGCCGTTCCGCCCCTCCGCTCTCCTCGCCCTGACGTGTGGGACCGGGGGCCCACACGTCAGACCCGTCGTCAACCTCCTGCCGAAACGGCAGGAGAGGATCCGCTCGCCCCCGCCGTGCGATTTCGCCTCGGCCCATGATCTCCTACCCTCTCACGTGGTTCAAATGACGCGGACGTGGTTGTCTATTTGTTCCCCCACTCCTCCGCTTTCTTCGTGCACGCCCACAGGCGAATTTCGCCGATCCCGCCATCGCCGCCCCCCCCCCCCAACTTTCTCGTGAAATTCGACCAACCCGGCCACGAACTCCCGCAGCCGAGTGCATAAAAACCCTCCCCGTGCTCAGCCTTCACTTTCCCCTCAATTGCCCCCATCTGTTGAGCTCTCTAACCCCCTCCGCGCCGAGTTCTCAAGTGCCACCGCCGCTGTAATCGTCGCCGCTCCCGTCTCTCGCCACTGCCAGGTTCGCCACGCGTCAGAGCACCCAGTCCACTAGCCCCTTGAGCCCCATCGCTGCTAGAGGCCTGTTCTCCCTATTGACCTCCTCAGTGAGTGTTTCCGCTAGCCGTCGGCCGCCAAATTCCGCCAATTTACTTGGCCGTTTTAGCCCTAACGTCTTCCTACACCGTTCCTAGATTCTCCCGCACCTCGTCTGCGCTTCCGTCGTTGCCTTGCACTGCCGGAACGCCATCGCCATCGTCTACCCGAACCTCGCCGCCGCCAATCCCCTCTGCTCGCTGTCGTTTGCCGCTCTCCTTCCGTCGCCGCACCACGGTGAGCACCCCGTCGCATTCCTCACCTCCTCCACCGCTCACTGCTGCCCTCTGCCGCACCGGATGGTCACTGGTGGCGACCATTGGGCCGCGCGGGCCGGTGGGCTCGGCCTCGGCTTGACCACAGCCGTCCGATCTGCCCGGCAGATCGCGCCTGTGTGCGTGGACCGGGTCCACGTGCGCTGCCCTCCCCGCGCCGCTGACCTGTGGGCCCCGCTTGTCGGCGCCGGTTCTCCGTGGTCCGCTGGCACAATAATCCTTTTTAATTGCGCAATAAATCGATTAATAATTAATTTGCATAGTGAAATCACAGTAAAACTTCCAAAATTCATAACTAATTCATACGAACTCCGATTAATTCTATCCAAATTTCATTAAATCCAGAAAAATGCCAAGAATCCATTAAAAATACTTTCAGCCCCCTGTTTTAGTGTCCACATGTACTTTTTTAATTGTTTGTGTTTTGTTTGTGCTTTGTGTGCTATAGAAACTGACGCAGTCGACCCTCTAGTTTACTACAAAGTCGTTGTCGAGTTCGCCAAGCTGGAGCAAGGCAAGTCGCATCGTTTTCTCGATCATTTTATACCCATTTATTGCAAATTATTTGTTTTAAATTAATAGACATGCATTATTTCATCATTTCATGTGGGAAGGTTGACCTATTTAAATGCAATTTTAATTGCTCTGACTTAATTCCACCTGTACACTTTTGTAGCTGGGTAATAATATGACTAGAGGCTATTGTTAGGATGCTTAGCCCTGCTTAGAAACTTTTAGCTCACATGGGAATTTAAATACTTTAATTTACATTTGTGGTTTGACTCGATGTTGGGAAATGGAACTTTAAATATGTTGATGTTAAATTGCTAAAATTTGACCTAAATGGTGGGCTGTGGATGCATGGTTTTGTTGGTCGCACCCATGGTAGTTAAGGACCGGTTCGCGGGAACCCCTTGGGCAAATAATCGTACATTCCACAAACCAACGTGGGCAACGGCTGGGCTTGTAGCGTCTCTTCTCCCTCTTCTAGGCACCATTGGTGAGAATGGGCGTGATGGAGTTGGGTCGGCTCGGGGTCGGGTTGATCGGCTTCTAGGCGCAAGGGGGGTAGCCTGGCCGATGTGAGGTGTCCTGTCAGCAGTGCAACCTCAGCGTGGTGTGGATGGTTAGGGAGAGGTTGCGTGAACGGTCCTGTCACAACCTCTCGCGGGGTGTTGTGGTGACACGCCGGCATATGGAAACGTGTGTGGGGCTGTATTGTGGGTACAGTTGTACACCTCTGATCAGAGTAAATCTATTCGAATAACCGCGCCCGCGGTCATAGGCATCTTGGTCAAGACTCACCGTGATTAGTCTCACTATAATAAATCGACATTAAAATTTGTTATAGTGTTAGGATGGATGGTTGGGGCTGGTCAATGTGGTGTAACATTGATCAGTGGATGATTAATATTGTTCAATTAATCAACCTTTTTACTGTTTGCAAACTACTATGGCTTGCAATTGTTTTTACGCAAATAAAACCCTAGCCTATCTTTGTCTCCCGTGCATTGTGCATATTTGCGGGTGTGACTTATTGAGTAGTGTGGGTGGTACTCAGTCTTGCTCTCTTTTCCCCTCTCAGAGGTGGAGTACCTGTCCGATGAAGATCATCAGGAGGACTAGGCTGGATCTGCTGTCAAGACACCTATGGAATGGAAGCCTCCGCTTGGCTAGTTGTATATAGGCTTTATTTATATTTATCGCTGCATTTATGTAAGGCAAATTATATTCTGTTCGTAAGACGCACTCTGTATGACAACTTGAAATTGTGTAACCTAGCTTTCATGGACAGGGATTTAATACACAGACACGTTCAGAATTCTGGCTATGAATTTTTGGGCTTTACAGCGCTCCTCCGCTCCCGCTGACAGGTGGTCCACCTGTCACCTCCGTCCGTGCTCCACCGACGCTACCGCCGCGAATCTCGTCCCAATTTGGCCTCTCTGAGCGAGATTCCTTCAAATTTGTTGAGGGGTTTTGATCCCCTCAACCTCCTCATCGTTTCCCCCCAAGAATCACAGGGGATAACGCACGGGTTCGCTGTCTATCCGAGCTCGTGAAGCTTCGGGTCTCGAGAGAAAACCTAACCGCCGTCGCGCCGAGTCCGAGCCGATCTCTCCTCCCCTCCGCTATATATAGCATCCCTTGGTGCCTCTCTCTCCTTTTCCGCCATCAACAAAGCCCGCTTTGGCCCCGAGAGCCCTAGCGTCGTAGCGATCTAATCTGCCGCTGCAGCCGCATTCCAGACGAGCGTCGCCGTCGTCTAGCCGTCGGTAATTCTTGCCGCCGCCCCTGTTAGCACCGCCAGATCGCAAGGGAGCTAGGCTGCTACCTCCCAGCTGAAAGTGCATCTAGGCCCCTAAGTGGGTTTTGGTGAGTTGAATGACAAAATGATTAAAAGACTAACTTGTTTGCTAAGTGTTGAGCAGGAATTTATTCTTATGATTATATTGTGATATTATTGGCCCATAAGAATATGCTTTTATTGATGACTCATATTAATATATGCAAGCAAGTGTGTGATCCCATGAAGTAAATTGTGACTAACAACAAGCAAGTATTGTTATTGAAAGAGACATGGTGATATGCATATCGGATGGTCTCTTTAATGAAAAAGCTTGTTGGCCAACTTAGGATATTTGATTAAAAGGAAATTTGTAATTTCTTTTAACTTGGTCCTAGCTAGTGCACAAATCAAGAGACATGGTTTCATGCATTGTTGATGGTCTCATATTTAGATAGCATTGGACAAATCATAGTATATGGATTTTATTGAGTATTTATTGTTGATGTGAAGCAAAGCTGAGCTTAAAGTCGACAAGAGTGTGTGAAGATGTCACGCAAAGGGACAAGTAACAAGGGACTAAGTAAGGGGGAACCAAGTGACGACTTGGGACTAGTAACCCATGCTAGGGTGAAGTGAATGTGTGCTTGGAGTTCACCTCGAGTCTTATCTAGCGAAGCAATGCAAAGCATCAAATCATTGTTAGATCTTTTGATGAAGTGGCTTATGGATGGATGATGGTACGTTAATCATATTTGTTGAAAGATCCTAAGTCACTAGCTCAAGATGGATATGCTCAGTGGTTGTTCAATGTTGAAAGACCTCAAGTTGAGAATGATCAAGTATTGGCATGTTGAAGACATACAAGCTCAAGTGGATGAAATATTATAAATTTTAATCTTGAGTATAGCAATGCCGTACTATCAAGAGGGATACAACATTGACTGCATGGAAACACCAAAAGTACTTATAGGTCAACCCATGTGAGAGAGCCTTGAGAGTTAACTAGAGTGTGCTGACCAGAGCAAAACTGATCTGGCCGGTTTTGAAAACCAACCTGGCCGGTTTCCTCTGAGTCAGCCCCTAACGGCTAGTTGGTTTGAAAAACCGGCCTGGCCGATTTTGAGAATCGGCCTGACCGATTTTTCCCTGACAGTAATGGCTAGTTTTTGGTGAGTGGGTATTTATACCCTTTGGCCCTTTCCTTTGAGGGCTGCTAGTTGATTCTGGTTCTTGCACGTTCCAAAGGCTTTCTAACACCAGTATGGCTCTCTTCAACCTCTCTTTGTGAGATAGACTTGATTTAGTTGAAATCCTTGAGTTGGATTGAGAGAGAGTTTTAGTGTAAGCTTTAGAGAGAAATCCATAGTCTTGAGCACTTGAAGGTGAAATCTTGCAGCTCGTGAAGCATTTGTTACTCTTGGAGGTGAAGCCTCCTAGACGGCTAGGCGTCGCCGGTGAGCTCCCAAGTTCGTGGTGAGCCACAGATCGTTTGTGCAGGTTTGATCTTGCCTCCGAAAGGAAAAAGATCACCATAGTGGAATCAAGGACATAGCTTGACCTTGGGGTCACCAAAAGCTTTCTCAACGGAGACGTAGGGTTCACGGTAGTGAATCCGAACTTTGGGAAACAAACTCCTTGTGTCTCCACTGCAGTTTGTCTCACATTTGATCTCTAACACATTTACTTTGCTTCCACTCGATCTACTTTGGTATGCTTGTATTTTGTGCAGGGACTAAGTGGACCTGCTGTGCTACATCAGCAAAGGCACATCTTTAAGTTTGGTTTGTGCTAGAACTCATCGAGAGTGTGTATTCTACTTGTGTTGGTTCTGCAGTAGCAAACCGGCCTAACTGGTTTAGGAAACCGGCTTGGCCGGTTTTGGGCTTTGAGTCAGCTTCCTCTCTCAAACCGGCCTGGCCGGTTTTGGTACTGACTTTAGATTAAGATTTGATAATTACAGCTTTTGCCTATTCACCCCCCCTCCAGGTGACATCTCGGTCCTTTCACCAGCCGCCGGAGTAGCGTCGCCGCCGAGGACCTAGGAAGCTCCGCCGCTTGAAGCTCGCCGCCAGATAATCCCGTCGCCGTTCGCCATCGTTTTGCCCACTGTGAGATTCGCCTTTTTCCCCTCTATCCATCTCTACCTTCGCCGCGCTCTGCTGTGCCACTGATCGCCGACAACCATAGGGACCCGAGGAGCCGCCGTCGCCATTGCTGACGTGGACGACACGCAGGAGCGAGATCAGCGCCATGTCAGCCCCGCGGGATCCAACCGATCGGGGTAGATCATAGCCGTCAGATCATTGGGATTAGTCCTAGTCGTCCGATTCATCTTCGGTTTGATCTCGGCCACCCAATCCATCATAAACCCGAGATCCGATCTGAGCCGTCCGATCCTTCTCCCATCAGATCTAGGCCGTTGAACCCTTGTGAACCCCTTGGTGGACTCGGTCTATCGTAGACCCGAGCCCTCTCTCACTGACCTGTGGGCCCTAGGTGTTAGCCGCTCTCTAATCCAGTGCTGACGCCATAAATCCTTTTTCCCGAATTAAAATAAATCATAAATGACGCCATAAATTGGTTTAATTTCTCTAAATAGGCTTTTAAAGGATTAAAACTTCTAAAATTCATAACTAATTCATCCGAACTCCGTTTGGGGTGATTCAACTTGCAAAATTCTTTAAAAAAGATCTACCTATTAAAAATATAATATTGTGCTATTGATGTGTCCTTATATACTGTTTTGCTCGTTTTTGTCTATTGCCTTTAGTCGTCGATGTTCCGGAAGAGTCAGGGTTTTGCGAGGAGAGTTTGGAAGCGTTTGCAGAGCAGCAAGGCAAGTCACACAGATCCTCAACACCTTTTGAGCATATTTGTAATACCCTGATTTTTGGTCCTTAAAAAAACATATTTTTCGTAAAAATTTAAATTCAAAAGTTTGGCTCTTAATTGAAAATTTTATTTTATATGCCAAGGAGATCTCTATCCTTTCCAACCATCCACCCCTTTGTCCATTGTGTATATATATATATATATATATATATATATATATATATATATATATATACAACCCAAAAGTTTGAACTCAATTCCAAACAAAATCCCTTTTGAAAATTCCCTGGGAAACAAATTGTGAAAGACCACTGTTCACGTTGGGCCGCTATTTTCCCTCAGCCCAGCCACGGCCCAGTCTCCCCCACTCCCGAGCTAGCCATGCCCGCTCGCTAGCCGCTCGGCAGAATGCCGAGCCGGGTTACGGCGCCAACCGAGCTCCGCCTCATCGCCGCACGGCATCCCGGCGACCTTCCCATCCCGTCGATGTCACCAACCAACCCCTTGGCCATGCCCTGCACATCACATCCCCTGGCCATGCCCTGCACATCACGCCCTGTCCCATCTCCTCGGCGACCTTCCCGTCTCGCCGACGTGACCATGCCCTATGCCGCCTCGCCCCATCACATCCACTGACCTGCACCGGTGACGCTAGCCGCGAATCCGTTGACCCCGTCCTCGCCACACCGCCCCTTTGCCCGCTGGACCGGGTGCATCACCGCCGAGTCAACCCTCCCGCGCCTCCGTTTTGCCACAGGTCCGACGCCGTCGCCCCCTCTGGACCGCCGGGCAGACGCCGCGCCCGCCAAGGCTATAAATGCCGAGGGACCGTATCGCCTCTCCCCGTCTTCCGCCTCCACTCCACCCTACCGAAGCCGTCGCTCGTCAACCCCCAGGACGGCCTCCGTCCCCTCGCCTCTGCCGCCACCACCGCCATCTCCATCCCGCGCCAACTCGCCGCCGCCTGCCGCTCCTAGAGCCGCCGTGCTCTATCGCCGCCGCCGGTGCAGTCCCCGGCGACCGCTGCCTCGTTTCCCAGCCGCCGCCCGCCGATCCCCATCGTCCGCCGCGCCACGGCATGCCGCCCTCTCTAGCGCACAGCTCGCCCTTCCACTGCCGGCCCCTTAACCACCGCCGTCGGCCGCCTCGCGCCAGCGCCGGCCTCCTGCCTGCGTGAGAGAAGGACAGGAAAGAAGAGAAGAAGCAAGAAGAGAGAAGAACGAAGAAGAGAGGAAGAAAAGAAGGGGAAAAAAAAGAAAAGAAAGAAGGGGAGCCGCAGACAGGTGGGCCACCCGGCCCTACCCTATCAAACAAATAGAGGAAAGGGCAGAAAGGGAAAAAAAGTAAAGTCTAAGCAACATATGGCACGAAAAGAAAATCCAATTTCAGTAATTCAAATCCCATATAGGTCAAAGCCTACTGGTTGGTCTGGATGTCCCCCGGTGGTGCCTGGGCCTATTTTTTTCTCTATCACTCTCACCGATAGGTAGGCCTCACCCCTTTTATTTTAAGAAAAACCTATTTTAATCTCTTCCAAAAGCCTGAGTCTGACATGTGGGCTCTTTTCTTTTTAATCCCCTTCTCTCACTAACAACCTGGTCCCACTGCACAGGAATATTCCTTTGGAATATTCTTTTCTTTTTCCCTGAGAATTAATATTTCCAAAATTCCCTCAAAAATCCCTTCAACTTTAAAAATTCATACCTTTCAAACTGTAGCTCAGTTTGACTCCGTTCAACTTTCAAAATTTTTCTAAAAATGATATCTACCTAATGGCACTATTATTTCTCAGTGTTGTGAAAATGGTTTTGTAGGATGAGGATCGTTGCCAGTCACCTGTGTGGCAGATAGAAGATCTAAGTGGTTAGGAACAGGTCTGTGTGACTTGGGGTGTGGTATGGCACCATAGAGTTAAGAGCTGAGACAGCTTGTTGGATGTTGGTGAAGCTAAGATGGCTTGTTTGAACAGAGAATGTTCGATGAGCTGCAATGACTCGCCTAGAAGTGATAATTAAAGTTAGGAGATAATGATTAAAGAAAGACGAAGGAAAATAATGGAGAAAAGAGGAGAAAATGACACAAGAAAATCTAATTTACTAATCACCGTGGCAAGCAACTTGCGGAATGGAATGATGCATGAGCCTCGTTCCGATACCTAAAACACGATACACTAGTGTTTCTGCAAAACCAATCTCTTAAATGGTTGCTTTTGCAAAGTGTACCCCTAGCCCTCCCCTTGGTTAGCCAAACATGTCACTTTTTCCCTGGTTTGCTGAGTACGAAAGTAATCACCCTTACTTCTATATAAATATATTAGGATTTGAAGACAAAGAAGATAACGATCCGACCGTCGAGGAGTACCTCCACGAGCAGACAAACTATGGAGACTTCTAGGGTTTCGGGCCTAGCCCCAAACATGCCCGTGGAATAAGTTAGATGTTTAATTGCTCAGTCTAGCGCGCAGTCGCATAGTTACCTTCCGTTGTTAGTTTCTGCTTAGCTTTTGTCGTCCTCCGCTACTATCTTTTGTAATGTGGTGTTACTCATCTAGGGATTGTCCACGATGGCAACTCTTGTAACAACTATCCCAGTATTGTAATGAATTGTAATGAAGTTGAGTACTTTGATCCACTATTGTTCTGTGTACCAGCTTGTGTATCCTGGGACTGGTACTAGTATCACATGTATAGATGTGACGCTCCGAACCAAACCTTCCTGTCTATCCGGGATAGTAAGATTCAGGGCGTTACAAGGTGGTATCAGAGCATAGATTTGGCTCTAGGAACAAAACCCTCTCTCCTAAGAATGACCTTAAGGACTATATGTTTATGTTAAATTATAAAAAGTATTTGCAAAACGACATTCTACTTCTTCACCCTCTCTTACCAAAGGACTTGTCTACCCTTTCCCCTTTTCAAAAAGAAAGAAGGAATAGCCACATATCCCTCTCCTTTTTTCTAGGCTAGGTAATACCCTCCTGAAGCTCGATGAAATTAGTGCGTGTATGGGTTATGTATTGGTAGCCTGCCTCTTACCAATGTGCATCCAATTAGGTTTAGTAGCCTTGTGACTTGGCCACATCCCTTGCCTTATACTTTCTGATTTACGAAAATATTTCCCTAGTGTCTTGCCTCATCCCCTTGGTCCAACAAACAGATGGCAGGACGCCCTCGATGCAACGCCCACGTGCCAGCTCGCTATGGAGGTGATGGTCACGCTCAAGCTCCCAACAATGCATCCCAACCAGCTAGAGATCAGGAAGTTGAGCAGGCTAGTGACCAAATCTCGGGCAATGGTCAAGGCACCAACGCTGCTGAAATCGCTACCCAAGGAGGATTACCTCCACCCCCTCCACTTCAAACAAATCCTCAGCACCTTATGGCCATCCAGGACTAATTGATACAACCAACCAAACAACCCCTCTTGCACCCACCCATTCAGGCCAGAGTCAGCCTCTAAATTTTTTTCCTGACATGTGGATAAAAATGGGGGCAACAGTTCATGACAAACGAAGCATATCCCAGCACATATATATCACTGCTTGCCAGTTGCCAGTGCAATAGAAACAGTAGCAGCAGCCTATCTCAGAATTCAGATAGACCCAAGTTTCTGATCAAGTATGAGTGTATGACATATTGACAGGAAAACGATTTATCTCTAATCACCTAACTAGTACTATAAATTGCTCATAAGCTGCAGAGGAAAAAGAATAGAAACAAAACTTGATATTGGTCAACCTTTTTAGAGGATAGTGACTGCTAATCATAGTAGTCTTCATCTGTCAGAAAACAAAAGAATGTTTTCATTAGTAATCTTAACAAAACAACCAGTAGTTCAGTTCAGGAAAAGAAAAGGTTAGCTCTGATATGAATAGAAGTTCAAATGGAAACTAAAACTTACGTGCTTCCTCCTCTTGGTTCCAGTCATCATCATCATCATCAAACTCAATGTTCTACAGGAAGTCAAAGGTATTAGAGTGCTAAAGATATGATAGCTACAATGCCCAAAAACAATAATGCATATCTGTTCTGACCTGCGAAGGAACGTACAAACCATATAATTTTGCCAAAAAAATGAACCATCTAATAGCCATTTTTCCACATGAAAGAGAACCTTAAGGTGTAACTTTCCAAGGTACCCACCTGATTATAATCATCATCTGAATTCTCGTCCTCTTCTACTTCTTCCTCTTCTTGTTCATCCTCATCATCCCCATCCTTTTCTGTTTTCTTGTCTCCATCCTACAAGTACAACAAACCCTATTAACATGGTAAAAAAGAGAGACAAACAAAACCAGCAAAGAAACGAGATTGCTTTCTTGTGACAGCAAAATAATGGTGCTTAGTGGAGTTCTATTAGTATCACAATGTGAAACACAGGCTTCGACTGTAAAGAAGTAGCAATACGTCCACAATGCAGAGATGATTTCTAGAATTGATTTTAGATAGATGGGCAGATCAAAATTTGAAAAACTGGAAGATAAGGATGATGCTCTTGCCTTGTGCTTCTCTTCAAGCTTCTCAAAAACTTCAAATGCCTGCTCATCTGTCAAAAAAGGTCAGATCCATGTAAGGGATCAATGTATGTATGGATCAATAACATGTAGCAGTAGCAAGTGATAATTCAGATTTTACTGCTGCTAACAGACGTGACAACAGAATTGTGTAACCGCACATGCAATGCAGTTTACTAAAGTTGCTGACAGAAGAGCCAAAAGGGAAATCGTTCTTTATCCAGCAAACCTGAGCCTCTATCCCAACGAAGCTTCTTGTTGCTTGGTTGTCCTCGCCTAGAACCTGAAAGGAACATAATGTCAAGAGAGTATTCTGCTGCAACCATATAGCAGATAATAAATTTTATATGTACAGCAATACAGAAAGATATTCAAGATTACCTTGCACTAGTTCCGCAGGGAAATTTGAAGGAGTTAGTTTAAGATATGATACAAGAGCTTCACGTTTGGATTGTGTCTTACGTTTCCTATCAGAATATCTTTCAATCTCCTTATCATCATTCTCTGATGAGAAATCAACCCACAAAATAAGTAATCGGAAATAATTTAACAAAACCAAGCACACATCTCTACAAATGCAAGGAAGCAAAACCAGAGGATGCTCACAAGAAAAGAAAAAGAGTAAAAAAATGCTGAGATGTTTCAAAAAAGAGTAAAAAAAGTGCTGAGATGTTTCTTACTTTACAAAATTGTTTCAATGGGGATATTGATACAGGTAGTACAACAGAAGACTGCAATAAGATAATACCGTACTGATGAATTTCTGGTCAAATTGAGCCTGCAGGGAATCTAGCCCTACAAACAATATTATGATTTATGGATTCTAGGCCCCACATCAACATCAAGCTGAAAGCAAGAGAAAGCTTTCCATCCATGTCAAACTCAATGTTTATAGATTCATTTATTTTTAATTATTGAGCCTTACTTTTTATGCCATTGGAACACTTGCTGAGAATATAGATTTCTAAGTCAACCAAAGTTCAACGATACATAGGAAACCATAACAGATGCCACTCAGTAAAACAGGCGGTCATTTCAAATAACCCAGAGCTCCATTAAAATACCGTACCCAATTCTTTTACACGGCTACTCAAAAGAAACATGAATTGCTTCTTGTAACTACATACTAATGTGTTGATTATCTGATCTATTCTACAAATATAGGCAATTGTATTAACCAAGAAGCAATATCATAATGGGCAGCAAGAGGAATTAAGCACTGTCAGGATAAGTTGAGTCAATAGTACTTTTCTTGGGGACATCCTCCTCTAGGTGGTAGCAGGAAGTCCTCCAGAAGTCCTCAAATTTCAAGGTGGACTGTATCAGAGCCTTCTCCTCCAAGGTCGCCCTGGCACACGTCATCTCCGGCAGAACTATCTCCTGCACGGACGCCCAAACCCACGGTGAATCGCCAAAAAGCTTCACGCCACGAGCATGGCGAATTGCATTAAGCAGCAACAGCAACTAAATTAAAGGTGAAGGAAGTGTGGGAATGGTGGAGCGGAGACCGGAGGCTCACCGGGAAATCCTCGTGGGGGGTGTGCTTCGCCGCGTGGTCGTACCCGGACCCTCCCCGCCTCCCCCGGCCTCTTCCGCGGCCTCGGAACGCCATCTGGAGAAGATGGACGTCACGGGGGCGGAAGGCGAGGCCAGAGAAGGGAACAGCGGCCCGCCGCGGGCGAGGAGAAAGGCGGCGTCGGCTGGGGAAGTGGCCGGAGCCCGGAGGCGGCGCGAGTGGCGCGCGGCGTTGTGGTCCCAGGCTCGCTGTGTTAGGGCACGAGGCGGTTGGGCATTTTTATGGGCCGCACGAAGGCTATTGGGCTTTTTGGGATTACCAGCGTGCAGCCGCTCGCAGAATTTTTTGCATTTTTATATTTATTTATTAAAAGATTTACAAAAGTAGATTTTTGTTTGAAAAAATTGCAAAAATAGACTCCCACCGCCCTCCTAGAGGGCGATTTTTAGGAGGAGGGCGATTTGATGACGTGGCTGACGGCCATCGGCCCCCAGCCGACGGCCCCAAAAACCACCCTCTCAGAGGGTGGCAAGGGGGCCGCCTCCAAAATGCGCCCTGGGGGCCGGCCTTCCTCCCCGCGCCTGCTGCCCGCGCCCCCGCCCGCGCCCCTTGCCCGCGCCCGCGCCTGCGCCTGCTGCCCACGCCCGCGCCTGCTGCCCGCGCCTGCGCCCGCGCCTACGCCCACGCCCGCGCCCGCGCCGCCTACGCCTGCTGCCCGCGCCCTTCGCCCGCGCCCGCGCCCTCGCCCCGCGCCATTTTGCAGGCGGCCCCCTTGCCGCCCTCTCCTCGGGCGGTTTTTGGGACTCCGGGGTGCCGCCTGCAAAATGGCTGACGGCCGTTAGCCGGGGTCCAACGGCCGTCAGCCACGTCATAAAATCGCCCTCTGGAAGGGCGATTTTTAAAAACCGCCCTCCCAGAGGGCGGTGGGAGTCTATTTTTGCAATTTTTTCAAACAAAAATCTACTTTTGCAAATCTTTTAATAAATAAATATAAAAATCAAAAAAATTCGCCGCTCGCAGAGGCCGGTGGACGCACGTCGAACGCGCGTCCGCGCGCCGCGCCGTGCAGCCGGACATGAGACGGCCGGGCTGGAACGGCCACTGGCACAAAGTCGCAACGGTATCAGCAGCCGGCGCTCGCGGTGGCGACGGTCAGCCGGTACCACGGTGTGTGCGGTGTGCGGGGAGTCGATGGACTCCTTGAAGTACGTAGCTGGCGCAAGCCTCGTGGATGTCCACGGCGCAGGCGTTGCATCGGTAGCCGACGCCGGTGACGGAGATGTAGCAGACATGGCACCTCGGCCGCC
Organism: Oryza meyeriana var. granulata; assembly: GCA_003991445.1. NCBI lineage: Eukaryota > Viridiplantae > Streptophyta > Magnoliopsida > Poales > Poaceae > Oryza > Oryza meyeriana. Next base: position 172,627 of record RYFJ01001742.1, on the reverse strand, counting down.
ATTCGCCGGCCGCCACCGTCTTGGGTCTCGATCAGAAGCGGGTGTTGTGGATGGGCGAAGTAAGGTCCACTCTCGATCATGTAATTGTTAGCCGCCATCCACTTAAAAAAAAGAAAAAAACGTACTTTGGGCCACCTTGATTAACCAAAGTTTTATCATGGTGTGGAGAATTGTCACGTCCTGATTTTTTAGGAATTTAAAAAATTATTTAATAATTTATTTGTAGAAATTATATTAATATGCAAAGCTTTAACAAGTGAAATTAATATGGGAAATAAAATTCCTCGAATAAATCATGGCTAGAGTGATTTTTCTTAAATTCTCCATGCCCTAAACTACTCTGTGTAATTTTTCCTAAATTCTTAGAGCTCAATATCTAATTTTAATAAAACAAATATTATTTCAGTGATTAAATAAATTAAAAAATCAAATAAAAGCCCCTTCCTTCTTCTGGGCTGGATTCCAACCCATCCCTTCCTTCTCCTCCTTTCCATGGGGTCGCCCTGGCCTAGAACCCTTCCTCCCCAGGCTGCTCATGTCGGCCCAGTACGGCCAACTCCTTCCTCCGCCGCCTGCTGTCGTTTGATAATGCACTGGACCATGTTTATTTCCCTGCCAGCTCCGCAAGGACTCCCGAAATCCCATCCATCTCGAAGCAGCCGCCGTCCTTCCATCGTCGCCGGTCGATCCCAACCCCGTCCTCCACTGCAAATCCTCGATGAGGACCCTATTCACCTCCCATCTTCTCCATCGCTTTTTGCGCCTGCCGCCACGCCGAATGGTCACCGTCGACGACCATCGGGCTGTGTGCCCCCTTCATCCACTGCTGTCCGCATGGCCTCACCATGTGCCTGCATTGTGTGCCACATCAGCATGCTGGCTGTATGCGAGCTATATCACGTGTGGATTCGTGTTATCGTCCGACGATAGATTAGTCCTCTGCTTTCTTCTCTCTGCTTGATTCTCTCTCTTCCACGTAGGAACAGGATGATATGGAATATTTTAGTCCTACTGAGTAGGACTATTGTACTGCTCTAAGGAGGCAAGGCACGTCGTTTCTCAAAGACCGTAGGACTAGCACACGTGTTAGAAATTGATGGGGAGTTAAATCAACCAATAAATACTATAAAATTAATACCTTCATTCTATAAATTCTTCCTCGTCATCAATGGAAGTTTTCCGGTTTCCAATGCAACTTAACAGTGGGTGGGGCTAGTGCACGCGCGGGGTAAGCTAACCCGCACGCGTGCCAGGCGTCCGTCCGTACGCCCAAAATCCCTCATTAAACACTAATCACCCCCTAATCACCATCATTAATACTTAATAATTTTTAATTATAAAATAATGCATAAATAAGCAGAGTTAAAAGTTTTAGATTTCAATTGAAAGTTTTAAAAATCTAATTAAAAGTTTCAAATTTTGGGTTGAAAATTTCAAATTTTGAGTAGATTTTTTAAAATTCTTAGTTAATAGTTTTTAAATTTGAGTCGAAAGTTTTAAAAATTGAATTGAAAGTTTCAAAATTAGAGATGAAAGTTTTAAATTATTAGTATAAAGTTTACTCATTTTTTTCAATATTTTATTTTTTTCTATTATTATTTTTAAATTTTTCCTGTATCGTACGGGCTCAGGCGTTGCTAGCGCGCGTAGCAGCTTCTCCGCTTGACAGTACCCAACATTTATATTTTATTATGTAGAAAGTGAACATGTTCACTTCACTTACGTAGAACAAAGCGATGAACATTTAGGGTGTGTTCGGCAGTAGGGGAAGAGGTGAAACTTTCAGCGCACCCCAAAACGAGACAAGCCATTAGCGCATGATTAATTAAGTTTTAATTAGTATAAACTTGAAAAATAGATTTATTTGATTTTTTAAAGCAACTTTTATATAGAAAATTTTTGCAAAAAATACACCGTTTAGCATATCGGGAAGCATGCTCACGAGAAACGAGGGAGTTTTCTCTCCCTTCCCCTTGATTCGAACGGTGTCTTAGTGTAAATATACTTTTGACTTGATTGCTGCTCATTCGTGAATTGCATTGACATGAACTCTTATCATGAACTTTTAATAAATCATTATATTAACCCAAAATAAGTTTTTTTTCTCTAAGTTGTATTTTGACATGGAACACATCACACAACTACGGTATAGATATTTTTGTTTTTCTCTAATTAACGTGGTAATTTCTAGGTCTTAATTAAAAATATATTTTTCTTCTTTGATTAATGTGACATTTTATATATCCTGAGATTAAACATGTAGGCGTCTTTTTGACTTTTCACCCAGTTTTAATACTAGAATATATTTTATTTTTATTTCAACTAGAACTATATAGGGTTTTACATTGAAATTGAACCTTATTTTGATTTTTAAATCTAAATTTCACCTATTCCTATCTTGTATTTCACATGGACTTTTATCTTTTGTTTTTAATAATTCAAATCCAATCTATGGATATTTCAAAATTGCGTGAAACTCTTTAATAGTTTGGACCCATCAATATATCCAGCACACAATCAACAGTTGTAACACACAGAAATTTAGCCAATTTTCAGACTATTTTGTGTATTAAAATCCCTGTCCAGGAATCAAGTCAGGGTACACAAAATGACAAATCAATAAACAGATCCAAACATAAATAAAGCGTAAAATACTTATAGAAGAGACACTTAGTCTTCACACAAAAAAAAAACAATAGTGGAAAAACGAAACTAACAAAGCTTCAACTTCACTCCACATGCAAGCTCAACTGGAGTATAAGCCAAGGTCTTCTAAGGTCTCTACTTCTGAAAGAGGATATATAGCAAGATTAAGTACCACCCACCGTACTCAGCAAGCCACACCGATGATACATTCGTGAATGGGATTACAAAGTGAGGCTGGTGACTGATTTGCGTAAAGCCAGTTGTAAACAATGGTAGTTATAAAACCGATAAAACAGTTGTCATATTAATCAATATTAATCCATCATCCATCACTAAACAATGCTACACCACGTTGATCAGGCCCAAACCATCCAACCTAATCTAAACAGTATTTTAGGTCAAAATTATTAAAGTGAGACTAATCACGGTGAGTCTTGACCAATCGCCCATAACCGCGGGCATGGCTATTTAAATAGATTTTAACTCTGGCCAGAGGTGTTCATCCTTACCCACAAGACACAGCCCCGCATATGTCTCCATGTGCCCGTAACCCACGGTAAGGGGCTGTGACAAGAGCAACTCCTCCCTAACTATCCACACCATACTGAGGTTGCACCTGCCGATAGGGCACACTGTGTTGGTCAAGCTACTCCCCTTGCGCCACAATAGATCCAGAAGCCGATCAACCCGACACCCGAGCCAACCTAACTCCTTCACTTCCATCCTCACCAAACAGTGCCTAGGAGAGAGAAGAGCTACGCTACAAGCCCAACCGTTGCCCACGCTAGCTTGTAGTTGTACGGAAATCTGCTTAAGGGATTCTTGCGAACTGGTCTTTAACTGTCATGGGTGCGACCAGTAAAACCATGTACCCACAGCCCACCATTAGATCAAATTTTAGTTAATTAGTTACAACCAATAACCATGGTCAAACATCTCGAGCTCGCGGCTCAACAAATTACCACATATAGAGTATAATGTGATTAACCCATCAGTTATCTAGTGGTACTAAGCATGGCTAAGACTGTCCTATCTCTAGCTAAGTCATCGAGTGAGACATAATGTCATGCCTAGAAATTCACCAGAATTTTCAAAGCTAATTTGTGCAATAAATTCTCGTCCAGAAATCAGCCGAGGTACACAAATCGACAATGTGATAAATATAACCAAAATGTAATAACGATAATTACTTACAGAAGAGACACTTAGTCCTCACACAGAAGAAATCAGCAGTGGAACGGCAATTAACATAGCTTCAGCACCAAACCACAGGCAGTTCAACTGGGGTATAAGCCAAACACCAAACTTCTCTTCCTCGCAAGTCTTCGTTCTGATGATTGTAGTAATACAAGACTAAGTATCACCCACCGTACTCAACAAGCCACACATGAAAATATAAAATAATGCAACAGGATTCCAAAGGATAGGCATAGTATGGCTTATTTGCGTAAATGACATTTAAAATATTTGCATTTAAAATTATTGAAAACAATATAGTTTAATTAATAATCAATGTTAAACCAACCACTGAACAGCGCTCCAACGCAGTTCAGGCCCAAACCATAACTCTCCAAACTGGAGCTATACAGATTCCATCATTTATCACCATTAATAAGTAGTGTAGGACTAATCACAGAAAACATTGCTAAGCCCACCCATTAACTACAGGCACGACTATTCAAATAGTTTTACTCTGGCCTGAGGTGTACCAATTTACCCACAAGATACAATCTCAACATCATGTCAGCCATGCGTCGCGATACTCGAAAGTACCCGAATAGAGATCGTGACAGGACCATCCATATAACTTGCACAATAGGAGAGCCACCTGCTGAACCACCTGTCTCCGACAGGAGCTAATCAAGCACCTAACAGGGAGACGGTTCAACGCTCGAAAACATGGACTTATGCCTGCCATGTGTGGACTTATTTCAACCACAAACACGCCCTGGTGCCTCCTATTGAACTCATCACACTTCAAATCCTGCCATTACCCATTCTAGCTTGTGGTTAGTACGAGTATTGCTTCGCAATAAGTAGTCCGCGAACCAGTCCTTAACTGTCATCAGCACCGCTAGCAACATCACAACCCTGATGCTCACAACCCACCATCAGTCAAGTTTTAGTTGACACAATTAATTATCCAGCCACGACCACTGTTGTGAAACAATAACCTTTATCTATTAATTATCGATAAGTGAGTCATTAGTTTCCTACATAAAATGACGCTAAGTTTCTATGCATAGCTAAGCAAAATCTAAATTAATCTAGCTAGATCAATAAATAATCATCCAGCTAATCAACATTAATTACCCAAGGTGTGGAGGTAAAGGCATCAATCACAAAATGGTTGTAATAAAGGAGTGTAGGTTAATAAATAAATATCCCGTAATAATGACATTCAAAAACTTCGTATGCAATAACGTTAAAACAAAATAAATTTCACGAATGGGATCAACATGCTCAAAGAGATTGTCGTGTGACTTGCCTTGCAATAGAAACGTCTTCGGTAAGTCTTCCGCACTCTTCTTCGATCTTCGCGATCTTCCGAAATGGCGAATACGCGACTACACGCAAAAACAAAGAAAAACCCTAAGAAACTCTAAATAAACAGTATATAAAAAGTATATAAATAAGTAGATCATGATTTTAGATAAATTTAGGAAGAAGAACGAGTCGAATCGGAGGTTGGACGGAAAAGATATGGCCCTCAGAATATGTAATTCAGAGAAAATCTGAAAAGAAATTAAAAAAGAATATTCTCGAGAATATTCCCTCGGATTTTTGAATTAAAAGAATTATTTTAAAAAGAAAACTGACATATGGGGTCCACTGTCAGTGACTGAACTTATATGGATTCTAGACTTATGTGGATTCGATCTATGAAACAGAGGAGAAGGGCTTTACTAGATAGGTGACCTGGATGTCACGTGGGCAGAGGAGTTTGAGGTGGTGATGAGATGGATGCCAACGTGGCTATTAGGGCTAAGGTGGCACTGAAGTGGATTAAGAAGATCCAACGGATGAGTTCTATCTCGAGAGATCTGACAGTCGAGATTGATTTCGGTAGATTATGTGAATCCAATGGCTCGGATGAACCGGATTGGATCTGGATGCATCGGACAGTTGACGATCACTGGCCCGCACATCATACAAAGCAGAGGAGAAACACCGGGCCCCGCGCGTCATCGGCACAGTGGAGGAGATGCCGGTGGGGTCCTTCTGTCCTCAGCTCAGTGAAGAGGATGCCAGGGCCCACATGTCAGCGTGTCCGGGTGAGAATCGGGCGCCTATGCCCGTGGCGCGACACGGCCGCGGCCAAGGGCGACGACGCGTTGGCGGCGCCAGCAGGAAAGGGCGGCGACAACCGGTGGCGTCCGGACGTCTGCGGTGAAGGACGGCGGCACAGGCAAGAATTGGACCCCCGACCTCCCGATCCGAGGGGCGTTGGAAGGGGATGGAGGCAATGGGGCGGCGGATTTGGATGCTCACCGGCGACGGAAGGAGGCGGCGTCCGATGGCTCGCCGATGTGGACAGAGACGAAGACGGCGACGACCCCACGGCAGCGTCAGCGCGTGATGCAGGAGAGGCAGCGGCGCTATGCGCAGCGGCGGCCCGGAGCAGAGATGATGGCAGCCTGGGGCAGGGCACCGAGGTGGGCGGGGTAGCGGCGAGCTCAGCGTGCGGCAGCACGGCTGGAGAGAAGCGGTGGCTAGGGCATCGAGATGTAGGGAGAGACCGGCTATATATATAGGGGAAGAGAGGCCTAGGGCGGAGGGCAGCGGCACCCGGGATTCACGGCGGCGCGCGCGAGAGTCCGGTGACGATAAGGAAGCTCGGGCGGAGCGGGCCGACTAGAGGCGGGGCGATGGAGGTGGGCCAGGGCGACGGCGACAGGTCGAACCGGGCGGCAGAGCGGGCGCGGTGGCCTGGGCCGAGGAGCTCGGCCGAGGAGGAAGAGTGAGAGAAGGAAGAGAATCAAGAGGAAGGAGATGCACAGTAACAAGGAGAAAGAAAAATAAAGAAAGAAAGAGAAAATAAAAGAAAAAAATGAGGAAAAAGATAGGGGAAAAATAAAGGGGTTTTTCGACAAATTCCAATTTCGCAAAAATTGAAATTTTGGGGATTTAGGGAATTCGAGGAATATTTTGGAGTTGGAACCTGCGGAAAACATTCGGTATTAGGGAATATTATGTATCGGGGTATATATATATATATGGGCTACTATGCTTTATAAAGCACAGCTCCATCCGTGCGGCATACTCCTGTCCGTCAGATATGGTTGCTATCTATGGTCAGATATGGTCCATATGGATGGACGGAGTGCTCTCTTCAGACGTAACGGCGCGGGCGAGGGCACGGGCGTGGGCACCTAACTCCTCACCGAACTCACGAAGTATCAGCATGGTGGTTAATCAAATTCTGGCTCCGAAGTCCAAACTCCTTCCCCTTTTCTTATTTTTCTTCTTTTTTTGGTATTTTCCTGCTTTTTAGCCTTTTCTTTTACAAAGCAACATTTCGGGCGACGGCCGGCGCGACGGGGCACGGTCATGGCAAGGCAGAGAGGAGACTCGACGTCACGACGGCTTCGGTGGCAGGAGTAGCAACTTTGCGCACAGTAGAGGAGGGGCGGCGGTGCCTGGATAGCTGGACGGCGATAGGGCGCGGAGCGGGAGAGGTAGCCGGGGAAGCAGCGCCGCCCGATGCCCTTCGCCCTCCATATCCTTCTCCCTTTCCGGAGACAGCCGCTCGGTAGAGAGGAAAGGGGGCGCCGATTCGGGTGTAGGGGAGACGACGACGACGATGCCAGAGGCGGCGACGGCTAGGGCTCACCGAGGCAGAGGGGAGGCAGTAGCACACAGGCAAAGCGGCGGCATGTAGAACACGGCGGCGACGGCGCACGGTAGATGGGAGAAAAACATCGGGGCACCGGGGAGGAAGAAAGGAGAGGGCGGCGCGGTAGGGTGCTCACCGGCGGCAGGCGAAGGCGACCAATGCCGGCTGGGGACTTCAGCGACGGGCACGGCGATGAGGATGACGATGGCACTAGGCGAGCAGAAGGTGGCGACACGGCTGAGGGGATGTCACACCCTGAGTTTAGCCACACAGAAACTTTACCGGAGAAAATACCTAAGAAAAGGAATTTTAAAATGGCTAGAGAAATTAATTGATGGTGTAAAATGCAAGATAATAAATTGTCGTGGCCGGGAATATTTTTCTTGTATTCTCTGTGCCAAAATACATTAACTGGATTTTTAGTGGAATTTACAGAGCGCCGGAACTATTTTTAATAAATCAAATACGCTTATCGGAATTAACATCGTCCTGGAAATCTTTTTCTTTCTTCCTTTCTCTTTTTCTCCCTCGGGGCCGCTGGCCCGCTCCTGTGCCGCCCGCGCCCTCGCTCCTCGCGCCCTCGCCCTCGTGCCCGCGCGCTCGCGCCCTCGCCCTGCGCCCGCGCCCCGCACCCTGTGCCCGTGCCCTCTCCCTTGCCCGCACCCACGCTCCTCCCGCTGACAGGCCGGGCCCGCCTGTCAGCATCATCGTTCTCCTCCGTCCGAATCGGGCGGAGGGGAAACTCCCCGGGGCCGTCCGATCCGGTGCCGTCCTCCTCATCCTCCCGCACTCGTACTCGTTCAAACGGTCGCGGACCGAGTCCGCCCCACTCCCCCGAGTTCTCCGGCGTCCACGTCCCCTCTCTCCCGTGAACCACGCGCACGATGCCCACGCCGCCGTCCACTCTCCCGTGCACGATTGGAGCCGTTCGGCCTCGATCTCTCCCGGCCGACTGTATATAAACCATCTCCACCCTCTCCTCCATCTTTTCCCCAACACGCCGAGCTTTCCAGTGCCCCAGAACCCCGTCGCCACCGTGCACCCGAGCTCCACCGTTTTTCGCCGCCTCCGGCCACCGCTCGCCGCCGTTCCGGACGCCGCCAGGCCACTCCGCCACCGCCTGCACCTCCGCCGCGCCGCGCCGCATCTCGGCCGCCACTCCGTGGAAGCCGAAGCTCGCCGGACCGCCTCGCCCGCGCGCACGGTGAGTATCGGCCTTCCGCCTCCTTTCCGGCCGATGTTTCCTGCCGCGCCGTGTCTCCATTCTCCACTCTAACTCCTCTCCCGTCCTCCTCATCCTCCAGGACACCTCGGCAGCCGCCTCTCGCCCGTTCCCCGCCGTCGGAGCTCCGTCGCCGACGTCGTCCCGAGGCCGCCGCCGCCTTTTCGTTGCCACTGTCGTCTTCGCGCCGTCGCTCGCCGTCGCGAGCCGCCGGTGAGAACCCCTTCCGTTTTCCCGTTCATTTCCGCCCCTCCGTGTGGTCGTCGCCGCGCCGGGTGGTCGCCGTCGTCGACCATCGGGTCGCGTGCGCGCCGCCGCCTCCCGCTCGGGACGGCTAGCTTCGGCCGCCGCTCCCCGGGGCCGTCCGATCTGCCGGGTGGCAGATCGGGGCCGCCCGCTCGCTCGCCCGCGTGGTGCGCCCGCTCTCGGCCGCGGTGGACTTGGTCCGCCGTGCGCCTGCCTCTCGCACGCCACTGGCTGGTGGAGCCCGCCTGTCGGCGCCGGCTTCCCAGTCTGGTGACGTCATTAATCGGTTAATGCGCATTAAATCACTGGTTAATTATATTCACTCTGAAAATAGCAGTAAACTTCAATAAATCATAACTATTTCATGCGAACTCTGATTAAGTCCATTCAAATTTCATTAAATCCAGAAAATTGCCAAGAATCCATTAAAAATACTTTCAGCCCATGTTTGTTGACCCCCATGTACTGTTTTTAATTGTTTATGCACTGTTTGTTGTAGAATCCGACGCCGGTAATTCTCCTGCGTATTTCGAGATCGTAGCCGAATACCTTGAGCCGGAGCAAGGCAAGTCGCACTGATACTTTGATCAATTCGTACCCATTTTCATTAAATTGCTTTGTTTACGCAAATAAACTGCATTATTTCAATAATTCATGTGGATTGTATTGCCTATACAATGTTAGGTTTCAGCCTTAGTTTTGATAACTAAATCCTTGTCACCTGGGTAATAATATGAGTAGAATATGATCCCTAGGATGCTTAGCCATGCTTAGCAACATAGCTCACCTGGGTATTAAATAATGTCTTTTATATGATTCGACTCAATGTCGGAAAAATGGAACCATGGATAGGTTGTTGTTAAATTCCTAAAATTTTGACCTAAATGGTGGGCTGTGGGTGTATGGTTTGCTTGTCACACCCATGGCAATTAAGGACCGGTTCGCGGAACCACTTGGGCAACTTCCCGTACTTGCCACAAGCCAGCGTGGCAACGGCTGGGCTTGAAGCGTTTCTTCTCCCTCTCCTAGGCACCGAAGAAGAGGGTGGGCATGATGGAGTTGGGTCGGCCCGGGGTAGGGTTGATCGGCTGCCGGATTCACCGTGGCGCAAGGGGGTAGCCTGGCCAATATGGCATGCCCTGTCGGCAGGTGCAACCTCAGCGTGGTGTGGATGGTTAGGGAGGGGTTGCGTGAACGTCCTGTCACAGCCTCGCACGGGACATCGTGGTGATGTACTGGCACACGGAACGTGTGTGGGGCTGTGTCTTGTGGGTACAGTTGTACACCTCTGATCAGAGTAAAACTATTCGAATAGCCGCGCCCGCGGTAATGGGCACATTGGCCAAGACTCACCGTGATTAGTCTCACCCTAGATAATTAATCTGGTTTTATCAAACTGGTGTTGTGGAAGTGTGTGTGTCCGGCGTGGTTGAGCTGACCGGGGGTGACCGGTTAGCGTGGTGTAACGCTAGTCGGTGGAGACTGGTGAGTGTGGTTTAACTCTCATCAGTTTCGCCTGGTGGTCGTGGTGTAACTTCCATCAGCGCGGCCTGGTCAACGTGGTTTAGCGTTGGTCGGGAAAAGCTGGTCAGCGTGTTACGTTGTCCGGTGGTGACTGGTTAACGTGGTGTAGCGTTAATCAGTGGAGTCCGGGTAACGTGGTGTAACGGTACCCGGAGGTGTCTGGTGAACGTGGTGTAGCGTTCATCAGTGGAGACTGGTTGACGTGGTTTAGCGTCAATCAGTTGGGAATGGTTGGGCCTGGTTAACGTGGTGTAACGTTAATCAGTGGTGAATTAATATTGTTAATTAAATCAACTTTTCAATGTTTGCAAACTACTCCCTTTTGCAACTGCTTTTCCGCAAATAAACCCTATCCCATCTTTGTACCCGGTGCATATGCATATTTGTGGGTGTGATTTGTTGAGTACTGTGGGTGGTACTCAGCCTTGCTCCAATTTTCCCCCCCCAGTGTTGGAGGACGCGTCAGATGAAGATCATCCTGAGGAATAGGCTGGCTCCGCCGTCAAGGTGCCTGTGGGAATGGAATCGGCTGCTTGGCCAGATGTTTATAGACTCCGTTTTACCTTTTTTCCGCTGCATTTATGTAATTTACAGTTTACTCTGTTTGTAAGACACTCTGTATGGCAACTTGGTTTGTGTACCCTGGCTTTCCTGGGCAGGGATTTATTACACATTAATGTTCAGAATTTCGGTGCGAATTTCTGGGCGTTACAGGCGCAGGCGGAAGAGAGCGTCGTGAGTTAGGTAAGGAGTTAGGTGAGGAGTTAGGTGCCCGCGCCCGTGCCCTCGCCCGCGCCGTTACGTCTGAAGAGAGCGCTCCGTCCCGCGCCGTTACGTCTGAAGAGAGCGCTCCGTCCATCCATATGGACCATATCTGACCGCAGATAGCAACCATATCTGACGGACAGGAGTATGCCGCACGGATGGGGCTGTGCTTTATAAAGCATAGTAGCCCATCTCTCTCTCTCTCTATATATATATATATATTGGGGATTTCTAGGGAATATTTAAATATCCCAAATGTATGAATATTTCGGAGAATCCAAAACGGGGAGTATTTTGGGGATTCGGAAAAATAGAATATTTCTCCGGGAAATGGAATATTTAGAGTATTGGAAATAAAGGAATTAACGAGAATACTTTATGGAGGCTGAGATTTGAGCAACTAAAAGAATGTCCAGGGATCTAGATTTATTTCGACGAAAAGGGGTTTCGAGGAAATATCTAGGATTTGATTCGACAGGAAAAAGAATAGTTCGGACATCGAGAATCTTGGATGGGGATTCAAAGGAACTTTAGGGTTTCAAATTCGGCACCAATTATTAAATGAGAGAGGAGCATGGGTCTGAGTCAGAAAAAGGAATTTATTTTCTGTTTATTTAATTACTAAAATGATCTTTATTATATTAAAATTAATTCTGGAGCTCCGAAAAGTTCAAGAAAATTTCAGAGAGTTTATTAAATCACAGGGATTTACCAGAGGCAAATACCTAAATGCCTAAAATATTCCGACAAAACCCTAGGGAATATAAAAGCATCCAAGCATTTAATTTAAAATTTAAACTTAGGATTTTTAATATTGGAAATTTCAAATTTTTATTCAAACACTTTCTCAAGCAAATTTTTCAGTGTATTCTTGTATTTTCATTTACCCAATATAACTTTTAATTAGGCCGATTTTCAGGGTGTGACACATAAGCTAGTCAGATTATCATCCAAAATTATCAAAGAATGGTTATCAATTAAACAGGGTCTCAAGCAAGCAGATAGGTCGTCCCATATTCCATTTAATTGGCAAAGCATGCAATTTATTTATAAATCGTAAAATATTTCACAAAGTAGGTTCAACATGCTCAAGGATGAATGTGTGGCTTGCCTTGCTTCTTCAAATAATATTCCGAACAAAATCACGAAGTCACGACCCTCCGAAACGTCTGATTCCTAAACGTTGGCACGCAAAATGAGAAAAACCCTAATAAAAACTAAGTAAACAGTACATGAAAAGTAAACAAACATGTAGAGCTCAATTTTAGATGAATTTTTAGAGTTGAATGGTCCAATTTGGAGTTTGTATGAATTAGTTATGAATTTTAGAAGTTTTAATTGAGTTAAACCCTAAAAAGAAAACCTAAACCGATTTATGACATCATATAGAATTATTTTTGTGAAGAAAAATATGGTTTAATGCGTCAGCCCTCGCAGAGAGAGAGGGATGAGCCACCGATGTGTGGGGCCCATGAGTCGGTGAGAGGGGAGAGAGAGGAGGATGCCACTTACATGGGGGACCCCATGTTAGTGAGAGAAGGGGGCCGGTCCACCGTAGACCATGTCCACGGGGACGGACTATAGGGACAGGTGGCTGAGATCGACCGGCTGCGATCAGACGATCGAGAAGGGTTTCAGGCTTATGGACGGTCGGGATAGGTCCGAATGCAATCGGACGGCATGGAAGAGATCGATGGCTCCGACCAAATAAACAAGAATGGACGTCCACGATTGGATCGGGACGAGCAAGATCGATGGCCGAGTTGGATTAAGGATGATCGGGCGGCCTAGATGAAGCGGGTGACATGGCCACGCGGGCGGTCACAATGGATCCATGCGGATGGCCAGGATTTTATCGAAGACGGATCGAACGGTTGGGCGCAGGGAGAGGGCTCAGCAGCTACCCCGGCCGGACGGCGGCGGGCACGCGACCCGATGGTCGCTAGTGGCGACCACCTGGTGCGGTGGTGACCCACGGCAAGATGCAGAACGGGAGCGAAAGAGGATGGAGAGCTCACCGAGCAAAAATGGCGACCGGAGGCGAAGAAACGCGACCGACGGCAGGGTCAGAACAGCGAGGTGCTTCGGGTCGACTGTGGCGAGCTCCTTCCAGCGGGATACGGCGGCAACGGAGTAGCGGACAGGATGGGCGAGGACGCAGCGGAGCCGGTGGAGGAAACGATGCGGCTCAACGTTGACTGGAGTGGCGGCGAGTGGCGGCGAGCGGCAACCGGGGTTAGCGAGAATGACCGAGTACTCGGGCTCGCGAGGAAGACAACGCCCGGGCGGGCTCCAGCTATAGGAGGACGTTGTAGGATCAAGATGTCGACTAGAGGGGGGTGAATAGGCAATATAAATCAAATAAGCACCTAATTAAACTAACCTAAGTTGCTAGGCTTGGTGAGGGAGCAAGACTAACTAAACTATGTTAAGTTTTGTAAACCTAGAGTGGCTCAATAAGTCTCTATGAAAGAAAATTGCACAAAATAAATTGAAATAAATAAATGAGACAGGAGACAAGGAATTTTTCACCAGAGGTTCGGAAACTCGCCCGTTTCCTACTCCCCGTTGAGGTGAGCCCAACTTCACCGCTCAAACCACCTAGCCTCCAAACCCTTTCGTCAAGAGATGGGCAAGGCAGGAGCTAGTCCCAAAGTGGTATACACAAGCCTCGATCACTAAGATTGTTCTTCCTCCACTCCGGAGATGGTGAACACCGAACCACTCACAATCGACACCGGGTTTTCTCCACAATCTCCTCGGAGAGGTCACCGGGAACTCCTCCAAGCCGTCTCGGAGGCAGCAACCTCCAAGAGTAACAAGTAGCAAGCAAGGCTTGGACATGATCAAGTGCAGCACTAGGTCTAGCAATGATGCAATGCACTTGTCTTGGCTCAACTCACTCAAGCTCCTACAAGAGGGGAGAATGTGCTCAAGTGTTGTGAGAGTGAAAGCAAGGGCTCATATGAATTGAGTGGAGTGCCAAGAGGAACTCCTTGCTATAGGGGAGGGGGTATATATACCCCCCACCTACCAAGAGAGCCATTAGGGTCGAACAACCCCAACTCTGTGTACTGCCGGTCTGAGCGCCATGGGGTGGACGGTCAGACCGGAGTCCCACCCATAGTCAGAATGCCGTTACCCAGTCGATTAGACCGGACTCGGCTCCGGTCAGACCACAAAAGGCTTGGTCTGCCCAGGAACAGCTTTGGCGGCTCTGTATCACCAAGCCGTCACAATTTTTCCGGCTCTGTATCACCCCGGTCTGACCAAGCTCGGCCCAGTCAGATCGGCGCCGGTCGGAGCGCCATCAGACCGTCAGTCAGACAGTCGCGCAGTGACTTGGAAGAAAACTTGGCAGCCAACAAGAATAGAAATCGGTCTGACCGTGTGGACTCCATTGGTCATACCGTTGTTCAGCTTCCGGTCTGACCGGGTTGGGTCCTGTGGTCAGACCGTAGGAGGACAGAGCTAGAAACCTTCAAAAGAACTAATGCACACCAATGCACAAAGACCTAATATGGCATTAGATCATCGTTAGCTAAAGTTACCACCCCTCCTGATAGTATGGCAAAGCTAGAAAATAAACTTAGCCTAGTTGATCACCCAATCACCTTGATCGACAACCCTAGACTAGTTTATCACCTTCAATCCTCCACTTTGGACCATCAAATTTTAACACGTGGTGATTCTTCTTGGCATACCTCATCATGTGAACCTAGCTCATTTCATTTCACCTTAACAAAATAGTTAATCCACAATTGGTTCTTGTCATTAATTACCAAAACAAACACTGGGGGCCTAGATGCTTCAATCTTCCCCTTTTTGGTAATTGATGACAAACACCACAAATAGAGGATAAAAATAGATAGTATTAACCATAAAATGCAACATATAGGATAAGCTCCCCCCTAAACATGTGCATATCAAACACAAGAGTCAACGGATGACATTAGAAAGGAGTTTACTCTATATATTGCACTTTTCACATTAAACACAAGGATAGAAATCATATATAGTTGAATTCCAGTCTCATCAAAAAGCATAAGATGGTTAATATTGATACAATTTTGAAGCAATAACCATCCATCATAGCCACCACATTAAAACATAGAAAACCATAAGCATCCATAAGAGATAAATGTTTAAACTAACCTATTACAACCAAAGGGACTACGAGGAGTCAAAAGAAGACTCATAAGAGCAACCAAGATACAAAGTATAGCCCGAGTCTATCCCATACAAATATAGCCCCAAACCACCTTAGCCTAGTAGGAAGACTACTTCAACTACTACTAGTCCCAAACCACAACTAAGAAAATAGATCGCTGCTTCTTGTTCTCCCCCCTTTGGCATCAAATTACCAAGAAGGCTATTCATCTGGACCTTGATCTTGAGAAGAGGGAGGAGGATAAGCTGATGGAACTTCAATAATGTTGCGGCAGTGTTGATAGACTAGTGCATTTGTGTTCTCCAAGGAGGTCATTCTAGTCTCCATATGTCCAACTCTTGTATCCATCCTCCCAAAAGCATCATTTAAAGAGTTGAAATCTATACGCAAACCTCTTACATCCTCTCGCATGTCTTCAAATCCAGTGTTCAATCTAGCAAAACTCTCATTAAGAGTGTTCATAGCACCAAGGATGGGGTTGAAGTCATTTGGTTGCATCCCGAAATAAGCATAGGATGGAGTGAAGTAATGAGCATACTCTTGAGGAGGAGGAGGAGGAGCTTCAAAAGAATGTTCTTGAGCTGCACCAGATGTTTGCCCCTCTTCAAACATGGGTTGTCTTATGGAGGGGCCTCTTGGAGAAGTTAGAGGAAGGTATGGCACATATTTCTTGTGAGGAGTGAGATTTCCACCAACATTGCCAATCTTGGAGATAATGAGCTTCATAATGTAAGGTGCAAAGTAAACACCCTAAGTAAATGATCCCTTTGAGCTATCCATCTCTCTAACAATGAGATCGATCACATCGAACCTTGTTCCTGTCATGATGGCATGATGGCATCGATCACATACCAAGCTACTCTGCGAATGTTATCATTGTTGCTGCATCTCGGAAGAATAGCAGCTCTCGCAATCCTATTTACCACACTTGGGATAGGTAGCAAACTGGCTACCTTTCCAAAGGTGTAAGTAGCTGCACTATCATAGTACTGAGTCTGTCTGCTAATGTGCAGAGGATTGTGCTCACAATCATCATGAAGCTTTGTTCCTCTAGTATAGCGTACTTCCAGTAGGTCGAAGAGATCTTTCTTGGTAGCAATACAAAGGATTTCCCTTGACATCCATTTTATTCGCTCAAAGTCACCAGAAATCCAAATTGTGGCATAGAATTGCTTGATGAGCTCCTTATCATAATCTTGATTGATGGTGACTAACTTGTCAATGCCCACGGCCCTGAAAAGTTCTTGAACTCCTACAAACTCTAGAACCGCATTGACATTTCTCCAAGAGAGCCATTCTTGATCAGCAAATCTTCCATCGGTGTAAACTCTCAAAGACCTCCTTTTGGAATCTTGTGTGGAACTGATGGTCAGGAGTGTCTCTAGCTCTTTTAAACTGATCATGATGTCTTATCACCATGTAGTGGGTTGGATTATTCTTGTTTACAACAAACTCAACACCATCCAACTCCATTCCATCCTCTTCCTCATCGTCATCACCATCCCCTTCCTCTTGAGCCTGTTCCTCGTCCTCCTCTTCATTTTCACTTTGAGCATATTCTTCTTCACTATTTTCTTGCTCCTCTTCCTCACTTTCTTCCTCTTCCTCTTCTTGGCGGCGTTTAGTGCATTGTTCCTCAACTGCACGAGCATTGCGACGCCCATGGCCATACCAAGCAGGAGGAACCATGACTGAGCAAAAGAAGGATCAAAATTAGCATAGGCCTAGCACTAAGAGTAGAATATGCAAGCAACGGCAACAATTCCCTGTCAGGAGCAGTCAGACAGTTGGCATCAACCCGATCAAACCGCGGTAGACACTTCGGTCTAACTGATGTGCAACATCGGTCAGACCGAGGACTATAGGCCGATCAAACTGCCGCTAGCAGAAACAAGTTGCACAAGCTTGAAAAAAACAATTTTTGCTCTTAGAGGCTACACATATCTAGAACAAGATGGTACAGGGTGCGAAAAAAGGGTCAAAAGAGAGGTACTAGGACATATAAGCCCTAGAGCAACACTAATACTAACCCTAACCCTAGAAAAAGTAAAAGGATATGAGGAAATTAAGGAAAAGGTTAGGGAGAGGGATTACCGGCGAGATGAGACGTGATTTGCGCAAAGAACTACCCTTCAAAGAAGCAAATCAAAGAGCACCACTACTTCCACCTAGGGTTCCATGACACGGTTTAAAAACTTAATAAAAACAAATGCAAGCCGTGGAATAGAGAGAGGGAAGGGAGGAAAGTCACTTACGGTGCAACCGGAGAAGAAATCTCGATTAAACCGAGTGGATTTGGTGGAGTATTGAAGCTAGGGTTTGAGAGAGGAGAGATGAGTTGCAGGGTTGAGTTGGGGAAGAAAGAGATGAAGAGGAGAGAGAAAACGACGGGATCTAGTTATGTGGGCCACTTACCCCTTAAGGCCGGTCTGATCGCAACTACACTACCGGTCGGACCGCCCAACCAAGGCCGGTCTTACCACTGTATAACAGCCGGTCTGACCACCTTGCCCACTCTTGTCTAACCGCCTATGGCCCTCCGGTCAGACTTCCAGCCCCCAGATAGAAACAACCAAAAGAGAAGAAAAACAAAAGGGAAGGCTTTGGGGTAAAATTTTGATGACACCAAGGTGCTATATGAATGTATGAGTTAAAACATTGACAATTCTTCATATATTTGAGATAGATATGAATAATTGCAATAGAACCCACTTAAGCGCTAGAAGGTGACAATATATGGTCTAGTTAGAATTTTTGGTGAGTTTTGAGAGAAAAAACTTTCGATAGGTTGGTCTTTTGAAAAAGGTTCAAAAACCAAAAACATGTGAAATGACCAACTCTACCCAACTTGTTTTGAGTTCAAGTTCAAATTCCTTTTAGAAACGATTTTGGAGAGAAAAACTCATTTTTGCCTCAAAACAAGATTCTAGGATCTTCACAATTTGACCAAAGAGGCATTTTCATCTAGAAGCTATTTCTCTTGCCATTATAAGATTGGAAAACATATAAGAGGCTATTTGAAACATTTTCCAAGTGATAGTTTTGAAGTAACGTCGATTTCTCCAAAATTTTGACTTTTGGTCAAACTAGGCATTTTGAAAACCCTTCTAGCACTTTTGTTACTTTTCTCACACTCTAAGAGTGGTCATGCACATAGGAGAGGTGCAATACTCCCCCTTAGTGTGACAAACCCTTTTTTCGCAAAGAAGAGCCAAAAATCAATAAATCCAAAAGAATAAAGTACAAAAGGGCAATAGGCATGAAATCACAAGAAGCAACCATGGTGCATGATCTCAAGCAATATTGGAGAAAGCTATGACATTTAACCCATTCCTTAAGCTGCAAAAGCGGGTTTCATCGAGAGGCTTGATAAAGATGTCGGCTAGTTGGTCTTCAGTTCTTATGTGGCTTATGACTATGTCACCCTTGGCGACATGGTCTCTTAGGAAGTGGTGGCGAATGTCAATATGCTTGGTTCTTTAGTGTTGGACCGGGTTGTTGGCTATTTTGATGGCACTATCATTGTCACATAGGAGTGGGGTTTTGGAGAAGTCCATGCCATAGTCCAACATAGTTTGTCTCATCCAAAGCAATTGGGCACAACAATTACCCGCCGAAACATATTTCGCCTCGTCGGTAGAGAGGGCTACGGAGTTTTGTTTCTTGGATGACCATGACATAAGGGATCTACCAAGCATTTGGCAACTATCAGATATCCTCTTTCTATCCACTTTGCAACTGGCATAGTCCGAGTTGGAATAGCCCACAAGCTTGAATTTTGCACATTTTGGGTACCACAAGCCTATGTTAAAGGAATGCTTTAAATACCTTAAAATTCTTTTCATAGCTATCAAGTGGCACTCTTTAGGAGCCGCTTGAAAACGTGCACACATGCAAACACTAAACATAATATCCGGCCTAGATACGGTAAGATAAAACAAACTCCCTATCATTGATCTATAAAGCTTTAAATCTACCGGTTTACCTCCCTCATCAAGGTCGAGCTGGTCATTTGTTGCCATATGAGTCTTGATGGGCTTTGCATCCTCCATGCCAAACCTCTTGAGTAAATCCTTGATATACTTGGTTTGGCTCACAAAGGTCCCATCCTTGAGTTGCTTTATTTGAAGTCCAAGAAAGAAACATAATTCTCCAATCATGGACATCTCAAATTCCCTAGATATCATATCACCAAATTCCTTGTAAAACAACTCATTAGTAGAACCGAAAATAATATCATCCACATAAATTTGACACATAAAGAAATTATCACCAATGATTTTTGTGAAAAGAGTGGTGTCAACTTTGCCAATTTTGAAACCCTTTGAAAGAAGAAAATCTCTCAATTTTTCATACCAAGCTTGAGGAGCTTGTTTCAAGCCATAGAGAGCTTTTAAAAGTTTGTAAACATGATTAGGATTTTTAGGATCTTCAAAATCGGGAGGTTGTTCAAAAAAAATAAGTTTGGCAATTTCTCCATTTAGAAAAGCACTTTTCACATCCATTTGAAAAAGCTTGATATCAAAACA
This sequence comes from Oryza meyeriana var. granulata, assembly GCA_003991445.1. Taxonomy (NCBI): domain Eukaryota; kingdom Viridiplantae; phylum Streptophyta; class Magnoliopsida; order Poales; family Poaceae; genus Oryza; species Oryza meyeriana. The sequence continues at coordinate 152,687 of RYFJ01001742.1, read as the reverse complement.
TGATACAAAAGCAAGTAGGATACGAATGGCTTCAAGTCTTGCCATGGGGACAAAAGTTTCACTAAAATCCAAACCTTTGACTTGAGTGAAGCCTTGTGCCACCAATCTTGCCTTGTTTCTCATGACCACGCTTTCATCTTTCTTGTTCCTAAAAACCCACTTTGTCCCTATGACATTGTGGTCCCTAGGCCTCTCAACCAAAGTCCACACTTTGTTTCTTGAGAAATTGTTGAGCTTCTCATGCATAGCACTTATCCAATCCGGATCATTTAGAGCTTCATCTACATGTTTGGGCTCAAGACAAGAAACAAAAGAGTAATACTCACAAATACAAGCGACACGAGATCGAGTTTGAACACCCTTACTTATATCACCTAACACTTGATCAATGGGATGATCTTTGGAGAGTGCATTGTGTATCCTTGGCGGCATAGGTGGTTTATCGTCCTTGTCCTCCTCCAAATCAACTTGTGCTTGACTTGACGTAGCGGAAGTAGAGGGCTCAACTTGAGTAGATGAGGGCTTGTCTTCCACTTCAATAAGCTTGACGTCACCAATGGACATATTCTTCATAGCTCTCATCAAGCCTATATCACCTACATTATCCAAGTTCTCTTGCCCTTCTTGGGAACCATTAGTTTCATCAAACTGAACATCGGAGATTTCTTCCACAATACCTTTGCTTTTGTTGTAGACACGATATGCCTTACTATTTGAACCATATCCTAGAAGAAACCCTTCATCATATTGACTTTCAAATTTGGTTAGTCTCACCCTTTCGATAAATATAGCACTTGCAACCAAAAACACGAAAGTAGGAGACATTTGGCTTCCTCCCTACTAAAAGTTCATAAGAAGTCTTTTTCAAAAGACGATGCGAATAAAGATGATTTGTAGTATGGCAAGCAGTATTGATGGCTTCCACCCAAAATGAATCGGAAACACCATATTCATTAAGCATGGTTCTTGCCATCTCAATTAATGTGCGATTTTTCCTTTCTACAACACTATTTTATTGAAGTGAGAAGATGGTGGAAAGCTCGTGTTTGATACCAAGATCATCACAATAATCCTCAATATTTGTGTTTTTAAACTCGGAACCATTGTCACTTCTTATTTTCAAATTGAAAAGTTAAATTCATTTTCTATCCTTTTTGCAAACTTTTTGAAAATCTCGGAGGTCTTAGCCTTGTCATTTAAAAAGAAGACCCAAGTAAATCTCGAATAATCATCAACAATGACAAGGCAATGGCTATTACCCCCAATACTCTTATAAGTTGTAGGGCCAAATAAATCCATATGTAAGAGCTTCAATGGTCTAGAAGTGGACATAATACTCTTAGAAGGATGAGAACACACAACTTGCTTGCCAGCTTGACAAGCACTACAAAGTTTATCTCTCTCAAACTTCACATCTTTCAAGTCCACTACTAGATCACGTTTTGAAAGTTTGCTTAGTTGATGCATGCTAACATGAGCTAGTCTCCTATGCCATAGCCAACCCAAAGAAGTTTGTGCAACCAAACAATTTTTCAAACTAGCATCATTTAAAGAGAAATCAACCAAATAAAGATTTCTATAACGAAAGCCCTTAAAAACACAAGAACTATCTTGAATACTACTTATAAGAACTTCTTGAGGATTAAAAGTGCAAGATAAACTGAGATCACAAACTTGAGCAACGGAGAGCAAGTTGAAATTCAACGATTCAACAAGAGAGATATTTGAAATTGAAAGATCATTTGTGATAGTAATTTTACCTAACCCAATTACCTTTTCTTTACTATTATCACCGAATGTCACTCTTTCTTGATCTTTGTTGCCCACTTCAAATGAGATGAATATTTTCCTATCACCGGTCATATGTTGAGTGCATCCACTATCAAGCACCCAATGATTTCTACCGGTGCGGTAGTTCACCTATAAAAGAAGATCAAACCCTTTTAGGTACCCAAACTTATTTGGGTCCTTGGAGGTTAGTGACCAAGGCTTTGGGCACCTAAATGGCATTCTTTTTATCACCTAGTATAGAAGTGCCAATATATCTAGCAAAGATAGTACCATCATGAGCCTTCCAAAGCAAATAATGAGTCAAATACAAAAGTCTTAGAAGGCTTACCATCGAGGCACTCATTCTCCATGTGCCCAACTTCCCAGCACTTGGTACAATACTTACCATTCCTTTTGACAAATCTAGGAGCACGGTATGAGGGTTTCTTACCCTTCTTTGGAATGAATCCAAGACCCTCTTTGTTAACAGAGCACCATTGCTCACTCAAGATTTTGTCTAGAGTGCTCTTACCTTTGAAGTACCTCTTCAAGCTTTTGTTGAGCTTGGCCACTTGCTCCTTAAGCTCGTTGTTCTCCACTATGAGCAAGGGATCACACAAAGAAGCACAAGATCTAGAGCTAGACATATCCATAAGATCATCACACGAAATAGAGATGCTAGATGATGCACCATGAATATCATGACAGAGTACTATCATCAAGCAACTCACAAGATATACCAATATCAACTTGAGCTCCACGTTTGGTAGTGGAGAGGAGAGTGTCATGAGCCTCCTTAAATTCCTCATGAGAGATTGTTAGTTGCTCATAAGAAATCTTTAGCTCCTCATACAAGACCTCCAAAGAAGCGTGTTCCTTCTTTAGTGTCTTGAATTTGACAATCTCCTTTTCACTATATGCGTGGAGCTCTCTAAATATGCATTCAAGCTTATCATAAGTAGGATCAACATCATCATCACTTTCACTATCACTACTAGAGGTTACCTTAGAAGATCCTTTTGCCATGAGGCAAAATGGTGAGAAGAGTGAAGCCTCCTTGATTGCGACTCCGACCATGCTTCTCTTCTTTGGAGTGCCCTCATCATTGCTCTCATCGGAGTCATCGGATTGAGAGCCGGAACTCTCACAATTAGAGTCCCACTCACAAACAAACACTTTCTTTCCTTCCTTCTTGAGCTTCTTGAAAAGCTTGTCCTTCCCGCTCTTCTTCTTGGAAGGCTTGTCTTCTTCTTACTCTTTGGTAGGACACTTTGATGTGAAATGCCCCTTTTCACCACACTCGAAGCATCTCAAGTTGGATATGCTCTTGTGAGATCCTCTTCTACCCCTTCTTCTATGAGAGTTAGAGTCCTTTCCTCTCCCATTTCTTCTTCCCAAGAGATCATTGAATCTTTTTGCAAGAAGTGCAATTTCGTCTTCCAAATCTTCCTTGCCTTCATCTACCTTAGCATTTTCCTTGTCTTCAACTTTGGCCTTGAGAGCAATACGCTTCTTCTTTGGTGAAGAGGCTTCTTCAATCTCTTGCTTATTCAACTTGTACATGTCATTTGTGTTAATCTTGCCCAAAAGACTTGCGGGGGTCATTCTTGACATATCAGAATTGATGAGAATGGTGACTAGGGTCTCATACTTGTCAGGTACAGCCCTAAGCATCTTTTGAGCGACCTCAAGATTGGTGTAAGTTGCCCCAAGTCCTTTGAGGTCATTGAAAATCACATTTAGCCTCCTATACATGTCATTCACACTTCCATCGGGCAACATGACAAAGGTCTCATATTGTATCTTGAGGAAGTGAAGCTTGGCTTCCTTATACTCACTTGTGATTTCATGAATCTCACCCAACTTGATCCAAATCTCATGTGTGGTCTCAAGATTGTTTATCCTATCATACTCTTCTTGACTCAAGGAGTTGAACAACGCATTCATGGCTTGTCCATTGAGTTGAGTGTTGCGTTGCTCAAGTTGAGTTGGAGCCTCAAGATCAAGTGCCATGATACAACCTTCATCCACAACTTTCCAAACACCAAAACTCATGGCTTTGAGGTAAGTAGACATTTTAATTTTCCAAGTGGAATAGTTTGAGCCATTGAACATGGGCACCCTACCTACATGGTGAACCTCTTCCGACATCTTTTCTCTCTAGGCAGTGAAGCCCAATCAAGAGAGACCAAGCTCTGATACCACTTACAGGATCAAGATGTCGACTAGAGGGGGTGAATAGGTGATATAAATCAAATAAGCACCTAATTAAACTAACCTAAGTTGCTAGGCTTGGTGAGGGAGCAAGACTAACTAAACTAAGTCAAGTTTTGCAAACCTAGAGTGATGTGGGTTTAATAAGTCTCTATGAAAGAAAATTGCACAAAGTAAATTGCAATAAATAAATGAGACAAGAGACAAGGAATTTTTCACGCAAGGTTCGGAAACTCGCCGGCTTCCTACTCCCTGTTGAGGCGAGCCCAACTTCACCGCTCAAACCACCTAGCCTCCGAACCCCTTCGTCAAGGGATGGGCAAGGCAGGAGCCGGTCCTGAAGTGGTCTACACAAGCCTTGATCACTAAGATTGTTCTTCCTCCACTCCGGAGATGGTGAACACCGAACCACTCACAATCGACACCGGGCCTTCTCCACAATCTCCTCGGAGAGGTCACCGGGAACTCCTCCAAGCCGTCTAGGAGGCGGAAACCTCCAAGAGTAACAAGTAGCAAGCAAGGCTTGGAGATGATCAGGTGCCACACTAGCTCTAGCAATGATGCAATGCACTTGTCTTGGCTCAACTCACTCAAGCTCCTACAAGAGGAGAGAATGTGCTCAAGTGTTGTGAGAGTAAAACCAAGGGCTCATATCAATTGAGTGGAGTGCCAGGAGGAACTCCTTTCTATAGGGGAGGGGGTATATATACCCCCCACTCACCAAGAGAGTCGTTGGGGTCAAACAACCCCAACTCTGTGTACTACCGGTCTAAGCGCCATGGGGTGGACGGTTAGACCGGAGTCCCATCCAACGGCTAGTAAACTAGTCGTTGAAGTGTATTAAATGCACCCACAGTTAGACTGCCATTACCCAATCGGTTAGACGGGACTCGGCTCCGGTCAGACCGCAGTAAACTCGGTCTGACCGGGAACAGCTCTGGCGGCTCTATATTGCCAAGCCATCACAATTTTTTCAGCTTTGTATCACCCCGGTCTGACCGAGCTCGGCCTGGTCAGACTGGTGCCGGTCAGACCGCCATTAGACCTTCAATCAGACGTCCATGTAGTGACTTGGAAGAAAACTTGGTAGCCAACAAGAACAGAAATCGGTCTAACCATGTGGACTCCATTGGTCATACCGTTGTTCAGCTTCCGGTCTGACCGGGTTGGGTCCTGCGGTCAAACCGTAAGAGGATAGCGCTGGAAACCTTCAAAAGAACTAATGCACACCAATGCACAAAGACCTAATATGGCACTAGATCATCGTTAGCCAAAGTTACCACCCCTCTTGATAGTATGGCAAAGCTAGAAAATAAACTTAGCCTAGTCGATCACCCAATCACCTTAATCAACAACCCTAGACTAGTTTATCACCTTCAATCCTCCGCTTTGCACCATCAAATTTTAACACGTGGTAATTCTTCTTGGCGTACCTCATCATGTGGACCTAGCTCATTTCATTTCACCTTAACAAAATAATTAGTCCACAATTGGTTCTTGTCATTAATTACCAAAACAAACACCGGGGGCCTAGATGCTTCAGACGGCAGTCGAGGACCTCCTTGACATGGTGAAGCACGAGGTGGCGACAGAGAAGCTTCGTGCGGTTTAAAACCGAAGCGAACGGCGGCCGGAGGTGAAGAAAGGCGACGACGCGTGGCATTCAAGGGGAAGGCGAGCTAGGGAGCACGGGAGAGCTCGAGGAGTGGTGGGAATTGGAGAGGGAGGCACGAGGAAGCTATATATGGCCTCGGGAGGCGGGCTCGAGGCCGGAGTGAGGCGGATTTTGATGGAGAGAGGGCGTCGGCCATCATGGGCATCGTGGGCTTGAATCCACACCGGGCTTCATGGGAAGGTGGGGAAAATAGGGAGGAAAGTGGAGGAGGCGGCGGTGACTCGGTCCGCGTGGATTGGATGTGAGCACGGGAGCTCGAGGGCGCGGGAACGGCGGCGACGTGGGGGCGTGCAGCGCGGGGGTTGGCGGCCGAAGGAGGAAGAAGGGCCTGACAGGTGGGGCCTGGTCCTACTTGTCGGCGAAAGGATGAGTCGGCAGCCGGCCTGCGCGGCTGGGCCAATTCGGGCTAAGGTGGGACAGGCTGGCGCGGCCACGGCGAGGGAGATTTGGGCCGGAGGCGGCCCAATAGAGGTAGGAGGGATTTTTTTTTAATTGTTCCCCTTTTCAATAATTACTTAAATGAACTTTGTGCTATTAAAATTAGCAATTGAGCCCTGAAAATTCCCAGGAAAATTCAGAGAGTACTTTAGGACTTGGAGAAATTAGGAAAAATTCCTCCATGCATAATTTATTAAAGGAAAATTTTATTTCTCGTACTATTTCACTTGTTAATTTGCATTGTAATTTAATATAATTTCTAGAAATAATTTATTAAATAATTTTTAAATCCCTGAGCAAAAATCAGGGCGTGACAACAGGTAGGTTTTTTTTTCTCCTATTAACATAGTAAGAGTGAACTTATGCTTGATTATAAGTTACTTTTATACATAATAAAGCAACACTGTTAGTAGTCAGGGTGGTGGGTGGTTGCAAATAGGCCATCGATGGGCGTTTAAAACATTATTATTATGTTACATCTGGAAGAGCAAATTAATATAGATCTGTCTTGTTTTATTAAATACACTGAGAAAACTAACACTACTAAAATCTTTAACATCTACTCCATCCGTCCCAAAATATAGCAAACTAGTACTGAATTTGACACAACCTAGTACTACGAATCTGGACATGCCCCCTGTCCAGATTCATAGTATTAGGTTGTGTCAAATCCAGTATGACGGAGGGAGTATTTTGCATTTCCAAACTAGGATGGCAAGCATCATCACGCACTCTTCACATCCAGATTACCAATTAAGAAGGACCCGGACCTAGAACTATAACTTGCTACCGTTGCAAGCCATGCAAATTCAGAATCCATGAGAGTTGCGCAGGGTTGTCTGTAGGAGGGGATCCACAATCACAAGGAGGAGCACCTGTACAGATGCCTGGATGTGGACAACTAGGAGAGCTTGGAAAACCAGGCAAAAGCGGCAAGGAAGTGGGAGTTCAATGTCCCTAGAAACAAAAGGTGGGACTTACAGGTCTCTCCAAGAAAAAAATGGGTGTTCAATGTTCCCCCGAAAAGAAGACGGGAGTTCCCCATGACCTGACAAAAGGAGGCTCACAAATTAAAGGATCGATAGCAACAAATGTTGCGGTGACTGGAGGTTCAAAGATTAAAGGATCAACGACAACAAATACTGAGGTGACTGTGCCAAGTCAGTTAGGCCATTTTCAGTGTAATTTTTTATTGCGCGGTTTCCAAGAATACTTTGTCATCTAAGTATATTTGAGTTGATAAATGAAACTACTTTTAATACAAAGTTTTATTTCATGGTTTTATATGCTAGCATATCATTTAAATGTTGCATCTAAATGACTAATGGAAGTTGATAAAATATGTAGAGATGAAACATAAACCCTCTCAATGGGAGTTTCACACGGTTTCTAACGTGTTGGAAACCGTGAGCACCTGATAAAACTACTCCAATCTCTCTCCTCTTTAATTTTTTGTCATGTCATCATATATACTGATGTGTCACCCTATTTAATGTACATAAAACCTCTACAAAAGATGCACTGGGACTGGCCTTAGGCCACTTCTAAGGGGGTTTCATTCTCATTAAATAGGGTGCTATGTCACTGTTTTTGATGATGTGGCAAGAAATTAATAAAGAGAGAAGTGAAATAGGTTTCATGTAGATAAAACCATGTTTACATTATTTCCAATACAACTTATCTCTTGCATGTATTGTCTATGGAACAATAAAAATAAAACAATGCATTGTATGAGATATTTTAACCATCACTAGATGCTTTTTTTTTTACTTATGTGGCATTCTTGGAAACATAAAAATAAAACCTCCCACTAGGAATGGCCTTAGGAGGAGCACAAGGAAAACTGACCGCTGGAATGGCTAATGATTCCAGGCTGTTGAGACAGTTTGGTGGTAGAGAAATGATAAGTCAAGTGGCAAATATGGGTATAATAGAAACAGGTACAGCACTACTCCCTTCGTCCTAAAATATAGTTATTTATAGAGTTTAAATTTTCTTAAAATATAGCTATTTTTCCATTTAACTTCTCATCTCAACCAATCACAGTTATCTCCCATTTAATTTCTTCACCTACATTCTCTTTTCAACTAATCAAAACCTTTCACCTCTCAATTTTATATATTTCCTTAATTCCCGTGAAAACCTCTAGAAATACTTACATTTTGGGACGGAGGGAGTAGTAAATAAAGTTCGAAATAAAGAGTCAACGGCGGAAGAAGGATCAACAGAGATAGGAGGACCGGACGTGGATGGAACAGAGGAGAATGCAGAGGAGAAGGGCAAGGGGGATGAGTTTGAAGGAAATGGTTATGATGAAGGGGATGATGAAGATGATGAGGGCCAATTGTTGGATGTAGATGCTGGCTTAGAAGACAGGGACATGGAGGATGAGGAGTACGGGGGAGAGCAGGTGGAGGGGGACGAAGATCCAGATATGGGTGAGGAGGATGGTTAGTATACCATGTTCATACTAAACTATGCATCTTTGGAGCAAAATGATCACCGTCTGTTATCTCAAAAAGAAAATAGTAGTATGTGCTACTATTTAAACATGTAAAGTAATCTTAACTTAAACACAAAGGGAAAGTTCTTGTAGTTTTTCTTATACCTACGATTTGTGTTATACTAGTTTTTGCTAAGCTTACATACAATAAAGTGATTGGGTTCCTTTTTCTATTCATGTAGTGTGAACATTTTGCAATTACAGTGAAGACGTATGTCTTGTGAGGATAGTAGTAATAATATTTATCATCGTCGAACTATACTGATACGCAACTCGAAGGGAAAACGACACCGTAAGGACTTCCACCGCCGCACCTGTCCGGTCCTCTTCTCCTCCTCTGGTGTCTTCGCTGGAGCCTAGGAAGAAGGGAACTCATCTCTCATCCGTGTCCAATAAGTTATTAGGGTTTTCTTAATAAGGTCTTTGGAGGTCAGATCTGTTAGATTGTCTAGGGTTTGTCTTTCATGATATTCATAGAGTTAGACTTAGAGTCTTTTGTCTTTTGTATATCTCTTTGTTGGTGGCTATCCCGTTTATGAGGTCATCGATGAATACATACAAAAGATTGCTTGTTGGGTTATTAATGATCAAATCAGTGGCACCAACTTTGGGATCCAAGTCGCCGACTTGTTCAGTGACATTGGTTTGTTGTTCTGTCATAAGAAAGAAGATGTTGGCCGATACTTGTTCATCTACTTTTGCATGTATTTGAGTTGGTCAGCATCGTAGTTGTGCTTGTCTGCTTGCATCTCTTGCGGCATTCCAAGATGTGGAACCTCTTGGTTATGTTTTGACAGATCTTTTATCTCTGTGGCTTTGTAACAACAAGATTGTAATCTCTCCCATCATTTAATATAATTTACCATGTTCCCCCCCAAAAAAATTTGTCACCATCAGAGTACTGTGTTATCCACTTTTGGATGGAAGTTTGGTCGTATTAGCTTCTTTAATTTTTATCAGCAACTATGTTTATTTCAATTGTGTTATGGATTCCTGCCAATTTCGTAGTGCCATTCAGTTTATTTTCCAAATATGTAATGGATCTCTCCCTAGAAATAGAATCAAATCATGGAATGACTACATTTATGCATTGCTCATGGTGTGACTTGCAAGTGCGATTGGAATTGGTAATCAAGGTTCTGAAATGATTACCCTTTTTAGCATTGTAAAAACAATAAATGCAAAAGCCGCATAACTGAAATTCTACTTTCTGAAAGAGTACTGTCTAGTGCACAATTACATGTAAAATTCAGCTAGTTTACTATCAGAAAGCACACATATCTCACCAAAAGGAAATCAAAATATTAGATATATAGCCAGTTGTAATCTACTGATGTACAGAAAGGGCAACATTAGCAACAAAATCCTTAACACAATCTAATCTAATATGGTGCAATACCCATAATAGTGCGTGCCACATACAGGGAAATAGTAAATTGCACATTACATCACTTTTTTATACTTTGAGTTATGCAAGACACATTGTATAAGCAAACTTTGCATATGGAATCACTGTATCTATGTGATGTTGCACAAAACACCATTTTAGTTGACTTTGACATGCTTAAGAGGTGCATACAAAGTGTCCGCCTCTATATAGGAGTATAGGAGTACCGATAAGGGTAAAGTCTAGTTTTGTCCTCAAACTCTTCTCAAAGTTTAATTTGTAACATAAACTAAAAACAACTTATTTTTCACCTTAAATTCTAAAACCAGACAAATAGCATCACGTAACCTTTTCTTCGCTGGTTTTTGCTAATGTAGACTCATATATCCATTCATGAAAACATACACAATAGAAGTCTACAGTAGCAAAAATCACCAAGCTAACAACTAAAACCACCACAGAATAGGATGCTCTTGTTTGCTTGGCTTTTGTTTTAAAATTTCAGGGTAAAAAATGGCCATTTTAGAATGCAGTCTGAAAATTAGACTTGAGGAGAATTGAGGACAAACGTAAACTTCACCATATATGAACAATAAGATTGGATTTTGAAAGGAAATCGAGGGAGATAGCTTGTACTCATACATCGTGTGCTTTCCATACTGGGCTTCTCTCGGCTTAAATTGATGGATGATGGGACGCACGTCCACGTTATTGTTCTACGGAAGACGTGTCGTTGGCGCCGACGCTATCGAGCACCGCCGACGCCAGGCCGTTCGTTGCGGCGTCGACGGCAACCCGGACCGCAGCCTTGAGAAGGAACTTGGCAACACGGGAACTACGGCTCGGCTTCAAGCCACCCGTGCTCTGGCCGCCGCCTCCACCGCCGGTGCTCTGGCTGCTGCCGACGCCGACGCCGGTGGTCTGGCTTCCGCCGCCGGCTCTCTGTTTGATGCGGGCGCCGTTGAGACACTCGACATGGAGAGCCACCCCGCAAGTGCCACAGCGATAGAACCATCCGCCGCAAGGCTCGCCGCAGCCGGAGCAGAGGCAGTACTGCCCTGGCGTCGACGACGCCGACGAGGCCGGCACCATGCCGAGCTCGTGCTCCGGGTGCAGCGGGCTCCTGACGGCCGCCGGGAACATGGTGCACAGCGGGTGCACGTCGAAGCCGCACGGCACGCAGCGGTAGACGAAGCTCCCGCGGGGGCACGCCTCCTCGCAGAGGTCGCAGACGCGGTCGTCGGCGGCGACACGGCCGAGGGCGAGGCCGTGCCACGGGTGCGCAAAGAAGGAGATGGCCGGCTGGAAGTAGTCGGCGCAGGCCTCGTGGATGTCGAAGTCGCAGGCCTTGCAGCGGAGGCCGATGAGGCCGCGGAAGCCGGCGTCGCAGAGGTTGCAGACATGGCCGGAGCCATTGCTGTACTGGCACCTCACGAGGACGTGCTGCGGGTGGGAGCAGTGAGTCCGGTAATTGTAGTACATCATGGAAATGCTTCTGTGCCAATGTCCTTGCCTCTGAAATGTGAATGTCAGCTCTCCATAAGGGAGGCCTTAATATGTGCAAGTATATGAATGCTGCAAGACTTTTAGCATGTGCATTAGCTGGATGTCGATATAAGTGCAAAACTATTGCTACAAGAAATGGTATCATATGGTAGTCCAGGATGTAATTTGATGGTTTGATTCCCCCTAGTTAGTCAAATGTTTTTCCTGCATTAAAATATATGCCCTTAGAGGAGTAGACTCGCTCTTAGTGAGTAAATGGTTTTATGCTTCTCAATATTCAGATCCATGATGACAGTATTAAACAAATGTCTACATGATTTTATAAGGTTATTGTGAGTTGTAACCACTTCTCAACGAACTCAGCATATTGAAAATTCAGCGAATGTCTTGCTTTGAATATATATTCCAATCCTCGAAACTAAGATAGTGTCTTGCTTGATGCAAACATCTTAGCTGTATCTGCTTTCCTAGAAATTTATGTAATGTAGGATTTGGTTGTTGAGAAATTCAAATAGTTGTATCATAGGTAACCAAATCATCCCTTCCCTTTATGGAGAGCCATTTATCATAAACTGTATTCCTTCCTAAACTTATGTCCAGTTTATCAATTTATACTGTCTTTCTGTTGCAAAATACAAGGCCATAAAATATAACCATGTATAAAATAGACAAATAAAATGGTAAAAGACCGTTTTCTCTTCTTTAAGGTATTTGAGTAGATACCACGGTATTTTCCCTTTGTCAAAATATTACTAGAAACAGGGGACAGAGTATATTATGCACACTTAAAAGTTCAAAGGGAAGTATCAAGGAAATAATTTTGACCATAAATAAAGTTAGTCAGACAACCTAGGGGAAGTCCCTCATAGTCCCGCACACGCTACCGATACTTTGTCAAGCCCAAAAGTTAATTAAATGGACACAATATACAACTTGACAGTGAATTTATTAAAGCACAGTCAGGCCTAATAATTGAATAAGGGTCTGACTTTTTTGTTTAAGCAGGCTATCACGAATACTTGAAAGGATGTGACTGGTCTTTTGTTATATGCCAAGTTTCTTAATGATCATATTAACATATATATAACTTCATTCTGAATCAAATATTAGGCCTGAAATCTGAACTTGGTCAGTTCTATGCCTCTATCACACAATACTTGGTGCAACTTAAAATTATATTGAAGGAAGCGAGAGAAAAGAAAGGGTCTATGTTAAAGTTAGTTGCGGAGTTATTGGCTGAAGGGCAGTAGAATGAAGACCAAACTATAGTTTGAAGTAATCAAAATTATGGAGCTTGGTGTGCCTTTGGCTCTTTCCAACTGTGCAGTATCCCTTGTTTTGTGAAAGGTAAGCCCTGTTCTGTTCAACCCAACATTGTCAAAGAGCCCAACAACCAGTAGGGTACCAGTACGGTGGATGCTTGCCATAAGACCATATATACCTTTCTAAAAGTACTCAAGCTGTGGAGGCAGTCCAGCCACCATTGCCCTAAGGACTGAACCAGTGTCCAATGTGCAGGGTACATGTATTTTAACTTTTAAGAAAGTATGGATCAAAGTTCATGTATGTATGTCCACCAGGTCACTTCCAAGTCGAGATCACTATTACCACTAAAAAGGTCCTGGTTACTATTACATGGAGTGACCCCCTAAACTTTAACATGGCCAAAGTCAACAAACTGCTCAAAATGTAGTAAGCCAATCATCCAAAAACAGCGATTATGGCCTATAATACTCTACAATCACACAGGCACATGTACCACGAATCATGCCATTGAGGATTCTATAAGCCAGAATTGGAGCAAGACTAAAATACTTCTACTTTACTGGTGCATGCCAGATGATACTAAGTCAAATGAATATCAAATCCTAAAAGATTATCCAATGGCACGCCAGTGGTTCCTTCATGCTTAATGGGAGGTATGAGAGGCATAGCACCGATTTGCAAATCTTAAAGACTATCTGACCTGCACATTTGCAGGGATATAAGGAATTAAGGAAAGATGAACACTGAAGGCTCTTACTTGGAACGTCCAAACAAGAGCAGCTATCCTAATTCCGAGTTCAGGTAGTCAGGTACAATTCTTATTCATTCCAAAATCAATTGCCATTGCCAATCACAGGGCACCGCACAGTCGCACACCCAATCACAAGGATTGCATTATTCTCAATCGATCGAACAAGGCAGCAACTAGAGATTTCAAACCGAAGGAGAACCTCTCAGAGGTTGGCCGGCGCCGGAGCCTCCGCGGCAGGTTCGACGACGAAGTCCAGCACGAGCACCTCATCGAGCAGCGGCCTGACCGCCGCCTTGGCCTCCTCCACCTTCCCGTCCCCCTCCACCGCGTCCAGCTCCTCCACGCTGTCGAACACTGCCACCATCCCGAACTGGTACCCCTTGGCCCGCGCGGGGGAGAAGTTCTCCCCGAAGCTCACCCTGGCGCCCTTCGCATCGCCGGCCGCCGCCGTCGCCGCGGCCACCTTCTCCACGAGCTGGGGCACCTCCACACCTTCCTTGACCTTCGCCAGGGTGAGCCGCACGGCGGAGCCGGGGGCGACGGGGGACGGCACCCGCGCGGCGTTGACCCAGTCGACGGCGGTGGTGTCGAGCGCGTTGGGGAGGACGTGCCCCTGCACGGCGGCGACGTGCGCCGGGTGAGCCGCGTAGGCCGCCAGGTCGGGCTTGGTGGCGTAGCGGGAGTGGAGCAGGTGCGTCGGGCCGAGCGCCTCCGCGGCCGGCGACCGGAGGCGGAGCACGGGGCCCACGTGGATGTAGGACAGGCCGGGGACGGCCGTGGACAGCGCCTGCAGGGAGGAGACCATAGCGGCGGCGGCGCCCGACGCCGCGGCCTCCGGGCGGACCTTGATGAGCACGATGTGCTCGATCGGCGCAGCGACGGCGGGGGCGGAGGACGACATGGCGGCCACGCGGAGGGCGGCGGAGCGGGACGAGGGCTTGAGGCCGAGGCGGAGAGGGGAGGAGGAGGCGAAGGGCAGGGCGGCTCTGAGGCAAATCATGGTGGTTAGCGAGAGGAGGAGACAGATTAAAAACGGAATGATAAGTATTTTCTTCGGACAGCGACCTGGTCGTGGATTTTGTAGTGGTTGCTTACTTGCAATGCTGGTATGTGCACGAGCTTACGGGAGAAATTTGTGAGGTGGATTGCATAGAAAAAGTTGTGAAACCATGGTGAATTTCTTCTTATAGCCGCCGGATTAGAGATTTAAGAGTAGGTTGGTGGCACTTTGTGCCAAATAGGGTTGGTCTTCTGCCACACTCCAACTTCTATAGGCTCAAAGAGACAGCAGTGATAAGCAATGTATGTATGCCAGTCACGCAACGCAATCAAAGAACGTGATGCAGGTGTATGGAGGATAATGCTGAAGTATACAGAATCAGATCGATAAATTGTGATCTATGATTCCAGTCAGGCACTGTTCTACCCTACAAAACTCCAAGTGTCCACAATATACTACATATACATGGGTATCCGTTTGAGCTAGAAAGAAAATTTTGTTCTGTTTGGTTGTGTGCTATTTTTAGCTCTACTACACAGGTGAATGGCAGCATTGGTCTTCAACCTCGTCGAGTGGTGTTAACTCTCCTTCCTCTTTGGTACACTAAGCACTTCAAAATGCAGAGTTCTCGCCAAAATATGGTTGAATTCAATATATCATCTTGATGAATCCACTGGAGGATGATATGGTCCCTTGCTACTCAGAGTAATGATTTGCTAGAAATCTGAATGATATATACAAATCAAACTCGAATGGGTAATTGGTGTTCTGCATAGGGGGCATTCGGGCTTCTCATTACACCACTCCATAATGCAACTCCTGCATGTTATGTGATGAATTACCATACCATGAGGAGGGTGTGGGAGAGACAAATATCAGGATTCTTCGATTTATTAATCAAAAAACAAGTCTTACCAACAGAAGACATGGCCACATGTTGTGGCAGTGGGATTCTGCCGGGTACTGAGACAAAGGGTGCATTTGCTCTTGCCACTGGGCACCTGAACATTAGACATACAATATGAAAGAGGCATAAGCATTACATTCATGCACAAAATACACCAAATAGCATACACATAATATAAGAATAGCCGCAAAAAGCATTTTCAATTCAATCCACAATATTAAGTTGTATAGAAAAGCTCAACATTTTGAAAAAAGAAAATGTATTGCATAGCATGAAGAACAGCTCGGTCTCCCGTAATCTTAAAGGTTCGGCATCCAACACCAAGCTTAATATTTTGCTCAACACTAAGTTGGTTTTCTAAAGGTTCTGTGCTACGCAGCCATCTCAATGAATTTATCTAGAAAAAATAAATACCTCTGAACCAGAAGCCAAATCTGTGGTTTTCCCATGGCGGATGTCACTGATGATATTTCCATCTTCGTTTAGAACAGGGACACCTCGACCTGTTTTGCCATTCACAAAGATAATATTATAACATTGTATATCCATGTAACAAGTAAATACAAAGCTTCGACATAAAACCAAAACTGGTTTGATAAATTCAGCACAAGAGAGTGCACCTGTAGATGAAGGATAGCTTCCAGATGAGATTTGGTTAATCGAACTAGCTATCGTTGATAAATTACTTCTTCGAAGTCTTTCAGCACCAAGAATACATAGCTGAATTAACAGAAAAATACCCAAGATTTGATACCTGCAAAATCCAATGAGTTAAATTTGATCTGCTGAAGAATTTTAAGCTCTCAAAGAGAAGTAGTCCATGTGAAGATAGTCCAAAAAGAATTTCAGATTACGAAAAGACTTATCATATGCAGGTGTTTCATAGCCCAATGTCTGTATGATTTGTTTCATGTAGTATAGAAAGTAGATAGCAAAGAAAAGAGAGTACCTGGGTCTTTGATTCATTGGTTTCCCGATGAATACGTAACGAATGCCAGCTGCTCGCTTTGGTAAATGATAATACAATCCTACAGCAAATTGGAAACATACAAGTGTAATCAATATCAAACAGTTACTGCAGATTCAATTGGTGGTAAAAAAGAATATAAGACCAATAGTTACTGAGCCAGTGCTAAACTGCTAATCCATTACTAAGTCTTGATAGCAAACTATTACCATGGTGGTGCATCCTACCATAAATAACCTAAATGATTGAAATCATGCAGGTCCAGCAAAGCAGAGTATGATAGTGTTCTCATATGCAGCAGAAATTGACAGTGAATTGCACAATTCATTGGAGATGTTCTGTTAGATGCTTATGACAAACTAGATGAGTTGTATTTACCAATAAGTTGCATCCTGAGAAATTTCATTTTCCTAATTGACTCATAATAAGTTCAGGTTCCATGAGGCAGTGACTGAGCAGTACTAAGAAAACTAAACTCTTCATTTGCTACTTCTCACCCTATCTATAAAGATTTATTGGTCCTCAAACTCATCAAAATGGAAAAAAAAGGAGAAGACACGCTTTGTCGAACATAAGATACCTTCAAAATAGAAGAACATCAGGTTTGTCCGGATAGCTAACTGTATAAAATCTTGAGCAAATGGAAGCATCTGCATACATATTATAGACAGGTGACAACATACAGGTGTTAGGCAAGAAATGCATTTTGATAGTCCATAACAAGTTTTCTCCTAAAAAACGATGACACATACAAATTAGATGATTTCATACCAGAGGCCATTTCTGAAGAACCAATTGCCACAAGGTATGGGCTCTGCCTCTCAACCTTGACAAATAAGAAAAACTCAAGCTTCTTGAAGGATTATTCCTAATTGGGGACGATTGTGTTGCAGTGCTGCTACTAGAACTATCATTTTCAGGTTGGTCATCAAGCTGAGAGTCACCGAGGGCAATACCACGTGCAACAATTCTAGAGCTGTCAAAATCACAACGAACAGAAATTATGCAATCAGTTTCATTCGGCAAGGGAACCAACCTCAATAGGAATGAATGACCAAATCTGTTACTGCCAAACCTGATACGTTCAGCAAGATAGGGAACGGTAGTTTGGTACAAAATGAAAAGGATCCGTCTAGCAGGTGTAGGTGGAAGTCCGTGCGAGGTTGCAACCTGTTCAGTTCAATTACAATACAGACAGCATCAGCATAATAGAGTGAAGTTTGGTTCCTATTATTTCTTTGAATGGAAGCTTCAAGGATACAATTTGGCTGCACCTTAGAGATTAATATTACTCCCTCCGTCCCAAAATATAGCAACCTAGTACTAGATTAGACACCCCCTAATACTACGAATCTAGACAAAGGCCTAGTACTAAATTAGACACCACCTAGTACTACCCGAATCTAGACAAAGGTTTGTCCAGATTCGGGTAGTACTAGGTGGTGTCTAATCTAGTACTAGGTTGCTATATTTTGGGACGGAGGGAGTATTATTCATTGAAGACTCTTCTGCTAATAACTATTTTCTGTGTCATTTTGTGATGTTGTCTAGAATAAGAAATTTGACTATCTCATTAACCAACACATTTTGTGTTCCCTTGACCTTTTCTGAGTAGGATCTGCCACTTATTTGACTCCTAATAATTGGCCTGTTTGAGAAAAGCATTCAGTTTTGTGTTTCACTTCAGATGCAAAGAAATCCCTTGATTAAACAAAAAAAGGTCACATTTATTCCATCAAAGGTTTCCTGTGTTTCCTAAAAAAAACTGAAATAACAGCACATATCCAATGAGTATATACTAGAAACCTACAATTACATAGAAAATTTGCAACACGTACAAGGACTCAAAAGTATAAAGCAACAGATGAGAAACAAGCTAACAATATACTACCAAGTACCAAACAAACTGTGTGCTAAAGACAAAAGGAACAGGCAGTGTAACCTGAGATATATCACAATATTCCTCTCCAAGTGTTTGCTGACCTGAACCAGTTGTTAGCAAGTAGTAAAGGGACTGACCAAGCAATTTTATCTGCAGATGTTCAAAAGAAATGTAATTTATGACACTGGAAAAGAATATTAGCACCGAAACAAATGCAGAGAACAAAATCTATATCATTTCTCTATGTTGCATATCCAGAACAATAAGATGCAGTTTATATAAACATAAAAGGTTGTTCTTCTGCTCACACAGCACAACACATTCTATACTACTGAGAATCTGAGGACTGAGATGCAATACAATGCAATACATCTTCATATTATATGATAAATAAACTAAGATCACCATCAAGCATGGAAACCAGGTATAGTACATAACTACATAGCCTGTCAGTTCATACTGCCTTGAACAAATTAGCTGTTTGAATTCTAATGCAAAGTAGATATATCAGTTAGAACACCGAAGAAATCAAACAGCCCTAAACTACCTTGACATTTGAATTTTAACAGTACAGGAATGGCTACCCAAATTGTAAGCCTTGAAAGCATGTAACCGAACTAGGTGTTTACAGCCAAATTTGAAGTTGTAAAAAGTTAATACACTAAAAGCTCATCGCCAATCATACCAAAGTCACATAATATACGATATCTGAACAATTTCAACTACTTGTACCCAAACACTGATACAATTCATATGATTTCAAGCATTCACTCCCATATCAGCAGTCTATGTAGCAAACAATGTATAAGATATGTTAAATTTCAGGCGGAATCAGACAAGTATCACAGAAACCAAGTAGAACCACAAGCCAGCACAGCCAATTTAACTCTCACCTCGTTCTGATAAGCAACGGCGACCCTGGTACCTGCAACATCACCAAAAAGCCCAAACCACCATCAAATCACGCAACACAAAGCTAATCTCGCTATGAGATGAGGAAGCGAAGGCATAGTGCAGCTCACGGACCGAAGAGGTGGCGGAAGGCGTCGCGGCAGGCCTCCGTGACGTGGGCGGCGTAGCCGTCGTCTTTCTCCGCCGCCCGCATGATCTCCGGCTGCGCAGCCCCCGGGAACCGCCTCGGACGCACGGGGGCCCCACCGGAAGCGCTGACCCTGGAGCTGGGGCCCACATCTCCGCCGCCGGCCCGCATCTCTCCCGTCGACCTGCTCACGCGATAGAGTTCAGAGCTCCGAGGAGTTGTCTCCTCCGTGCTTGGTAGCTTTGCAGATACACCCCTGTATTAGTACTAAATTCTAAATTGATTCCTCTCCGTGTGCTTGCGATGGAGCGGAGAAGCGGGCCCACATGTCAATGACCAATGGTGTGGGCATAGGCATTGTCGCATACCTAACCTGAGGCCGAGGCGAGCGACCCGTCTCGGGCTTTTTTAGGGTTCAGGGTTCTCCTCGTCGCGGCGGCGGCGGCTCTTTCTCTCGCCTATTCTGAAGGTTTTTGGCGTTGGTTGAGCGGAGAAGGTTTCGATCTTTCGTCAGGGAGTCGCCATGAGCCGATCAGGGCAGCCTCCCGATCTGAAGAAGTAATTTCTCAGTACTTTTTTTTTCCCTCTCGAGTTCAATCTATATGTTTGATTTTTTTTTTCTGTTTGGTTTGGATTTTGATGCGAGCTTTTGTTCTGATGGGCTGCAGGTACATGGACAAGAAGCTCCAAAGTAAGCGCACTTACCCGGCCCGAAGTTTTTAGCTGCCTCGTTAATTCTATAACGCTAAGCGCGAGTTATTTTTAGATTCTGTGATTATAGATGGGCACCTAATATTCGTTTCATCACCTTAATAAGAATGTACCTTAGCTGAGATGTGTGGTTCGAGTTGTAAGAGCTGTTTGTTGCAACTTGCAAGATATGGATATTACGAAGCATATGACTAGTATTAGTAAATGATCTGGTATGGTCATCTAGAGATATATCGAATTTTTGTTTTTGTCGTATTGATCTGTAATGCTTTTCATTCTGTTTTTCCTGACGTAGTAGTGTCGGTAGTTGTATTAGTGTTAGCAGTGATCTCAAAAATATTTTTGCTGAAGAATTCAGCTGTAGCTGTTTGTTAGTAAATCTTAAGCCTGTTTAGAAACATGGAAGTTCGTTTGAACTAGCTCTGATATGTGAATACAACAGGTTTGGTTATCTGTAAGCACAATTTTGTTACTAGTTTGCAGATACATGGTTTGTAATATTTGTAGTTTTTTGCACCGGTGATTGTGATTTGTGAGTGCCCTAAATGATGATATCTTAGCAAAGCTATGGATTTATTGTCCAAATGAAGCTTCTTTGTCATAGTTACTCTGATAGGGCATTTATTCTTCTGTTCATTTCCTACATATAATTTATCAAGTGTCATGTTCAGATACTTGTAAACTTTGTGCCATGTCCAATCCTTTTAACTAGTTGGAACTTATAATTTTGTTCTTTTATACTTTCTATTGTTCTTGAAAAAAAATATAATTTCAAGTGTTACCTTTGTTCTGTTGAGTAGAATCTGTTGGTTTTATGCTTCTCATTAATCAACATTGGTTGGCTGCCCTAAATGATCACATTCTTTGAAAAGCTATGGATTCTTTTCCAAGTGAAGCCTTTTGTCATAGTTACACTGATAGGCTGCCTTGATGTTGTAATAACTGCCCTTTAATCTTGGCTCACCCTCAACTCTTTGAGGAAAACAACTCTATCTGCCATTCTGCGCCTTCATGAAGGACCAAATCAGATACTTGAAAGTTTCAGTTTCTACCGGTTGATCTCTTTGATCTGAATATTGCATTATAGTGGAACCATGGTTGTTATCGGTAACAATACCTGATATATTTGTGTGAGTTGTGGCTATGTATATAGTATTTAGACTAAGCTAATGAGATAGTTTGATGACGATCACTTTTGGTCTTCCTGATTGATTAGAAGCACCAGGATTATACATGAAAAAAATCATTGCACTTCGATCCAATTTTGTCTAGTTGCTGCTTGATTGTTGTCTTGCTAATAATATAGTCTCTTTGAATGATGCTGTACTATGGGTGTAATCTTTGTTTTCTTGCTCAGCTTCGATGGTCGACTCATTTGCTAACTCTCTTCTTAATTTTACCAGTCAAGCTGAATGCAAATCGTGTTGTCATTGGCACACTTCGAGGATTTGATCAGTTCATGAATTTGGTCGTGGACAACACAGTGGAGGTTAATGGAAACGAGAAGAATGACATAGGGATGGTGGTGAGTAATTTTATCTATCCTGTTCTCCTCCTTTGGAATGGAAGCATTCTTGGCATTACCAGCATTTCATGGATTTCAATATTCTTCTGAAAACGACCCCACATCTGTTCCCATTATGTACTCTAGTACTGATAATGTAATTACTTCTGCAGGTTATCAGGGGAAACAGTGTTGTGATGATTGAAGCCCTTGAACCTGTTGCCAAGCCTCAGTGAACTTTTTAGCTTACCTAGTTTGCTTCAGTACTTTTTTTCTGAAGGAGTTTGCTTCAGTACTTGATCTGGTAGTGCCATGTAAAAACTGAAGTTTATGCCAACGGGCATTTTGTATCCTGACCTGGTTTATATGCGAGCTTGTGCAACTTTGTACGGTCTCGCTTGTGTTTCGATTTATACGCTCCAGCCAGTCTAGCTTGAAAATCTTCTTGTGGTTCCATGACATTATGGAGCAGATTGAGGTTGCCGATTGTGAATATTTAATGATTTTCATATAGAACTATCATCGAAAAACATATGCTTAGCAAAGTTTGCTTTTGAGATCCAAGTCCGCATTTTCGAGATCAGATATATTGTTCGGTTCAAAAGTACTATTATCAACGATGCTGGGCGTTATTTAGAATCAGACAGGTTACAAGCGATCATGTTCTACATACACACAGAAGGTCATAGGAGAACTATACACAGAAGGTCATAGGAGAAAGCTTTAGGGTGCATTTCACACTACTGGTAGGGATTCTGAACTGCTAAACGGTGTATTTTTTATAAAAATTTTTTATATAAAAGTTATTTTAAAAAATCATATTAATCTATTTTTCAAGTTTAAAATAATTAATACTCAATTAATCATATGCTAATGACTCATCTTATTTTATGTGATCTTTATTTCTTTTTTTTCTTTCCTCACCTTTAAACTATACCTTAGCACTAAATTCTCCTGATGTAAACATTGACCTATAAGAAATTTCAGGTTTTGTACTCAGTATATATTTTCTTGCTTGTGGGAATATAAACTTATTTCAGGTTCATTTCTTGCTTCAGTACTTGTGGGAAATTTCAGGTTCATTTCTTTTCTTGCTATATGACCAACAGACTATTTCCGGCACTCTTCTCTCATAAACAATACGATTTTTCTTAGGGATAGCCAGATGGCCCTAAGTCGGCTAATAGATAATCAGTGGTCAGCTCTAGAAATGAACTAAGTTTTATTTTTAAACCGGTCACAAATTACCCGCGGATCGATCCACGCACATCCCTATTTTTTTTCTCGAAAACTTTCTTCGTTGGTATTTCTTAACAAACTTTGTAAAATCAACTAATCTTTTTTCAATATTTAATTCAATCATTTGTGCTATCAAATATTGCCATAAACTCAGTTTCATCCTTTAGCACTCTCAAACCATGAAATAAAACTATAGTAACTTTATCCCAAAATATAAAGGAAGTAATATTTTGTTAACCTCTAATGGAGAGTCTGTTCCTTGACGAAATTATAGAATGAACTTAGGGACTGAGATGAAATAGTTTCGACGA
The DNA here is from genome assembly GCA_003991445.1 of Oryza meyeriana var. granulata. NCBI lineage: Eukaryota > Viridiplantae > Streptophyta > Magnoliopsida > Poales > Poaceae > Oryza > Oryza meyeriana. The sequence goes on along the minus strand of RYFJ01001742.1, from coordinate 129,617 downwards.
ACCCCTACCGTCCGATCCGGCTCCCATCTATATATTCCCACTCGCTCCCCACCCCACAGCTCACATCCAAATCTAGGGTTATATCCTCCGCCGCCGCCGCCCCCCGCCCACCTCCACTCTCCACTCCAATGGCGACTCACGCGCAGATCAGTAAGAAGCGCAAGGTAAGGGTCGGCTCGGAACCTCTCCATTCGAAGTCCGGATCGCGTGACCTATCGATTTGATATGATGTTTGCTCGCAGTTCGTGGCGGATGGTGTTTTCTTCGCGGAGCTGAACGAGATGCTGACCCGCGAGCTCGCGGAGGACGGCTACTCCGGCGTCGAGGTCCGCGTGACACCCATGCGCACCGAGATCATCATCCGCGCCACCCGCACCCAGAACGTCCTTGGTACGTGCGTGCATTTCTGATCGGAGCGGTGAACGATTCCATGTCTTCTCGGCTACTCCTGGTTCCGAATTTACTTTGGATTCTCGCGTTCAGGCGAGAAGGGGAGGAGGATCCGGGAGCTGACGTCCGTAGTGCAGAAGCGCTTCAACTTCCCGGAGAACGGCGTCGAGCTATACGCCGAGAAGGTGAACAACCGCGGCCTCTGCGCCATCGCCCAGGCCGAGTCGCTCCGCTACAAGCTCCTCGGTGGCCTCGCCGTCAGAAGGTTGTGCTCCATCCTTCACAAACTAAAACTAGCACTATTATTAGCTATTGTGGTATGTCATCTTCACAGCAGGCTCGGCTGCTTGTTCGTGCCAGACCTGTGTTCGATGATGACGAAATCAATTACCACTCTATTGCATTTCACAGGCTGTGGTTGAGTTCGATTCTCTTCCACAACTTACTGCTTTAGAGGGATATGATCATTTATTATTGTTATGTTTTTACTTCAAAAGCAAAATAGGTGTTTGCACTTGTGATATGTCATCTATAAAGCAAATAGGTCACCATGTACCAACTTTGTGTCGGAAGATGACTATATTATTTGAGCCAACTAGGTAGTCTCTGCTAAGAAGCGTTGCTAACTAGCTTCTAACGTGTGATCCGGTTGGCCACATTTGTTTAATTATAGTCTCTTTTACTTCAAAAATCAAATAATTATTGCTGTTTAGGATGTTCTCCCCAAGCATGTTTCTCTTTATATATCTATATTTTTGTCTGACTAAATCAGTTGTTTCTTTTGTCAGGGCATGCTATGGTGTACTCAGGTTTGTTATGGAGAGTGGTGCTAAGGGCTGTGAGGTACTGCCTCCTGCAAAATGCTTTAAAGTTTGATTTAATTACGGTTCTATTTACTTATTGATAGGCTGTCCTTTGGTTTACAGGTTATTGTGAGTGGGAAGCTTAGGGCCCAGCGTGCTAAATCCATGAAGTTCAAGGATGGATACATGATTTCTTCTGGTCATCCTGTTAACTTGTATATTGATTCGGCTGTTAGACATGTTCTTCTGAGACAGGTTTGTCCTTGTTACTTCACATGTAATCCATTTGTTGAGATAAATGATGTCTCCTTGTGTGTTTAGTTTGTTTTTTGTTCTAAGGTTCTGCTTGTTTTCAGGGTGTGCTAGGTATTAAGGTCAAGATTATGCTTGACTGGGATCCAAAGGGCAAGCAAGGACCAACTACACCTTTACCGGATCTTGTTACCATCCATGCCCCTAAGGATGAGGATGAGTATTTGAAGCCTCTTGCAGCTGAGATCCCAGTTTCTGCTTAAATAGAACAAGTTTAGGTGATCTGATGCATGTGCTCATGTTTTTCTGCAGTTATGTAATGATCATTATTAACATTATTGCTAGCAAAGAGTTCTAGTTTTTAAGTTGCAAACATCAGCAACTAATACAAGTTTCATCGTTATTATTTTCTTCCTGCTGCTAAGTAACATCTGCGGTGTTTGTCTCACTGTCTTCTAGTTCCTGATGAAAACTACAGTATGCTTGATATATTTCTCACTTATTTTTTACGTGTGATTAGTGTAGTTATCATAGTGGCCAGTATACTTTATCCTGCAGGATAGTGTGTATCGGCTTAACGCTTCTCTGTGCGTCTTTTGCCGAAAGTGTTTCCTGCTATACTGATCTGGGGAAAGTGGGCAGTTGGGTTAAGCTTTTGTGCTTTCTTCAACAATCATTTTCCTCTCATTTATCCTTCTACATATTTGTATATCATGCCATTATGTCTATTTTCGTGGTCTGAAAGTTGCATTCTTGCTTTATTTATTCGCTTTTTTGCTTCTGTAGCTTTTGTGGAGATGCAACCTAGTTTGTAGATTGCAGTACCCAAAACATTTCACTTTTGCATGGATTTTGCTTCCTTTTTCCCTGTCTTGTTAGCCTGCAGGATAGTGTGTATCGGCCTAATGCCCTTGTGCTATGCATTTCTGCCGAAAGTGTTTCCTGCTATATCAACTAGAGGAAAGTGGGCAGTTGGGTTAAACTTATGGTTCTTGTTTTCTCCAACAATCATTTTCCTCCCATTAGACCTGAAACAGTTCTCTTCGCAGTTTTTATGCCACTTGCCGTGAAAGCTTTATTAACTTTGATTTTCAAGAACTTATCTTGTGCGCAGGACTAGTGTAAATGGAGCTGCACTTGCAATTCGTTGTACGTGCTGCTTAAACTTGTTTCCTGCTAAAGCAGTTTACTGAAAAATGGGCAGTTGAGTTCGGCCAATTTATCTTATGGTTTCCTCAACAATCATTTTTCCCACATGATACCAACATCGACGTAGAGCTTTTGCTCCCTTGTTGCATCTCGTTGCTTTCTTCTAAACAGCAGGATTTCTGTATCGGCAGCATGCTTCAATCTGTGCTTTGCTACCGAGCGGTCCTGCAAAATTTATCTTATGGAGGATGGATATCCTCTTGCTCTCTGATTTTATTGTGGTATGCAAAATCCATCCTCCGTATATAACTTCCAAGTTTGATTCTGGATATTAATCTATCCGATTCTTTGGTTATTACATCACCAGGCACCAGGCCACCATTTGGCTTCCCAAGCGTACTAGCTAACATCACCTCGTAGGGAGTGTTTCGTTTTCGTGAGGCATCGTTATCAGGTTTTTGCTTCTATCGTTGACTAGGGAGTTGGACGGACTGGTTAATAACGGTTTCTCGCTTCATGTTTTAGATGGTTTCTCGCTTCAAGTTTTAATTTCCTTTTGAATACAGTGATTGTTATCTTTGCTCTTGTTTTCGAATTCGAGTAACAGATGTAAAGATGGATTGAAGATTGAAAGTGAGCTTTTCCAATTTTAGTATCCTGGCGCATCTGTTTTCATTCAATGATATTGCAAAGTCCGCATTCGAAAATTTTGACTTTAATAATTAAATTAAAATATGTGTTTAGGTGTTATATATGTAGTATTACCCTAGATTTGTTTTGAAAATATTTTTTATGATGTTAATTTTGTAGTTAATGATATAATCTCTCTGTTTCTAAAATATAAGAATTTATAGTATTTAAATCTTGTTGTATATATATAGAATAAGGGATTTCTAAGGACTATTTATGGAATTACTTGTTCGAATTAATATTTTTATTTAATTTTTTTTTAACTTACTCTCACCTAATTCTTCCAATATATATTTATTTTATATTTATTAAGAGATAGCAAAGTTTTTTTAATTTTAATTTCTACTAAACAATTTAGAAATATTTGTATTTTATAACGGATGGAGTATTATAAAAGAAACGATCTAAGGAGATCATTTAGAAGAATCATTAAATGATACCCTTTATTATGTTTGTCTGGCACCTGTTTTCGCTCTTGTTGCCATGTTTTGTTATGGGAGTGTTTTCCATCGACGTATATAGGGACGGTGTGTCAAACAGCAGCGATTTTTTTTCAATCGTATAGTAGGCACTGGTCGGCCACTTTCTGCTGTCTGCGGTAATTTATCCCGCCGTATAGGTATGAAGATACGTTAATCTAAAACCAAAACGATAACTGCTACTCTAACCTGTCCCTAAAATAGTAGTAATTAGTATTAGATATACACCAAGCATATCTGATTTTGTACTAGCAGGTGTTTAATCAGTAGTTTAATCAGTATACTATGTTACTATATTTTTTTGACGGAGAAAATACTATTAGTACTATTCTTAGTGATACAAAACCCAGGACTTCATAATTATAAAATCCACGATTTCCAACCTTTTGATGCCATGCCCCTTGTCGAGACTCGAGAACAGCGTTTCGTTGGTGTTGGCTGCGCTGCAAACGGCAACACTGCCAAAATGAACAAAGCAAACTCGGACCACCTTTAGGAGTGCAGGACGAGGTAATACTACAAATGCCAGATATCTCATCCAGGTAGCCCAGCTAAATACAAACCTCTACTTAAAAACCAAATTAAGTTACATCGCATAAGCAGTCTAGCCCCCTAAGTGCAGCACAAACTGCATGCCTAACAAGTTAAAAACACCCTTACAAGTTACAACCACTGCCATAAGATAACAGAGTTAAAAACATCCTCACGAGTTACACAGCCATTGCAATAAGAATAGCTGCTGCTCTAAGCAGATGCTCCTACTACACGGCGTGCCCATCTTCTCTTTGGGCTCGCCGTGCCACCTAGGACGGGCGAGCCCGCTTACCGTTGCCGCTGCCGCCGTTGCTGCTGCTGCAGGATGGGCATTTGTACTGCTTGATGTGCTCCGCCTTGGCCGGGGTGATCTTGACGCACTTGCCGTGGAACCACTTCTCGCAGATGTCGCAGCAGATCCAGAACTCGTCGGCACCGTAGCTCTCCCCGCACGCACCGCAGAGCGTCTCCCCGTGCTCTTCCTCCCTGACGCCGCCGCCTTCGCCTTCCTCGTCGTCTGGGCCGCCTTCCTCCTCGCGGTCCTCGTTCTTCACCCGGGGCTGGGGCTTTGGCTGCTTCGCCCGAGGTTCAGAAGACTTCTGCTTTCAGAACGGATGGCATACAGGATTAAGCAAAATGTATTATAGTTTATGCAGTTAAAACAAGATCAAACATTTATGAAAAGGATTGATTTGGTGAGGGAAAACAATTAAACAACGAACTATTGGAGCTGAACACTGAACAGATCGAGAATAAGGAACTGACAAACTGCTGAGCTCTATGAAAAATAGGTTAATTAGATTCATACCATTCTAACTTTTGCGATTTTGAAATATGTCATTATTATTCATCTATTTAGGGCTATGCCATTATAATTTAATGGATATTCGAGATATGACACATTCGATGCATTTTCTAACATTTTTGGACCAAATTGCGTGTCTTTCTTCTTCATCCATTTCTTTCTACTCACTCCGGTGGCTCCTCCCCCTCTCTACTCACTCCGGCAGCAGCACATGGCAAGAAGGCGGCAAGGTCCACACCGGTGGTTACTCTTCTTCCGTCTCCGTTCCGATGTCGCCACTTCTGGATCTGCTGGCCTCGACCCGCCGCACACTGGCAAGGAAGACCACGGCAACGAGGTGCACTGGCACCCGACCGGCCCCCATCATCCGCTCATTGCCTTCGTAGGTGCGCCAGCCCTAGGGCCACCGCCATCGGCGTGGCAACCCGACGGCCTTCCAGATCTGCTCGTCGCCGTCGTTGTAGCACGCAACACCACCGGCCGGTGGTAGAGGAGTGGAGAGAGAGAAGAGGATGAAAGAAGAAGATCAAGGCAATTTGATCCAAAATTTTTTCAGTGTATCGAAAGGGTAAGTAGTGGCATATCTCGAATAGCTGCTAAATTATAATGGCACGGCTCCTAATAGATGAATAGTAATGGCATATTTTAAAACCATAAAGGTTATAATGGCATGGATCCAATAAACCCATGAAAAGTTACATGTTGTTAGAGATTACACAAGCAGAAAGATGATATATCACGATATGAGTACATCTAAGGAGAACTCGACGTACCGTTTTACTGTTTGATTTTGATTTACTATTGCTGTGGTTATTTGCACTCGGTGGCTTGGCTTTACTCTTCCCACTAACAACTTCAAAAACCGTGGGAAGATCATTAATCATACTAAACAGGCGCTTCCTGCATAAAAAATGGCGGAGCATCAGTAACACATATCATGTCAAACATCGATAAAATGCAGCGAATATTCAAGAACATCATTTCTCATTAAGTCATAAAGGCATGCCATTAACATTAAAAATTTAGTCATGTGCACCATTTCCATTAATACCGAAACTCAGAAGATTACCAACTAGAAAACATGTATTAAACTTCAACATGAATATGGACCAAGCAGAACAGCTGGCTCCTTTAGGTAACCCTAGATCTTGTGAAACACAACCAAAAGTTACAGAATGAAATTAAGCAATCCATAGTTTCATACTTTCGCAAGTAGCACTGTAGCATGTTAAAATGTTAGCAAGACTATTCTTCAGTCTGTAATAGAAAATTTTACTCCAAGCTTATCTGGGCCACTGTTTTAGTGAGCCAAATGATTCCCAGAAGATGGACACTTATTCATTCTGGATTTTATTCAATGTTTTAAAAAGCGGTAAGCAGTTTTGTGCGGTCACCCCACCTTGTAGCGCTTATGTGGCATAATCGGCCACTTATGCGGCTTAAGCGCTACAAGGTTGGGGCACCTGTTTCATTGTATGCGGCCTTGTAGACCTTTTTTTAAACACTGATTTTATTTAAGCACCACTACTACTAGTCTACAACAATATTTACTCTTTTTCCCCTCAATGCTGTGATCCTAAAACTGAGTCTATCTGTTTCTGGCTTAAATACTGCATGTGTTGTGAAAGTAATGTGCAGAGTAGGACCTAAACAAATCAAAAGCAAATGAAGCGCAATAACTAGGTATGAACAGAAATATAGATCCCGGAAGGATGGAATAGGAAGTAAACCTGTCATTTTTATCAAATCCAAACCGAGCACCAAAGTAAAATGCAACAGAAAGTAACCATGCGTCACTGTGTACTGCAACCATGGACAGCCAATCCTTTTCCTGCATTCCATCTCGTGCGAAGTTAATGCCCAATGCTGGCTCTGGGAGCTCGGGTGGCACCTCTTCTGCGGGCAAATTTACTTCCCAATGCTCATTGGGAAACCCATAAAGGCACAAGTTTTCCTTTTCTGCAGAAAGAGAAACACATGGTCATGTCTAGCTGGGCAAATATATTGGTTAAGCTTGGGAGTACTCAAATATATGTTCAGCAAAGGTGTAATTGGAGAAAATGGATGCTCACTAGTCAGAATTTGAGTATGACTTAGCCAAAATAAGCTGAAATATGCATCTCATCTTGTCCAAATTAGGTCAACCCTACAGGTCTCCTTTGAAGTATAATCAAATAAATCTCAGAGTCAATGTGTGCTTCCTAACAACGGATACAACATAGGAGAAACGAATGGGCTTGCAAAACAAATAATTTAACTAAGGCTCCATCGCTAGCAACCCAAATGAAGCCAAATGATATGAGAAGAGTATCAAGTTTAAGGTATTTGCTAATGCGGAAACATGTAGATCAAGCTAGTACCAAATGCTATGGCTTAGGAAGAAAAGTGTAGCACATTCATAAAAAAAGGTGGAGCCTAAATTGTCGAGAAATTTAGTGGTTGGAATAGCTGCAAGTGAAACCACTTGTCAATGGATTTCTTTTTTCATCCCTTCAAGGCATATATATGAACTCGAAATAAGCATCATTCAATCTTACTGAAATTATCATTTCGCTGCTCATTTTCATGAGGAGAATGGACTCTTCAATATAAGATCCTAATTCCTAACCAAAAGCTCCAAGCAGTGTTTCCACTAGCCAGCTCATGGACATTGGAGTATTGGACATTAAAGGAACAAGTTATAGTTTGATGTAAGTCACCAAACAAAGATTATAATCCACACGAGGACAAGATTCTAATCCACACGAGGACAAGATTCTAATCCACACGAGGACAACTTCCATTATTTGGGAACGACTGAGGATCTTCGCTGCACAATGCCCCCTGGCCTCCTCCACGTTCCACAGTAAGGTGTTCAGAGCATTGATGAGTCTTACAGGCTTCAATGGAGCAAGCAGTACAGTACATTGTGCAGAGAGTGGTGGTGTGATGGTCTGCTGGAAGAAGAAAGAAGAAGAAAAAGGGGAAACGAGACTGACACGAGGCCCCCTGTTGCCAGCAACAGCAACACAATTTTCCAACAGAGGCTAAATTAGGATTGGATGGGTGATGCTGCCCGCTATAGAATCAAATGTTGGGTCTCATTGTGGGATCAAAATCAATCACACCACCATCCAGTGACCAGTGGATCCCCACATGCCACTGCACCGCTCTTTGCTGTATGCAACAGTGGAGCTGTACCCATGTCTAGCCAAGAACCATTGGGATCACAACCCGCTGGTCACAACACAACTGCCACCGGCTTACTGCTGTGCATACCAAGCAGCATTGCAGCAAGGTTGACCTCCTCCTACCATGGTAGGCCTGTGACATGTGCTCCCAAGAAGCCCACCTACCAAGCAGGACCCACTAATGCAGCTGAAACCAACAACCCAAACTCAAATGTAGCAGCAGCCCCCACAGATGTGGCGCCTTCCAGGCCAGTAGTACTACTGCTTCCCTTCCCTCTCTTTCACTGCCAAGCTTCCAGTCCATTACTAGCTTACTACATGGGTGCGAACTGTGAAGTGAAGGTCTCAGTGTCTCACTAGCCGGCCGATTTCTGTAAGCCACTGGAAACAGTCGGTTAGGTTAATCTGAACCGTCCATTATTGAGTAAACCCAGGATTAGGGCATTTGATTCGAATTCTGACTTCTGAGAGCTTCACGTACGACGCGGATATTGAATAATTACTAGTCGCATATGGGTGCGCTCGTGTCATTCAAATCGTCGGATTCAAAAATAAACCGAGATTTGGGCTAAATTCTACCACAGCGCATAAATCAGCAGTGAGCTAAGCGTATTCCTTGGTGAAACCGATGCATTTCCTGCAGAAATTTCGACGCGCAGCGAAAGAGAAAGGCAGCAATTAGAAGCGAGAATTCCACTCACCCGGGTCGCATTGCCGGAAGAAATCCTCCACATCTGCAGCGAGAAACCACACGAAACCAATCAGCGAACCATCCGAGACGCCCAAAACGAACCACACAAGCATAAACGGCAGGAAAAAAAAATGGGAACAGTCCGCATCTAGAAAACTCCAAACTCCTGCTGCGGCGGCGCGTAAGTACCTGTGGTGAGCGCGCGGACGAGGCCGGCGCGGCGGCCCTTGAAGTCGCGGAACACCTCCTCCACCGTGCGAGGGTTGTACTGCGGGTCCATTCGTCGTCGTCTTCGTCGGAGGAGGAGGGAGGGAGGGAGATGGGTTGTGCGCCGCGTTTTATTCTGACAATTTTTTTTTCTGGGTATCTTTTGGAGGGGAGGGGTTTAAAAGAGGAGGAGGAGAAGCGGACGCAAGGTGAGGGACGGCGACTTAAGTGGTTGGATTGGAGAGAACGGGGAGCGTGTCCGCGCTGGTGGGTGGCCACTTGGTGGGCCCTGGCCCATAGCGACGAAATTGCTTCAAATCCCCTAGGCTAGACTAGGCGCATTTTCCCCTTTTCGGATTTTTCTGACGGGTGGGGCCTAATGGTCAGCATGACAAAGTGAAGTGAAGTACTCCGTTTCAAAATAAAAAAAATATAGTATTACGAATCTAGACAACCCAGATCATATTCAGTACTATGTTATTGTATTTTAAAATAAAGAGAGTATTTCCATATTAGCTTGTAGTACTCTATAGTTTTAAACCTAACTTAGTTTTTTTTGGATTAATCCTCATGAAGAAGGATTGAAGCGGGCATGAAGTGGACTAATTCTGAATTCGTTGTAACCCTTATGGGGAATTAGGCTTTTTTTTGGTTAATACTCATGAAGATAGAAGCAGGTATGAAGTGGACTAATTGCGAATCCGTTGTTATCCTTGTGGGAAGGGATTAACCGAACAAGCCCGTGTATGGGTGTAATTTGAAGGCCTACTTTGGGGCAAAACTTTTGAATATATGTGGGAATTGGATTGAACGGTTACTATTTTGAAGGAATTTTGCCCATCTTGTTTGAAGAAAACGTTCTTCATCACTCCATTCGAAACCGTGTCCACAATCCTTTGATTTTACAGGAAAGTAGAACAATTCCAGTAAAAACTTGCTGAATATTTGATTAAGAAAAAAGTCAATTCCAATGAAATCCTAAATTCGAGCTGATTACCCAATTAACAAAGTCAGTTCCTACCTATGGTGTTTCATAGTAGGGGTGGATGTTAGAGAAAAATTCATGTTCACTCTTCAAAACGTGACGATGCTATAAGTATCCTTTTTCCAGGAGCATTTTTAATTTAATAGATTGTCACAGTAGATTAAGCAAGAAGTCAATAAGGTCGTGTAATGCTAAAAAAAAATTACTGCCTTGCTTATTGATATTGCTACAGCTTTACTCCTAGTTTCTAATAGTTGACGCCATTAACTTTTAGATATGAGTTTGATCATTCATTTTATTTTAAAAAGCTATGTAAATAAGCTACGCAAATATCAATTCTTTTGTTAAGACTTGTTTTATCATTAATGGTAATTTTAGCATGACTTATATTTTTTTTTCATATTTGTACTAAATTTTTGAATAAGACGAATGATCAGTCAACAACGTCACCTATTAAAAACCATGTATAATAGGCAAAAGAAGCAAGAAACCGCATGTATAACACCAATAATCAAAATCACAAAACCAAATGGCTGAACCGGAGCTTAAAACCTATGTAATGCACTGTTATACACCAAGGCCAGATTCTGACATATGGTAATGCCAGCTACAGTATATATTGTAAAAACTTCAATAAAGCCACATCACACATTAAATCAAGAAAAAAAAAGTCATCAGTTCAAGGCCAGATCTTCTCAGAAATCTATATATAGCTCCAGAAACAAATGTAGCGCTGTAGAAGCAGAGCCAGGATGGAGAGCAACCTCAAGGTATTCACAACTTTGTCTTCTTCAGGTCGAACGGAGGAGAACCATTGCCTGAATTGATTGTTTGCAGTGAACTTCAGTTCATCAGGATTTAAATTTCATCACATCAGAAAAATAGAGCTTCGAAAAAAAGAAGGCCGCTCCAGATGTTCTGGTCATTCCTCAGCTTCATCTAGAAAGAGATTAAATTCGTCAAGACAAACTAAGAACATCTGCAGTCAGAAACATAAATAATACACGGTTCCAAGAATTGAAGGAGATGGGTAAATTATTTGCCAGTGTGCAAGTCAGACATTAACACCGCTAAAACTGAACAGTGTATACAGATAGACAAAACATGAGCACACAAGTATGAGAGCACAACATATCCCTACATGCATAGCAATAAGGAATTAACCCATAATCACCGATCATCATGGAAAGATTCATTCAAGCAAACAAATATTAAATCCCTTCAGATGGGCAGAGAAAATGCCCATCCAATGAACAGGGTCTAATCCCTCCAATCCAAAACAGCCAAATTTAAATACAGTCACCCAATGCAAGGCGTAGAGCAGAAGAAATGGCAAGCAAACAACATAAATAAACTACGGATAACTGGCTAGTGTCCAAAAGAAGTGCATTCGATTTATTAAAAAAGTATATTTGTCAGTATCTGAAAAGTTCAGTGCATTAAACAAAATAGAGAACTTTAGAAAAAATTGATCCCTGTCTACAAAGCAAAAGGAAAACATGATAACAGAATATACCCTGAGAAACTTCTATATAATAGACAAGATAGAAAATTACCATCACCAGCAATTTCGCTTTTGCAGCTGGCATTACCACTCTGTACTTCTGGAGCATATTGGTCCAGAAACAATTGGATTGTCCTCCAGTAACGGTCTCCTCCAGAACTCCAGGTATCCATATGCATGCCACTGGGAAAATCAACAAATCTACAATTCCTGTTATGCCCAAAAGCTTTGTCATATAGCAACCTCATGTGTGAAGGGGGAACTAATTCATCTTGCAATCCAGAAAGGAAAAGAATGGGTTGTTTGACCTGTGAAAACAAAGTCAAGCAAGCATGAGACAGGCAAACATAAACTCAGGCAATAAATAACACATAGCATCAGGTCTCAGTAAAATAATCAAAAAGTGGATAGAGTATTTACAAAGATCTGAGGCCCTATAGATTTAATGATTCTAACTCTTATCAAAATATATATAGAGTAGCTGAAATAATGTAGCCAAAGATTATAGACAGGAAGTTAGCTCAAATTTCAAATATGCAAGCCAAAAAAAGCAAAATTAGAATATTTGAATCACATAAGAACTTGATATACAGCACTCTCTCAAGATTTGGAACCTACAATCTGATTTTCCAAAAAAAAAAAAGAAAAAAATGAGAGCGGCAATCAAAGCATGAAAATGATAGATCTGGATGTTGATATAACCACCCACAGCTCACCTCTGGAATGATATCAAGTGTACTCCATGGGGAGCGAACAACACAGTTCAGAAGTTTTGGACCTTTTGAAGAACTGCCACCTATGAACCATCGTAAGAAGGGTAGCATGATACCAGCCATATCCAATATAGATGTAAAGGTGTTTTCCAGTATTAGAACAGACACCTGCAACATATGGCAATGCATATCATGACTTTTACTAGATTTCGAAAATCAGAATTTAACTCACTTTCAAGATATTCAGATTTAGTTCAAGACGAATTAGGAGTTGTTTTGAGGTATCCTGGGTTACCCAGTTATAGCCAGTCTACGAATAGATCTAGGAGATACTCCCTCTGTCCCAAAATATAGCAACTTATAGAGTTCAAATTTTGTCCCAAATATAACAACCTAGGACATGTAAAATGTGACTTTTACCACTAAACTACCCATACTACCCCTTGGCTTCATTATCACCCCAACTAGCCCGGTCCCACACTGCACCCACCCCGAGTTGGCAAACAAATATTTTTACCCTTCTCCTTAATAGCCGTGCCAAGGGCTAAAAGTTGTTACATTTTGGGATGGAGGGAGTACTTTTTTCCTATGTGAGATTCTATCCCAGGCCGCCTTACGACAGATGCTGTTGTTAAACATGCGTGCCATCATATGATGTACAGCATTATAATCAAAGATTGTGCATTGCTGTCAGACAATAGAGCTGGCTGCTAGCACTTGAAAGAAGCGCAATTTTTAGTATGGCTACAAAAGAATGTAGCAAGGAGAAAGCAGTTCATTGCCAGTGGGAACTTCCCAATATTAAAGATACTATAATCTCTCTATCTTGGGGTCACAGTGTCACACACAGTTGCTGCTGACATTACTCTTCATCAAATAGATCAGCTCGCTTTTTCCCTTCAATCCTTAATATTCACATTAAAAAATATATGAGTTAACTTAAAACATAGCAGATTGCACATAAAATTTTGATTTCCTTTTGTGAAACTATGTTTGGAGAAGGTATCCTGAACTTCACTACTAAAGAAACTAAGTTCTTCAAATTTCTACTGGGAGTAGTTATTTCAATAGATGGGAATAGTACATGAATTCAAAATTCGCTGGTGGAGTAATGGGCGTAATTAAATGTCATTTCATGTTTTCCATTTTTCTTGCAATAATAAGCTGATACTAAGCACCTATGCCTGGTATTGGGCTTGATGAATTGTCAAGACAAGTTAAATGATGCCTTAATTAAATCATCTCAGCTACTCACATATGTGGCAGAGCAGGTTCATTCCATTTTAGTCTGTTTGGACTACATAAATAACCACACCATATAGTAAAAATAAAGTTTTGTTTGATTAGATCAGTATCAGAACAACATTGGAAAAGCTGATCTATCCCTAACTCATGTGCATGTGCATGTTGACCCACATTACCATGAAAAAGATGTGCTGTGGAGGATACTAGTGCCATCCATCCAACAGCAGAAAGAAAAGAGGAGCCTCTCTCTAACTTTTACACAGAAACATGAGCGAACAATTTTTTTAATTTTCCTATCATGAGTACCTTGCCAGGATTGTTTTTCGCAAGCACGGCTCCAACAGCACCCCCTAATGATCTCCCAAAAACAACTATCCTGGATGTGTCAATATCCTTCCTCTGAACTAGATGATCAAGTGCAGCCTATTAAAAAAGAGATCAGTGAGTAATAGAATAGACAAAACCAGAAAAGTAAGCATAAAACCGAGTGAAGGAATCGGCAAACCTGTGCATCATCTGTGATGCCCTTCTGAGAAGGATAACCATCACTCTCACCATACCTACAAATACAATTCAAGATTTAGATGCGTTAACAAATGGAACAACATATGGAGAGCTTCGAGCAAGAAGGATGAAACCAAGATAACAGAAGTAGTTAATACTGTTGAGAACCATACCCTCTGTAAGAAAGCATAAATACATTGCACTGTAGTCGTTGCATCATTAGTCGAACAAAGTCCAAACGATGTGCAATATCTATTAAGAGTAAAGGTATTCAAAAGAATATAATTCCATCGTCTATAAGCCTGTAAAATGATGTATAACTTTCAATGTCTATATAGAAAAAATTCAGGATACTGCCAGCATTTTCTTGGAAGAACAGAATAGTTGGACCTGCAACAGAAAAACACATAAGCAAGCAATAAAAAGATGATGTGAAATTTGTCTCCTGAAGAATGAGCAGAATATTGCGTAGGCATATACAGTTATACACAGTATCAGATTCATGTTAGTAATGGTGGATATTGGGGAGGACGGTTGCAGCAGCGGAGACAGGGGGGGACGAACGGAGGCCTCGTCCCCCTCAACGAAATTTTGCTCGTGATCCATCGCCTAGTACTCGTGTCATTATTTGAGCAGCAGATGTATTAGGCCCCCTGTAATCTAGTTGGTTTGTTAATTACTGCTAGTACTTACCAGCTAACCGGCCAGAGCTCCCAGGTCCAGTAATTTGGTGGCCCATGGCCCAATAATACTATGGATGCAACGCGAGGTGTTCAACAATAACTAATCTAGTTGGTTTGTTAATTACAACGTTTGGATTGCTCGTACTTGGCTGGCTTTTATCTCCTTGCTGTAGTTTGAGTTCTGCATCTCTCTGCTCTCTATGACTCTATTCAGCAAAGTCACAGGTTGGTTGAGACCTATATATGGGATGACCAACTCTATTTAATCTTCACTTCAGTTTCTTACATTTTCTTCCTAGTTAGAGTACTAAGTACTAGCTAGTACAGGCCATTTTGATAAGATCCAGTTATTATATTTATCATTTTATTTAGCACTTAATTGTTGAGTAATAAATAAGGAGAGAACATTTGATGCATCAAGCTCAATAGGGCAAATATTGTTCTTTTGTGTTGTCAAGCAGCCAAATCATATATGAAATATGTCCTTATGCTCTATTATCCATAAAAAGCTCTATACCAATGCTTTTGTATGTTCATTGTCATTGGGCCCCCCTCATATCAAAATCCTGGCTCCGCCACTGGACGGTTGCACAGAGCGGACCAAACCATTATTCAAATGCTCTCATAAAGGTTAAAATTCTGGCAATCACATCCAATTAAGTATCATCAATATCTAATTAGAAACAAATAACATAATCAATTCTCTTCTAACCTAGCATAACAACTTATAATACTAGTACACGATCCGGTCAACCAACAAAATAGAACACGAACTGCATGACTCATTTGATGCATAGACAATATTAGCTGGTTCATGGTGGACATGTAGCAGTATAATCTAGTTGATACCACTGGCTAGATGATAACCATGCCACTAGACAGCTATCACTGATGGCTTGAATAATTATAACATGCATATGTGTAAACATTAATTTTTAAAGCTAGCTGTTTTGGTTGTCTGAATGGGCCTAAAGAGTCAACAATTGAGGTCAGCTGATCAGGAGAAGATAGCTTCAGCTTTCTTGGGACCAAGAGCCAAGGGTGCTGATGTGCATTTTGGACGTACATGTAGCATTTTCCATATTTTTCTCATCCACAAGTTACCGCCATAATATTTTCCCACCTCCGCCTGCTTCAATCAACTCTGCTCACATGACCTATTTTGGTAGCCATGCATGCCTATAATGATTATACTTTCTAAACTACATGTCTTCCAAAATTAAGTTCATAAACTAAACCTTATGGGGCAATGTGATTGGCTAATGACTGTAGAACGACAAGGAAACAACAAAGCACGATCATTTCTAAGCATCAACTCTTCAGAATATGAAAGTTTAAACCTATCATATATTAAACATTTATGGGGCTTGCACACTACAGGGCATAAAACCGATATAACAATAGATAAATCCTAATACTAAGCACCAACACATCAGATCACATACAAGAGAGAGTATCAACTACAAAATCACCATAAAACCAGAACCTGTTAACTCCATTCCCATTCAACCACATTATAACATACATAAGTAAGTTCAGACAACGGATAAGAGACCTGTGTAACCAACCGAAGAAACCCTAGAAAAGAAATAATCGCCAGCATGGGAAGTAACTAAATCATCTCTCTACAAATTACTACCAAATTTCATAACTATTGAGCCCTTTTTTTTTCTAGTGAAACCCCAATTCCTAATTTCCTACCGAGATCCACCAATCCAGTCGCGATCGAGGAAGCTAAGATATGAAGCGACGTAACTACATCTAGCCACGCAAATCTGATAAAAACGAGGGCCTTCCAACCAAGCCCCACAGAGATCCACCAACCGAGAGTACCCAGCAAAGCAGACGCCCCGAGCAAAACCTCGAAAGCACTGCACTGTACATGGGGATGGAATTGAAACCAACAAGCCAGGAGAGGGTCTAGTGCTTGCCTCGGCAGGTGGGCGAGTGGCGGATGAACCAGGAGTGGAGGCGCACGCCGTCGGCGGCGCGGAGCCAGACGTCCTCGTAGATGAGGCGGAGGCGGTCGGGGGTGATGGGGTAAGCCCGCGCGATCCCCGGGAGCACGGGCACGTAGACGAGCCGCTCCTGCAGCGCCACGAGAGCCGCGAGGCCCACCACCGCCATGCCCCCCGCGCCGTACGCCAGCGCCTTCAGCCACCCCACCATCTCCGCCGCCGTCGCCGTCGCTCGCTCGCCGCTGGGAGGCGATTCCGTCGGGCAAGTGGGTGGAGCGCGGCGGCGGCGACGGGGGCGAGGCGAGATGCTTGCTACAGTACAATCCGAGACTCCGACTCGTCGTGGTTGGATTTGGGTTTGGGTTTGGGTTTAGTCCAGATGTACCGGGTCTGGTTCAAGCTAGAGTTCGCGTCCGTGTGGTTAGGTTGTGGCCGGTTGTGCGATGTGCCAATGTGCAGGATCTATACATATCAGTGTATCACTTCCCAAATTAGATTTACTTTCATTGTATTTTAAAGTCTAAATTCATAATATAATTTAAAAGTTTGTTTTTTAAAGCAATTGTTTTCTTCGTTATAATGTCGAAAGACTAACTTTAACTATTAATTTTCCTTTGATATATTGTTGGTAACAACAGAATCATACTTTTTGTTTTGTTGTATGTTTTGGTAGCTTGAAATTCATGATAAATTGTGCTAAAATATCAAAGAATTTCAATCTTTAAATACACTTGTGCCTTATAAAAGTTAACATTGACAATCGACGCCACGACTATAAAAGATCAATTAAAAGAGGCTTCTTAATAATTTAAAAATAGCGTTGTAAAGCTTCTCGGGTAGATGAGTGGCACATTATTATATTTCCTAATTGTCCTTTTGCATTTCTATTTCCTACTTTTTATATATAAAAAAACTTGATATCAGAAGAATACAAACATATGTAAAAAATGCATATTTTTTTATTAGTGGCTTCTTTCTAATGTAATTACAGGCCTTGTTTAAAAAAAATATAAATTGCACATGCATGTTTACTGGTAAAATAAAATTCCATGACACATGCATCTAGTAGACCGGGCGTGCTTGCATTCTTGTTCTTTATTTTTAATCATTTACACTACTCTTCGGTGAACTTGTAGTTCAACACCAAAATCAATGTTAAGTGGAAAGGTAGTTGCTAAATAGAACTCTAACTCAAATGATATTTAAACATGGGATCCTTTTCTTCAATATGAGCATCTGGGAAGGTGCAGTGTGCTAGATATTTGTATAAGTGATGTCATAAACCATTATAATGTGCAACATAACAAAGGACAAAATTATTCTAGAATAGACGGTCTATACTTTCTAAAGGATACTAAGATTGATTAAGGAAGCAATCTTTTGGCCCCTTATGCACATGGAAAAAAGAAAGCAACAGGAAATCCTTCTTTTTATGCTTTCATATTGGTATCATATAACCGTTGGCTAAGCTAGATCATTTGGCACTTGCTAATCAAACAGCGTGGTTGTATAACCAAATCAAGGACCAGAATTGTGGCGTCTCCCGACTAGGTGGAAGGCCACCATGTGCATAAGGCACCCGATCCCAGGATCAGTAGTCGGGTACGCACAACAATGATACAACACAGAGTTACAATAATACATAACAGAGTACTTACATATACGTACAAGGAGATCCATCCAGGACAGACCCGGGATGGGCAAAATAATCAATTGGTAAACTAGCGAAACAGCAGAACAGGGCGGAAGCTGGACAAAAACTACTCCACAGGCTCGGTTGGGAACTAGACTCGAAACCTTCAGAGGTCTTCGTAGTCGGCCTGGTCTTGGAGGAATTCGGCAGCAGTCGGATCTTCGTCTTCCACTCCAAAACCTACTATACATATATATGAACAAGGTGAGTACTTTCGTACTCAGCAAGCCGGGAATGATGTCATGTTGGTTAGACAAGAAGAGCTAAGGGTTTCATTTGCGAAAGACTGCCTTATTAAACTCTTTTCTTTGCAAACACTAGTGAGTTCCAAATTTTAGTTGGCGGACAGAGGCTCACGCCTCCATCCAATCCGCAAGTTGCTTTTCAACAACTCACCACTTAAAGAATCAAGCATAATCATACATGTTCTTATTATCTTTTACTTTGCATTTGTTGGTCCTTTATCTCCCGAGTAGCTACAACCACTCGTTGACCCTGAGACTTGGCTACAACCAAATCTCAGCTGTGGCACTTGATGCCCGCTACACTGGCTACAACCAGCTAGCTAGTCGGCCGCCCTGGCTACAACCCGGGGGCTCATCATCGCTGCCCTGGCTACAACCCGGGAGCATGATCATGGCACTAAATGCCCGCTAGGCTGGCTACAACCAGCTAGCTAGAACACTGCTGCCCTGGCTACAACCCGGGAGCGTGCTCATCACCGTCTTCTGGCTACAACCCGAAGACTGAATTGCCGCCCTGGCTACAACCCGGGGGCTTAAACTTTGCTGCCCTGGCTACAACCCGGGAGCATGATCTTCATCCTGTTTACTTTTCATACACTTGTTTATGGTGCTTTACACCCCGGACCACACAGATCCGTTTCTGGCCACACAGGCCTTCCGTTTGCTTACTCGGCAAACTCAGGTCATGGTTCCCTTTCCATCAAACACTTTTCACAAATCACTGACAAACAAATCTACGCCATGGGAATCGATCCTTAATGATAATACATAGCCAAGCCACACAGGCACTGTCTCTGTACATCAAGATTTTCACAAATCTTTCCTTTATTTCACAAAACGCGCCGATACACAAGGTATCGGGTTTTCCAAATTGTTTAGTAAAACCCATCATTTTTCCCAACGACAAACAACGTTGCAGAGCTAAGCCATTTTACTCGGCATCGTATCCTCAGATAGGATGCTAGCGTGCCATTTGTGGGGCTCTTCAAGGGGGAAATATAACAACATCCTACCAAATAAGTGCTACTACTGGGCGGGTCCATCGGTTGCGCTTGCATAACCGAGGCCAACAGTTTAAAAAGGTGTAACTAAGCATGCATATATTTTCCAAACAACATAGTTTTGCATATATGGGAAACAATATGATCAAAGAGGCTTGCCTTGTTCCAAGGAGGGGTCTTCTTCGGCGAAGGTGGCTTCGGGGTCGTCCACCGGTTCAGGTTCAGGCGACAGAGCTCCAAAGCTTGAGAGGATGAAAACTTAGCAGAGCTGGAGCTGGCCGGTTTGCAAAACAAAGGAAGAAGGGGGCACGGTTGGCCATATATATAGCCGACGTGCAAGGTTGGGCACGGTGGAGCTGGGCAACGGGTGGAGCAAGGAAGTCAAGATGAACTGACAGGGATATGACAGGAAGTGACTTTGGAGTCCAACTGGTCAGAGGAGTTGGCAGGCACTGTAGCTGCGATGAGACATTAAGGTCAAGGCTAGGACAGGTTGGAGAAATCTCACTGACCGGGCTTCGGACTGACCACTGGTCCAAGCGATACTGCGGTTAGGTGAAGATTGATTCTTCACTACTTCGGTAGTCGGCGTCCAACGGGTGGGTGCAACTCGGGGGGGCAAAGAAGCAACAGGTCTCATCAAGGTAGTCGGCCACATCACCGTGCTCACTCGGCAGCAAAGAGGTCCGAGTAGGACAAGGATAAGGGCAGGATACAAGGACTGAGTAGCAACTCTACTCGGCACAAGAGAGAAGGTAGTCGGCTGGCCGGGGAGAGGGAAAACGGAGGCACAGCTGACAGGATAGGAAAAGATTAAGATCCAGAAAACCAGTTACAACAGGGAAAAGGAAAGCGGGTCGTTACAAGAATATTATTAACTCTGTCCATAAGATATTATAAATGAAAATCAAGGTTAAACGGATAACATGAGGGTTTACTTTTAGTTGTGCCATTGTCGGAGGATGAAACCTCGACGGCGGGAAGTCAGGAGACCCCCTTTTGAGATTCGGCTAAGGGAGTTGTTCTCAGGCGTACGTGGCGTCAGACGGATCAGTGCTCGGGACGTAATAGAGGGGCCCGAGCTGGAGGTTACAGGGTTCGGACCGTCCGATCCGGGACCGGACCGTCCGAACCGAGGCAACCGCGAGAGAAAGAGAGACAGGAGGCGTTTAGACAGGTTCGGGCCGCCGGAGCGTAATACCCTACTCCTGTGTGTGTGGCTATGTGGGAGAATGTGGTATGCTGTGTTACAAGGTGAGCTTAGCCCGCTTGCCGGCGCTGAGGGAGAAGAACAGTAGGTTGAGAATGAGCTCGGGTGCTGAGAGCTAGGAGTTAGAGGTCCTCCGTTGAGTCTGCCCTTTTACCGGTGGCTTGGACCCTCCTTTATAGATTTAGGGGAGTCCACAGTGCCAGTACTTGGAGAGAGCGAGAGCTATACTACGTCTTGTCGCTTCGTACGCATGCCGCCGCCTGCTGCGCCCACGGCGCTGCGCCGGAGAGTTGTCTAGTCGCCGCCTGGCTCTGCTGCTGCGGGCGGCTGTGCAGAGCACGTCTGGTCATGGCTGCTGCAGGCGGCTGTCTGGTCGGTTTCTTGTCGGGCGATCTGATCATGGAGATGCTGTCGGGAGACAGGCGGGAGGCGCCCTGTCACTTCACCATCAATGCGAATATTTGGGGAGCTGGTCAACCGAGTTCTTCGGGTGGATCGGCCCCTGGAGCCATGGCGATCGGCACCTGAGGTCGAGTCGGTCGGCCTCGGGCCCGGAGCATCGGCATCCGGGACCGGGGGATCAGCACCCGGGACCGGGGTATCGGTGCTCGGGCCCGGGAGCGTAGCCGCTGGAGACGGTGCCCCGGGGACGTGCCCAGGGCCGATGGCGATGACGCCCTGGGGACGAGCCCGGGGCCGATGGAGAGATGACCCCCCGGGGAACTGACGTGGCCGATGACCCACGCGTCCCCAGGGCATGTGGGACCCCTGTCCCATTTCGCCGACAGTGGCCCCTGGCCCTGTTGCTCGGCCGGAACCGCTTTGGGCGGGAACGGGGCCACGTCCTTGAAAAAACGAGGGGACGCTGGGTCCGCCTGGTTTATCTTGAACTGGTGGAGCTTGACGTCTTTGGTGCTTTAGACGGGATACATGCCCAGGACCCGGGCGTCGCCAGCGAGTTCTTGTGGCAACCCGCTGGCTGGAGATCGCGGCAGCAGAGGGGTGCGTCATCCAATCGAAGGGCGCCACCAGGTCTGCCGCCGACGAGACCTCCCGCGCCTGGTCCGAGATGGAGGCGCGGGAGAAGGAAACACTCTCCTGGGAGGGAAGCGTACGAGCCCAAGAGGCCGGGCTTGCGTCCCGGGGGTGTGAGTTCGCCGTGCACGAGGAAGTCGCGGCAGTTCGCGAGGAGGTCGCGGTAGTTCGCGAGGAAGTCGCGGTAGTTCGCGAGAAAGGCGCGGGAGGCCGTGGTCGAGTCCGCTGCCCCGGAGGCAGAGTTCTTCGACCGCGGCGACCATCTCGTAGAGCTGATGCCTGACGAAGAGGTTGAGGAAGACGCCGGTTTCCTTCTGACGCCATGCGCGGGCGCCTTCGGGGCCCGGGGGCCCTCCATGCCCCCGAGCGCCCTTCTTCTGTCGTCACCCGGGGTCCGGTCCGAAGGAGGCCAGCGACCTCTCTCCGTGCGACGGCGTCTCCGGGCCTCGCTCGTGCTTGCGCTCCGGTTTTGCCTGTCTTGTACAAAGAGAGGTATTTGCATATGTATATGATCATGTATATATTTTTGTACCTTTGCTTATGGTGTTGTTCCTGGAATGGAGCTCGGACTCGCTTCCCTCGCGAGCCTCGAGGCTCGGGAAAGGCATGTGCTCGGGACCCGGGGGCCCCGGCCAGTGCTAAGGATATGTGTCCGGGACCCGGGGGCCCCGGACTGAAATACGGTTTTGATATAAGCCGGGTTCCGGGGGCCTGGGCTTGAATATGGAACGTGAGACGACCTTCCGGAAGCATTCTCGCCGGGGCGGTGCTATCTGGGCTATCGCACCCTATTCCGGGTGTCGCGTTCCTAGGCTTGCACTCACCTTGGCGAGGCCGCCCTGGTTCGGCACCTCAGTGTTGGGCCCGTGGCACGGATTCGGGAATCCGTGCCTCGGCTCAATATGTGTACGGGACCCAGGGCCCTGGACTAAAATACAAAATGTGAGACGACCTTCCGGACGCATTCTTGCCGGGGCGGTGCTGTCCGGGCTATCGCGCCCTATTCCGGGTGTCGCCTTCCTAGGCCGCACTTGCCTTGGCGAGGGCTGCCCTGGTTCGGCACCTCGGTGTCGGGCCCGGGGCACGGATTCGGGAATCCGTGCCTCGGCTCAAACATGCACCCGGGACCTAGAGGGCCCCGGACTGTCATGTGATTTGACGTGGTCGACAAACGCCCGGGCACGGGGCCTCGGCTAAGGATTATGGACCACGTCGGGACAACTTCTCCGGAACCCGCCTTCGCCGAGGCGATGCCGTCCGGGTACTCGTGCCCTGTTGAGGGTCATTCCGGGTGCCACGTTCCTAGGCGCGCACTCGCCTTGGCGATGCCGCCCCGGATCGGGCTCCTCAGAGTCGGGCCCGGGAGGTAAGTCCCAGGCCATATGTTTGCCGGGCGAGGGGCGCTCTGCGACGTGCGCCACGCTTACTGCCTGCGGAAAAAATTATTGGTACGTGCCCAACCATCAACTCGTGTGTCATGACCTGAGGCCACGGCGCGAGGAGCGGGCACGAGCCCCGCTACCGAGGGCAGCGAGGACGCTCTCTAGTTCTGGCTTGTCAGGGGCCGTGCTCGGGCTCAGCTTCCCTTGCGAGGGTGCGAGTTCTTGACACCGGGAGAAGATCCTCAACCGGGAGCGGCCTGCCCGGACTCGCGCTCGACGGGGCGGCGTGGTCCGGTCTATCACACCGGGACCCGGAGGCCCCGGGCTAAGTCGGGACGAACCGCCCGAACTTGCCATCGCGTCCGAGGGAGTCCGGGCTGCCGTACCCCATGTGTGTCCGGGACCCGGAGGCCCCGGACTGAGTCGGGACGAGCCGCCCGGACTTGCCATCGCGTCCGACGGAGTCCGGGCAGGCGTACCCTATGTGTGTCCGGGACCCGGAGGCCCCGGATTGAGTCGGGATGAACCGCCCGGACTGGCCATCGCGTCCGATGGAGTCCGGGCAGCCGTACCCTATGCGTGTCCCGGACCGGAAGGTCCCGGGCTGAGTAGAAGGTAATGAGGGACGAATCGGGACGATCTCTCTTGGAAAGTGTCGGGACGCCCTTCCCGGACTCGCTCTCGCCAGGGCGAAGCTATCCGGGTTATCGGTCCCCATCTGGTTATGAAAATGTTGATGTTGTCCTGAGCGCCACGCCCCTAGGCCCGCACTCGCCTTGGCGAGGCTGCCCTGGTTCGGGCCGCACGGTACCGGGCCCAACAAGCGGATCCCGGGCTACGCCCTTATTGGGCAAGGGGCCCCGGGACCCGGGGGGCCCGACTATAATGCGATTTGATATATGCTGGGATCCGGAGGCCCGGGCTTGGTTGTTCCGGGTGCCACGTCCAAGGGTCGCACTTGCCTTGGCGAGGCGGCCTGGGTTCGGGCTTCCCAGAGCTGGGCCGTTGGTCGGCCTGTCCGTTGCCTTCGGCCGGGCCGCCCGAATCGTCCCGACCGGGCTCGGCCTGCTAAGGCTCCTGCCGGAAGTACTTGACCTGCTTGGCCAAGCTTTGGACGGCGCACCACTTCTGGGCCGCTGCCGGCGAAGGCGGCGCGCGTGCGGCCCTTGGCCGCTCGCCGGCGCTGTCGTCGCCGTGGGCGTCGTCGGGCCGCGGGGCGCCCGCAACAGCCAAGGCGAAGCCGTCGGCGGCCGCCTTCTCCTTCTGTCGCTTCCTCCTGTCTCGACACGCCGCGGAGCGTGAGGACTCACCGTATTCTTCGGGGTCCTCGCCAGGGGCCTCGGGGCGTGGCTCGTTCCACGCCTGGGCCTCCTCCTTGCGGGCGCAGAGGTCGGCGAGCTTGAATAGCTCAGCCATAGTCTGGACGTCGCGGGTGCCCATCTTTTTGAGCATGCGCCTGTCGCGCACACCCGAGCGAAAGGCATGGATGACCGCGTGAGGAGCGATGTGGGGGATAGTATTGCGCACCTGGCTGAAGCGCTGTAGGAAGCGCCTCAGCGTCTCGTCCCTGCCCTGGCGTAGGGCATGGAGGTCCGCCTCGGTCCCAGGGCGCGGAAAGGTGCCCTGGAAGTTGGCCACGAACTGGTGGCAGAGGTCCTCCCACGAGTAGACTGATCCCTCGGGGAGGTTCATCACCCAAGAGCGCGCCTGGGCTTTGAGAGCGACGGGGAAGTAGTTCGCCATCACTCAATCATCGCCTCCGGCCGCCAGGATGGCAGTAGTGTATATTTGCAGGAACTCCGTGGGATCCACGGAGCCGTCATACTTCTCCGGCAAGCTGGGCCGGAACCTGGCCGGCCAGCGAACCTGCCGGAGGCCTGGGGAGAGCGCCAGGCAACCTGAGCCGTACAGAGCGGGCTCGGGTAACAGATGGCGGTTTCCCGTCAGTAAGTTAGAGCTGGAGGCCTGGACCTCGGAACGCGTGGCGGCGTCTGCCCGCCGCTCGCGCTGTCGCTCCATAGTGACCCGGGCGTCCTCGTCGGACCGCCCCCGGTTCAGGCGGTCACGGAGGTCGCCGTGGCCGCTGTCTGCCGGAGTCATGGCGCGTTGCGCCGTGCTCTGGGTTCTGCCTTGACTCGGGGCAGGGGGCCGGCCCGCGCTAGGCATCGCGCGGTCGGCACTCCTGGCCCCTGCGCTGCTGTGGGCCGCGACCTGGCGATGGGCCGCGCCTACGAGGTCGGTGACTTCGTTGAGCCAGCGCCTCTCCCAGCCCCCGCCCCCGTTAAATGCCGGGGGGTGGCGCAGGAGGGCTTCCGCCGCCAGGAGAGCTCCTTGTGGTGACGCTGGCTGGAAGTCGAGGTTGCGGCGCGCCGTGGTGCGGCGCCTCCGCTCGCGCCTCAAAGATGAGGCCGTGGCAGACCCGGCGGGGCACTTGCCGGTTCCTTTTGAGAGAGAAGGGGCCGACGCCGTGCTGCCAGGCCGCCGAGGAGCGAGCTCAGCCCGCCTGGCTCGCGCTGCGCGTCTTCTGGAAGACGGGGAGTGCGGTGGGCTTACCACCGGGCTAACGCCACCCGGCGGGGTGAAGCCGCCGGACTCCTCGTCAGAGTCCCGTGGACGATGGCCTCCTGCCATGGAGTGCGCCGGTGTTGGAGGCGACGGCATACCACCTGAAAAGGAAACTCCCTCTACCTGGAGCGTCAGCTGTCGGAGGATGAAACCTCAACGGCGGGAAGTCAGGAGACCCCCTTTTGAGATTCGGCCAGGGGAGTTGTTCTCAGGCGTACGTGGCGTCAGACGGATCAGTGCTCGGGACGTAATAGAGGGGCCCGAGCTGGAGGTTACAGGGTTCGGACCGTCCGATCCGGGACCGGACCGTCCGAACCGAGGCAACCGCGAGAGAAAGAGAGACAGGAGGCGTTTAGACAGGTTCGGGCCGCCGGAGCGTAATACCCTACTCCTGTGTGTGTGGCTATGTGGGAGAATGTGGTATGCTGTGTTACAAGGTGAGCTCAGCCCGCTTGCCGGCGCTGAGGGAGAAGAACAGTAGGTTGAGAATGAGCTCGGGTGCTGAGAGCTAGGAGTTAGAGGTCCTCCGTTGAGTCTGCCCTTTTACCGGTGGCTTGGACCCTCCTTTATAGATTTAGGGGAGTCCACAGTGCCAGTACTTGGAGAGAGCGAGAGCTATACTACGTCTTGTCGCTTCGTACGCATGCCGCCGCCTGCTGCGCCCACGGCGTTGCGCCGGAGAGTTGTCTAGTCGCCGTCTGGCTCTGCTGCTGCGGGCGGTTGTGCAGAGCACGTCTGGTCATGGCTGCTGCAGGCGGCTGTCTGGTCGGTTTCTTGTCGGGCGATCTGATCATGGAGATGCTGTCGGGAGACAGGCGGAAGGCGCCCTGTCACTTCACCATCAATGCGAATATTTGGGGAGCTGGTCAACCGAGTTCTTCGGGTGGATCGGCCCCTGGAGCCATGGCGATCGGCACCTGAGGTCGAGTCGGTCGGCCTCGGGCCCGGAGCATCAGCATCCGGGACCGGGGGATCGGCACCCGGGACCGGGGTATCGGTGCTCGGGCCCGGGAGCGTAGCCGCTGGAGACGGTGCCCCGGGGACGAGCCCGGGGCTGATGGCTATGGCGCCCCGGGGACGTGCCCGGGGCCGATGGCGATGACGCCCCGGGGACGAGCCCGGGGCCGATGGAGAGATGACCCCCCGGGGAACTGACGTGGCCGATGACCCACGCGTCCCCAGGGCATGTGGGACCCCCTGTCCCATTTCGCCGACAGCCATAGTTTAGATAAAATGAAGCTTCTTCTATTAAAATTATAAACAGAGAGGTTTCTTATATAATTACTAAATTCTATTAATTGAAAGAATCTTCTGAACTATTCTTTCATGGTTGATAATCTAAAGTTACCAGAGTTTTTAGATACTTATTAGAATAGCATCATCAACATAACAGTAGACGATGAAATGATGCGTCATCTTTATAATCTTTTGGATCTGGTTGTACGATTTCATTAAGAAGAAACTAAATACTAAATAATATTCATCATATGTGTTTAGATAGTACTACCATCATCATGAAATTATAAAATAAAATATTTTTTATTAGAGTTGTACATTTTTTTGTTAAAGTTATAGAGTGACCGACCAAGTCTACTTCACTGGCCGCAGGAGCCATTCAAGGCGTCATGACAGAATATACCTCCACGGGCGAGTCCTGTCTAGAAAGGCACTTAGCTATAAAGGTGGGCCATACATGTCAGTCAAACAAAACAATTGGGAACGAGTCATCCTCTCCACCATTACATGTGGCAGCCGAGGGCAATGAGGTGTTGGTAGCTCTCATAATAAAAACAAAACTCATGACCGTTTTATCACGTGCATCAGGCCAGCCAAATATTTTATTATTCTGAAGTTTCCTCTCTTCTTTAGAGAGCTACTCTAATTCTTCTAGCCCGACATGAAATGGTACATGAAAAGGATGGAAGAGGCAAATGCAAATGCAAATGGAAAAAAAGGGCAGCCATTGATATCTTTGTAAGTGTTAAGATTAATATAGTTGTAAATTTGTATCCAAAAATGTTTTTCATACTTAAATTCTATTTTTATTTTAGAAATTTAGATAATAGAAAATAATTAATGAAAGGAAGTTCGCCTATGGCCAAATGGTTAAGGGTGTAGTTTTACACCTCGCTAGAATTCAAGTACTACATTTGGTCTAGAAGACAAGCATTTATAAGAAGTGCACACACGTATCAATCATGCAATTGTATGTCTTTCCCTTTATACTCTTCAAAAACAAAGTAGAACCACCAACACATTTAAAACTCGTTTCAGTTTCTGAAGCGTGATCAAATATTACGCATAAGAGTTTTCTTACTTAAAAAGGTTGGCCCAACTTAAGAATTCAACCATACAACATCAAGGCTAAAGTGTTGCCCAAACTAAAAGCATATCTTGGTATGGTGGCTTTTATGTTTTACATCTTTGCTAGTTAAGTACCTCAACTTCTGGATCATAATATAGCAGCTGTCTTCTGTCTCTAGCTAAAACAAAGTAACTCTTGCTTCTCTCACACCAGTTGCAACATGAGCTTCATAGCCTTCTTTCTCCATCGTGCTTCTTCCCAAGCATGGCTAGATTAGGTTGCTCTGTGGGGTGGGACGGGCAGGGTCAGGGAGAGGAGGGCAGTGATGAAGTTCACAGATGCCGAGTTTAGAGGAAAACTATGGTGGCAGTCTACCGATGGGAGGTGGTGAGAGCAGTGCAACAAGACGATGATGGCGCCGCCGGAGCCATAGGCGAGGATGGTTAGGGTGGACGGTGTTGGTAGTTGAGGTGATAGAGACCGAATCGTTAGGAAATTGCGAGAAGGACACAGAGAAGATGAGGCTGGGTGTGAGAGGCTCATTGGTGTGAATGCACTCGAAGAGAGAAAGAACTAAGCTTAGTTAGAGGAGAAAGACGACAAATGCACAATTGGATACTGATCCGACGGTGCAAATAAAATCGAATGACAAAAGTGAAAATTTTAGTTGTCTGACATATAGCCAGCCCCTATACTTTATCGTTTTAGAGACATGCAATCATACAATTTGTACTATTTAACTGTTGTAATGTTCTTACTCCCTTAGTTGATTTTATCCCACTACTCCCTCCGCAGCCATTTCTAGCGTTTAAATTTTATTTTAAAATATAGCTACTCCACACCTACTTTTCATCTTAACCAACCACAACCATTCTTCATATACTTCCTCATTTTAACTAATCATAACCAGCCCCCGTTTAATTTCACTTCTCTCTTTAATCTCTATTAAAAACTTTAGAAATAATTACATTTTGGAACGGATAGAGTAAAATCTAAATTGGCCTTAAAAAAAGAGCAAGCTGTCTATGATGATGTCTAAAATTTTAGACATGGACACATGGTTATCTAATAACCCTTGTGAGCTAATCTATTACTGATTCTTGGTGCCCCTATCAATTTTATTCGAAGAGGTGACGTGTGAGCGTGGAAAGAAAGGCCAAACATTTTCCCTTATTTTATACTGAAACAATAAGAAACACTGACTATAGAAGTTAATATAGGAGGTCGCATATTTGGCAGCAAGAGCACAGTCCTCTCTCCTCTCCTCTTCCTCGTGTTTCCCGTTTCTGCCTCTACGCCCACAAATTTTTCTGAGTCTCGAAAAGGATTCGCCAGGGAGGAGATAGGAAGAGGAGGTTGAAGCGAGACAATAGAGAGGTACATCTATGTGGTTTCCTGCTCCCTCCTCGGAAAAATCCCCAAATTGTGTTCTTGCATGCACCGTCCTGGCAGAGAGCTGTCCCTTCAGTTTTCCTTTCCTGGAGTGGATTCTTGGTTCCTGATTACGACATGCTGTATTCGCCGGCTTGCTTGGTCCAGTTCTTATCCCTTATGATTTTCCCCATTTATTTTCTTGTACCACCTCGGAAAATATGGGTTCTTTTTTAGTCTGATTCTTGGTTGGTGTTGCATAATTTTGGTTTTTGCTGCTTCGGAGTTGTGCTCTAGCCCGGTTAGACGTGGCAAGATGCGTGCTTTCGAGGAAGTCAAAGCTCCCCTGCTGTTTGCTGGCCACTGTATATCAAATGCATATAAATGGTGTTTTAGGCCGTGGATTTTGCGGGATTCGGTATCCTGAAGCTAAATTTCGTGTGAATTGTGATGGATTCTAGTGATTCTGTCCGATAAGCTTGTGAATGTGTGGACTTGCTGCAATATGTTTTGATCCAATACTGGTTTAGCTTTGTAATAATTATTGTGCTTAGTTGGTTTGATTAAGACAAGCATGTAAGGAATTGCAGACTTCTTCTGAGTATATGGACTGGCAATTTGGACTTGAGAACAATCCACTAAAAGTAGTGTAGGATTTCTCTTTATGATCTGCATGCAGTAAATGTAAACCTGAGACTGATGTAAGAGTAGGCTACCTAAGGGGCGTTTTGTGCTTGTTCCCCTGGATCAGGTTGTTTCATAAATCAGAAATTTCTGTCTGTCTACTTGGGGCAGGATGCTGTGTGTTCTTTTCAGTGGTACTCTTTCTAGGTTAATTTTTTTTTTATGATTCAGTTATTTCCTATTACGTAGTGTCTTGCAACATCTAATGTCTAGTGCACTTAAAGTAACTATGCATAATCATATTCCAGTTAATGAGTACAAACCTTTGATGGGCATCTTTTGATGGGGAGGATTAGAGCCAATCATTTGATGGGCAACAAAATCCCTACCAATCTGAAGGGATTGGGTCAAAAAACCTACCCTGTCCTAACAACTCAAACAAGGGTTGCCATTGACTTCTTGACTTGTTTGTTACCATGCATTCGGTTTGTTTAAGTTAATGTTGTCAACTTGTCTTGAAGGTTGTTTATAAAAGTGCACGAGGCAAAATGCTGCTTGGACCAAAGTGAGACCATATCATAATGCTAATGCTTTTGCGAGAAATGGAAGATCATCGAGTCCATGCTATGCCCGATTATGTAAGTAGTAGTTATTTGTGGTGCAACCTGTGGTTTCTGACTTGCTACACCATGAATAACAAATTTACTAGCTAATCTCTGTATGTTTAGGATTTTTTCTCTGGAGATTATCAGATGAAGCAGTTAAGTCATAAGATGTATGATCAAGATTCACCATCAAGCGATTCTGGCCAGTCTCACCAAGAAGAATCTGCCATGAATGATAGTAGTCCAAATGAGCAACACACCTCAATACAATCTGGTAATGCACGACCTTTAACAACATTATCACAACTCACAATAGTAATCCAGTCTTCTTGTCCAAAAAAAAGTAGTCCAGTCTTAGTACAGGTTCAGATCTTACCGTTGCAACATATTCTCCTCTTCAACTATGTCTTTAAAACACATTTTTGGATGTTGATTCTTGGTTTGCAATCATTTCTCTAGGGATTTAGTTCCAAAGTTGAATGTATTTATGATATCTTTAATGACTAGCTGTGAGCTCATCTATGCTATAGTCCAATAGCTTTATGGTAGTTGTATTGTGACGAGAGCTACTGTGGTCTTAGGCAACCTCTTTTGGATTTTGTAAACTCTTCATTATTGATTTCACATGAAACTTTATTGGAACGAAGAGTATGATTGCATGATAATTCATATACGTCAAAACTCAAAATCATTCATTCACCGGTTTTGTATGTAATGCTCACATTTCAAATTTTCCTTTACTGCTGTTACTATGCTTCTCATCAAACCTTGGACTCATCCTTTGCAAATTCTGAAGTGCCATAGTTTTGATGTGTCTGTCGTTTTATTAGTGATTTTTCTATTAATCCTTCCAGTGCCCAAGACTCATTTACAGTGATTTTTTTCTATTAATCATTCCGGCATCCAACCTAACAGCTAATTTGTCTTTTTTTTTTCACCCTCAGACAATGATGATGGTCATCAGAAGCAAGATCAGGGCAAGACAAAGTCCGTATCGGCCTTGGGGAATCCAGGAGCTGCTTTTTTGCCTCCAAAGCTCAACTATAGCCAATCCTTTGTAAGTTCATGCAACCGTGAGAATTGTTGTCCTCTTTAAAGTAAGTTTTACTTTCAGTTGACCAGCTATGTTACGTTCTAGGCTTGTATTCCCTATACAGCTGATGCATATTATGGTGGGGTCTTCACTGGATATGCTTCACATGACATTGTGAGTTCACTCTACAATTTAAGTTTTGACATCAAATTTTTGTACAACTTTTGACAGTTGAAGAAGATCAAACATTTTTTTCCTTTTGATTCATTTACAATTTGTTGAGTATCAGAGATCCTATTCATTCTGGTTGTTTAGCATTTATTGCTGTATTTGTTCACTTGCAATTTCTTGAGTTTAAAAGATTTATTGTTCTGGTGGTTTAGAAGTCGTTCAGACTTCAGAAGCAAAACGAAAGAGTAAACAAGTGCTTTGAAATAAAAGAGTGGAATTTGCAGGGATCATGCATCCTTTTTGGGTGAACTTTATTAATTTTTAGAAGCAAAACAAAAAAAATTAAAAAAAGAAATAGTGTTTTTTAAATAAAGGAAAGGAGTTCTCAGGTGATTCACACATCTTTTTGTACATTAAAGATCACAACTTCACCAACAGATTCTGGACTTCGTACAAACCATTTCTAAGCTTATCAGCTAAAAGATGCTACCCGATCAAAATTTTCTCTGAAGACACTAGATGCTGTACTTTATAACACTTATTTCCTGCACATTTGCAATTTATTTATTTTCTTATGGCCCTGGCGCCCTGCATCAACAATTTGTCATTTGTGTATTATTTACCCAGGTTCATCCCCAGCAAAATGGTACAGCAAACTCCCGGGTTCCATTGCCTGTTGAACCTGCAGCAGAAGAGCCAATATTTGTTAATGCGAAGCAGTACCATGCAATTCTTAGAAGGAGACAGATACGAGCTAAATTGGAGGCCCAAAATAAGCTGGTGAAAGGTCGGAAGGTAATACTGAAGAGTGCTGCATTACTTCCTGGTACCCTTTTTCGCTGTAAAATTGTAGAAGAGATGCTTCTGTTAGTACTTCCCTAAGTTTTCTTAGATACATGCTGACTGCTGCACTGCACCCATACATATCTTTTGGCTAAAAATTCATTATCCTGCCTTGGGTATTACTTAGGGAGTTATCTGTGCCTGGAGTACATTTTAATGCTATTCATTGATCACAATATCTGGGCTGAGTACAGTATATTTGAAGTGCAAACTATCCTTATTAATCACATGGGTTTACAACAATTACTTTATTTTGCTATGACTGTCTAATATTTCAAGTATATGCTATTACTCTGCATGTTCTTGTAGATCTCCTGTTCCATTATAATTTGAAAATCAAGTTTCATTTCTCAAGGCAACAAACCAGCTACTTACAGCTACACATTTACACATTTTACCTGGCAATTACCTGTTATAAGTTAAACAATTCTCCTGCCTTGTCAGCCATACCTTCATGAATCTCGGCATCGTCATGCCATGAAGCGAGCTCGTGGATCTGGAGGGCGGTTCCTCAACACAAAGCAGCTCGAGGAGCAGAAGCAGCAGCAGGAGGTATCCGGTGGTGCAAGCTGCACAAAGGCATCCAGTTGCACACCTTCAGCATCTGCTCCCTCTGAAGCTGCAAGTGTTTCAACCAGCAGAGAAATGCTTGGTAACCATGAGCAGAACCACTTCCCCTCAGCTGGCTTTGTCCCCTCAATGAACTTCAGAGCGCAAAATGGCGGAGACAGAAAGCTGATCGCGAACACAATGCACCAGCGTGTTTCCATGATGAGGTGAGGTGAAGAGGGTGAATTGGGTTCAGCTCAGCACCATCACTTTGGCTCCCTGGCTCTGCTGGTGGCAATTCATCCTTGGCTTATAATACCTAGTCGAAATGTAGTTTCATCCTCAAATGGACCAAACATGTGTGACTCCTTTTCAAGTTTCCTGTAACTAAAAGCACTGCACTGATCGACTGACTGTTGGTTCTGTTTGTGGACACTTTGTTTCTGTAGGGTGAAACCCTGGACTGATGGTCCCGTGAATAGTGCAGTTTGCACTATCTGATTTCAAATGCCTTGCTGCATGCTGGCTCCTATTAGCTTTTGCATTCGATGTGATAACCTAACAAATAACACACTGGCATCACACGTCAGGATGGTCCCATATTGGAGTCATAGAACACGTTCTGAAATTGAGTACTGATTAATATGTGAACAATATACCTGCAGCAGTATATAGATGATAAAACAGAACAGAAAATGGTCCATGAATTAGCCACTTGCCAACCGTTAATAGCAAAGAAATTTTCCATTAAAATGAGATTCTAAAGAGGTTGGGCAGAATTCAGGTTTTATAAGTAGTTCTTAGCAACACTGAATCAATTTACAGGCCCATTGGTAGAAAATTTACAGCTTGGGCTAAAGTAAGGTGAAATGGAAAATGGGTATTCTGATTTAAATGGACGCACTCATCCTCAGCACCATTTCGAGCCTCTCGGCCTTGCGGTAGTCATTATCAGTAAGAGGTCCAGCAGGGAAAGCTGTAATCTCCAGAACTAGGTGAGGGGTAGGAAGCTCATCGAACAAAGCTCTCACATTGTAGCAGCACACACTCTCGCCGTGCGCACTTTCCCTCCTTATTTGACAACCCTAATAGTACGTAACAACATCCAGTTAGGGGATCACCAATTTACAACAAACACAAGAAACATGCCTAATACAGTTTTTTATTTGAAGCACCTTATTTGTTAAGTTATTAAACAAAATGGCTAGAAAGTGTATGTGCAGTGGAAAGGAACACATTCACCTTGTGACTGGAAGCGTCCACAAAATGGTCATCTTCAGAGAGAACCAAAGCAATTTCTTTAAGAATCCGCCGACCTTCTTCTTTTGAACGCACTCGATAAGTCCTCTTCAGCGTGCCTTTAGTCGTTGGTTTCCATTTGCTAACTAGCTTCCTCTTCTCCTGGGCTTCGTTTTCTCCTGAATAAGAGCATACACCTCGTTTATTCACCTCATGTATGAAAATGAAAGTAAATTTGATCAGAACCATAGTCCAATACATCACAAAGCAATGGAATAGAAATCTAGAACAGCCAATGTCTAGCCAACATTATATCCATGGCTGATGTCCTCATCAGGGCATCGATGATCCTATATCTACAATACTGGATCCAAAATTGCTATGTTTACCAAAATGACGATGCTTCCCCTTGTCAACTACTTAAGCCATACCACTTGGGTTATGTTCTGTTTCTTTCCTTAGACACAATATTATAGAAATTTGACACTAAAAACATCAAATGCAGCTTGTGAGCTTAAGCATGTTTTCTGATCATATAAAAAAAAGATTGATCCTGCCATAGTGAGATTCGATTCGACATGGTAAATGGATTCTTCATTAATAAAAACAAAGGTGTTACACAACAGAAGTAGAAAACTTGGATTAACCCCATCAAAGAATAGGTAACCAAAGTGTCAGACTTTACACATCCATGCTAAACTTTCTACTTTGAGAAATGAGTTTCTTGCATAATATAATAACTACTCTTTAAAGTCTAGAGAAACCTTCAGACGCATTTAAAGCCTCCAATATGTTCTGTGAATATTTGTAAACACCAAAGAATCTGATTCTGATATCCATAGCAAACAAATCCTCAATATGTTTCTGTTCCCTAATGGTATCTATCAATCCACCAAGTTATCACCTTTTATTTTTTGTACATCTAAAAAAATTACTGCTCTATAAACTACGACGGGAACCTTGCTTTTCACACAAAATGATATGCATCTTTTCCACCTTTTTGGTCCCAATTCCCAAATGGAAAAAGACTATGCAGAGATGCAATTGCATGCACTTTCATAGCTAGTAGAAAGCTCGCTATCCACCAGATGCTGAAGAGGAATATCTTATCCACGATCCACATTCTCCTAACGATTACAGAATCTACACACCTTTCGCGTTTTAGTACGGCACAAACAATTAACTGAGAATAACAGGTAGTAGTAAATAGATTTTTGAATGGAGCTACACAAAACCTGGTGCGCCGCCACGCAGCTTCTCCGCCCACTTCGAGAACCCTAGGTCGCTGTCCCCGGCGCCGTCATCGCCAATCTCTACACACAAACACGATACGGGCATCAAAACCCCGCACTTCCCGAATCGAACCCGCGGTGTTTGGAGCTGCGAATGCGATTATTACCGTGGGAGAGGAAGGGGCTGCGCGGGGAGCCGGCGAGCCCGATGTGGAGGAGCGCGTAGTAGAGGCAAAGCCTCCCAGCCCAGACCAGCACGGGGCCCTCGAGCAGCGACGCCGCGATGGGCACCACGGCGGCGGAGAAACGCGCGGCGCGCCTCCTCGTCGGAGGGGGACGCGGATGGGACGCGGAGAAGGGCGTCTTAGGAGCCGCAGCCGCCGGCGGCGAGCGGAGGGAGAGCGGGCTGGGCACGACGGCGGCGGCGGGGGCGTGGAGGAGATAGGCGAGCATGGCGACCTTGGGGCGGCGATATGGCTAACTGCGTGCGGGAGTGTGTTCAGTGCTTCAGTTCGTTTTGGGCGTTTTAAAGTGAGAGTCAGCGTTGGAGCGTAGGAAGAAGAAAAAGATATATGTTCCTCCAAGATTTTTTGTGGTACAAATTTTAGTGGAATTTAAGAAAAATGCAAAATATATGCATAAAATTCTTTGAAGTCTTTTCTTATTATACGGAAGACTCACACACATAATTAGAAAAGACAAAGAGTAAGGCCCCGTTCGAATTAGTTTATTACTCCCTCCTCCGTCTTAAAATATAGCTGCTTCTAGAGTTCAAAGTTGTTCTAAAATATAGGTATTTCTCTATCTATCTTCTCATCCCAACCAACCATAACCATCCTTTATTTAATTTCTTCAACTACTTTCTTTCCTCGGTCAATCACAGTCTCTCACCATTCAAACTTAACCACTTTCTTAATTCCAGTGAAAACCTTCAGAAATGATTATATTTTGGGACGGAATGAGTAGTTGATAAATTAATACATGAATTAATTAAATATTATAGATTATGAAGTTACTAAATATCTTAGAAAAAGTTATCTAACCAATGATGTAGAAAGTTTTTGAAAAAATCATATTTTTCAAATCATGGCACGAATAATCCATATCTCTATTAGAAAAAAAGAATGGGGCCTAAGATAAATTCATAGGTCACAAAATTATTGCAACTGTACATTTAAGAAATGATTTCTGCAGAATAAAATGGTGCTGGAAGAGGCTCTTAAAATGACAAAGCTACTTTGTATATTGTACTTTAGGAACCTTAGGTTGCAAAGGACGAATATAATATCTAGCATTTCAATTTCCCTTGTTTCTCTCTGTGGAGAGAAACCATGCAGATGGTCATCTCAGGTTCAGACAATGGCAAGGACTGAAGGAGATGGAGAGTGACAGCTACGACTAAGGGATAATAATCTCCACATACCATACCTTTCAGATGACACATGGCCGTAGCTCGATCTTCTACCGTTCACTCCATGATCGTGACAATTATTTCAAGAGAACCTTGCCCAGCCCAGAGATATGGCCCAACCAAACTAAATTGGAACTGACAACATCAGCAGGAGCATTTTTCAGCTTCTGATAGACTGATAGACATGGCACCAAAGAGAAAGATGCAAGGTTCAAACATCAAGATTATCTCCCTCCAAAAGAACATCAAGATTATCTGTGATATATTAGCAGATGAACTATACATCTTTACAACATTCACAATTAGGCATGCACAACGTATATTTCAGAGCAACCTGTGTCTATATCACCCTGTCCCTGTGTGTTTTTTGAGCTACTCTGCAGACTCCCCCTCTCCCTCCTCTTCCTTCCAGACAGGGAGGATCCCTTGGCCAGCCAGCCTCTTGTAAACCCAGAACACCACATACTTGGCATTTGCCCTCTTCTCATCGATCAGGAAGGGCTCGATGGTGCTCACTTCTCTGCCGTACGATGACAGCGCAAAGCCCTTCGGTCCTGCATTAATCGTCGAGATGAGACTAGTGTAAACATTTCAAACTGTTCAATAAGTTACGTGCATATATCTTTGATGATGATGATGAAGTGCTGCAAAATATGATCTTGCTTAGCCTTTTTTACACCTAAATACACCATAAAAAGCACTGGGGATCCACTGCCCGGTGACCCTGGGTGGTGGCCTAGGCTCGTCGACAGAGGATCCGTTGAAATTCTATGCAACTATATAAATCGAAATAGAGTTTTTACAGCAAATATTAGCTCTAGTTAATTTTGCCCGGGCTCTGCAAATTTTCTGGATACTCCACTGATGTAAAGCATAAACGGTCTTCAGAATACGGAATATGGAGTGATCGAGCCTGGTGGTGTACAGTTAGAAATTCAGAAGACGTGAAATGTAGGTTATGTGAATGCACTGAAGTATTGTCGTGACTCGTGAGCGGTGAGCATGCCTCCCAACAGTATTCTCAGCAAGAAAACAGGTACTTTGTATATTATCACAGATGAAGAAATGAGAAAGGTGTACAAGGTAGCTTGTATTGTACCTGTGAGGTCTCCATTTGGAAAAAAGGCCCAGAAGTAGTAGGGCACTTCGTCTTTTATGAAGGAACCCTCCAACTGCAATTCATCAAATTAATGGTCAATAATGTTGATTTATGTTATGGAAATGTTTTTAGCATTATCATTCCTTATAGGTTATAGCCTTACAGAAGAAACTTCACTGCAAAACTCTCACACCCTAATGCAAATGTTAATATATTCTTCAGGGGATTTTTTAATAACCAGCGGTGCTACTATTCAGAACTGGGCTTAATCAGATAGGAAAATATGCAATAACAAACCTACTCCATATAAGCGTACATAGCAGCCAGGGTTGACCGTTACTTGACTTGTTAAGTAACATTCATCAAGCTATTCATTATGCTCTGATGAATTGCTGTTCATTATGCTCTGCTGAGTTGCTATTTTGCACGCTCCAATACTAATCACACATCGATATCTCCAGTGCTTAAAATCTGAAACAATTACTAGTACTTATTCAGTGTGATAATTTTCAGCAATGTAGTCGGCACTCACCCTGTTGTCTTGGAAGGAGAGCTCCACTTGGGACACGTCGTCCTCAGCCTCCAGAGCTGCCTTCAGCGGGGGAATGATCTCCTCCTGCATCATCTCCGGCAGCGGCTTCACCGGAGGCTTCTTTGGCTTCGCGGCCGGCTTCTTCGCTGTGGGCTTTGCCTCTGCCGTGGCTTCCTTCTTGTCATCAGCCGCATCCTTCTTCTCGCTGACTGCACATCACAAATCCACATTAACACCAAGATCAGGGAAAAAAAGCACCTTTTCCTCCGTAAATCACTGTATCGTGCTACTATGTTAAACACTGGGACTGATCAAATCAACACTGCTAATGCGTTTCTTTCCTAAAAGATGTACAGTAGCTAAGTAATTGGGGGCGCACCAGTGGTGGCGGCGGCCGCAGCGGCGGACGACTCCTGGACGGCGGAGCAGGATGCGCCGGAGCCACGAGGGAAGGCAACGAGGAGCGGCAGCCGCTGCCGCCCGAAGACGAGCGGGACGGCGGCGGAGCACTTGCACGCCGCGTGCGGGGTCGGCCTCACGAGGCGCAGAGGCTGGGACGCCATGGGGAAATTGGCCCGCGGGCGATGACGCCGATGAGGTGACGGTCTAAACCTCGTCGATGGCCGCCGTGGTGGTGGTGCTTCTCCTCCACTGGTTCAGTTGGATGGCATTGGTTTCCCGCCACTACTCTATCTGCTCGGAAACTGCAGCTCGATCAGTGGCGGACTCGCGATCGCCGCGGGAGCAGCACGCTTGGCTCCGAGCCAGCCATTTGGTTCATTATCTGGGGGCCGTCCGATCAGAATCCGATGTCTCAGATTAGCCGCAAGGGCTGGAGGAGTAGACAGCCGGAGGGGTTTGTGATTTGTGAGGGTGCTATGGGGCCCGGTTATGACTTTGTCCAGCAACAGGAGAAGGCTAACACATGAGAAATAATTTTCTCGTGATTTAATGATGGTGTTTTCTTTCATATTCTAGCCTTCTTGTCTATTCAATTCAAAAGGATACGCCGGTACAGTACCGTAAAATTCCTATACCTCAAATACTGATGTCAGTTAAAAAGGATACGTAATATATGGGTTCAGAATAAAAAAGAGTAAATTTTAGATTTTAGAGAACCCATGTTTAATGTTTGTGTCGAAATTGCATAAAACTTTATATATTGTAATGTTGGCACATAATCACAACTATTATAGTTGTAAAGTTTCACAAAAACCTACCTCTAAATATGTTAAGCATGTATTTACTTAAAATTTTAAAATATATAGTGTGTATAATTTTTTTATTATTGATTTTTTAATAAAGGTTGTTGGTTTAATTTGTTGCTACTTTGAATACTAATATTTGGGAGCATAGGAGCGTGATTTTATGAAACACTTAGATCATGAAACATGTGTTTTATACAATTTGATCATAAAATATAGGCTTTTCTTAAATTTACTCAATAAAAAAATTAGATCAGATTAGTCCAAACTTCTAAATTACAGACAAAGCTCTGTGTTTTTGCTCGCGAAAAATAATTCTGAGTTTGTTAGCTGCGGAGGGTAAACGGGCGGAGCGGCAACGGCGCCGAGGGACACGGCGGAGGCGTCGCGTAGCCGAACACACCGCCCGCGCGTCGTTTCCCACCCATCTCCTCCCACCATGCAGCTGACAAGTGGTCCCACAGGGCCCACCTTCCCCACCCGCACCACCACCACTTTCAACTCCGCCCACCCCCAACCACGTCCACCCGTTGCGCTCCTACCTCGGGACGCACCCCGTGGGCCCGGTCCACGTAGGCGCGTGCGCAATACGCGCAAGCAACACGGCACAGCCAGCCCTGTGGGCATGGTGCACCGAGAGACCGCCTCCCACGTCACTGCTCTCTCAGGGGCCGTCCGATCTACGTTTCCCCGATCCCACGCCGTCCGATCGGGCGGCGCCTCGCCATGCCTCCCGCCCCTACGCATCACGGGCATAGCGTGTGTCAGCCTGCGCCGTGCCAGCCCAGACGATCAGTGGACACGGACCACATGGTCAGACGAGCCTAGCCACCCATCCGGGCCCCACCTCGCAGTCACCGTACGCGATATGGACCCGGTGCACGTGATTCACCGCTGCGAGCGACGCACCCACTAACCCTTCATCACACCGACTGACCCGTGGGCCCGAGTAGCACCGTGGCCCCACACGCCGCAGCGAGTCTGCGTCGTTCTAGGCGCGTCACCGTTTCTTTAATCCGGATACCGGCACGGAGACGTGTCAAAGTTGGGGAGCCAGCTGGTGTGGCTAAATTCAAGCCGGTGGGTCCCAGCAACCGAGGGGCAATACCGTCTATCAACCGCAGCGGAATTAAAGAACCGAGAAGCATCCAAGGAAAGAGGCATCCATCCAAATCCGCTGAATCTCCTCCCCCTCGAGCCGCTCACCGACAACGCGCTCCCCACGCACCCCCACCCACCCACTCTGCGGCGGGGGAGGTTCACATCACCACCAGCCCAGTTACCACCCGCCCCCACCACAAGCCATTGCCCCTAAGTCCCCATCCCCGGTTAAAAAATAGCTGCGCGTGAGTTCACCGCGACCCCGAAGCGTACCACCTGCAAGTGGGGCCCTGTGGACAGTGGGGGAGGACTACGGAGCGCGCGGGGGAGGAGGGGAGCCGTGAGCCGTGGACACGGCGCTGCTGCTCCGCTCCGCGGCCGCCGCGGGCTGCTGCTCGGTCCAAAAATTGCTAAAGAATGCTCTTACTGCTGCAAGCACCGGGAGCCCAATTGCTCTTGACCACAGGGGGGAGGCGGCTGGTTGCAGCGCCCCCTGCATCGCTGCAACCACAGCCATTTCACCTATCTCAAAGCAGGCAGCGCCCGCGTAGAGAAGTCCCCCCCCCCCCCCCCAGTGAGAAACCTTACCACAGCAACACAGTTCATCTAGGGCTAAGTATATAATTTCAAATGGGGGAGCAACGGCTAGCAAGGGGGCATTTGAAAGGGGGGCATTTCCCGGGCTTTTCCTTTGGAGGGAAACTACAGTTTTGAGCATTGGCAATACATTGGCTACACTGCCAATGTAACAGAAATTTGAAAGGGTGGAGGGAAACCTGGGTCTTGTAACTACCATTTGAAATTCTGGAGGGAAAAAAATAATCGAAGAGGTGGTGCAGGCTAGAGAGGCAATTAACTTAACTGAACTGAACTGAGCTGCCATGGCTACTTGGCTAAGTTGCTACACAGGTATCTCCATTTTCCCTCCTAAAATCTGATGTTTGAAGAGGAGGATGGATGAAGAAGCTCTCTCAATCCAAAGTCTTTACAAGAAAAACGCTAAGAAAACAAGGGGAAACCCACCATTTCTGTTTGCTGATGCTCCTGCCGCTGCTGCTTGCTTCTTTCTAGCTGAGAAGGGGGGAGGAAGGGATTCATGTACATTGCTGCTTGGTCAGTGGTGCTTGAAGGGCCTCAAGTCCTCGACACCATCGTCGTCCTCCTCATCATCATCCCCACTGCCTGATGGGCCATCACCTCTCTTCCGCTTGGCACCCTGCGAGGACGAGGGCAGGTCCGTGCCACCATCATCATCGTCATCAACCTCAGCTCTGTCTTCATCGGCGTCATCAGCCTCAGCTGCATCGAAGTCACTTCCAATGGCCATGGCCTGAGGCTGAGCAATTGGTTGAACAAGATATTCTGTGTCTTCGTCCTGAGGAAATGTAAAATTGGATGCATTCTCATTAGAACTGTATTTCTAGTATTCTGCCTTTAGAGATTTTCATTAACAGGAGGAATATTAAATACTGGAACAGGGTTAAAGAAAACCTCAAACATAAATATCATTGTATCATAAACAGTTCACTAAGTGAAATGCACAAAGTTACTCCATGCTTTAAGGTTTTAACATACATGTAGCAACAAAATAGCAATGAATAACACAGGCAAAGTAACAACGCGATTGCTGACATACAATAAACTTTCCTATCAGTGAAAGAGAAATGTTTATGCTTTCAAAACCATAGTAAGCATCAACAATCTTCACATGTAGGAATTAAATGCCCTATAAGTAGAGTAACAGAATAAAACAATAGTGAAAGGAAACGAACAGTATCAACCACCCTAACAGATTGAGACTCAGAAAGAAAGGCCTCCTCATTTCACAAGGAACGAAATAATGGGCAATAACAAGCATTTGGAGATGATCTACCTATAAGGATATTTGGCAGCAAATAAATTGCACAGTTCACCGTAACAGATTTATAGAAGAGCTTCTACTGGCCATATAAGGTACCGGCAAAATCTAAAGCAACCTCTCACGGAGAAAAGAATAAAATAACTACAGGCCTGTACGCCCTTACACAATCAGGAATATATAATGAAACATTGCATAAAGATAGCCCAGAGAGAGAAATGCATGCATGCAAAACATCTTGGCACTGCTAAAACAGAAATATCAACAAAAATTTAAGTAGAAACGACAACGATTTACTCAGTAGAAACATAGCTGCGGATATCAAATATGGACAAAAGAACATATAAGACCCCTGGTTTAATAGATGCATCATTTTTTCTTTTATGCAATTGCCAAATTTAAAAACTTCAAAAGCACAATCTTTCAATATATACAAAAATAGAGCCTAAAAGAGATCACTGAAACCTTCTCTTTCTGCCTGTATGAAGAAATTAAACTCTGCTGTCATACAGTATCTACCAAATCATATCTGAAACGCTATTTCCTCAGATTCCCTGTCATTTTAGGGTATAACCAGAATTTTAAAAAAGACTGCACACATAGCTGGAGCATAGCAAATAAAGTACAAATTACACAACTCATAAGGTACTAAAAATGATTATCCCTGCTATACCAGTGTGAAACATCACAAAAAAGGTGATTAGGGAAAGGAAACCTAACATTTGAAGTTATCTACTTCAGCATGCCCAAAAAAAATATGTTGCGCTTATAATAAGGAGACTAAACACCCACATAACTAATGCATGAACTAGTAAATCGCCCAAAAAGCGCAAAACCTGCAACTGAGCACTGGTTAATATCAATTTTACTAGAGAATAATTATAAACAAGTGCTACCGTTATCAACGAACATTGCAATGAGTAGCAAAGATCTTGAAACGCTTGCGAGAAATTAATGCAGAATGTGTTATACCTCATCATCCACATCCTCGTCGTCGTCATCGTTCCCCTCCTCATAAACCCTATCATCCTCCAATCTCTCCTCATCCTCCTCTCCAATCTCACCGTTCTCATCCTCATCTTCCCCCTCTCCATGCTCATGCCCATCAATCTCTTCCCCAACGTCCCCCACCGCCAAAGCAACCCTCCCACTGCTCTCTGGCTCAGCCTCCTCACCATCATCCTCAACCTCCTCCTCATCTTCATCATCATCCTCA
This sequence comes from Oryza meyeriana var. granulata, assembly GCA_003991445.1. Classification (NCBI taxonomy): domain Eukaryota; kingdom Viridiplantae; phylum Streptophyta; class Magnoliopsida; order Poales; family Poaceae; genus Oryza; species Oryza meyeriana. The sequence continues at coordinate 85,330 of RYFJ01001742.1, read as the reverse complement.
TCATCTTCCTCGATGCCATCTTCATCCTCATCACTACTACTAGGCACATCATGCACCTCAACAACAGCGTCCTCATCATCACCGTCCTCGTCGATCTCCTCCCCCAAATCATCCTCCTCATAGTCTTCCTCATCGTCATCGTCTTCCTCTTCCACATATTCATCCTCGTCAGGGGCTCCCCTAACCGCTGCTACCCGAAATCCATTCGCCGCGTGGTGGTGCTCGGCTCCCCCGTTGGGGACGACCTCGTCGGCGTCGCTCTCGTCCTCGTCCACATCGATCACCCCGTTCACCTCCACCGGGTGCCCCGCCACGCCGCCGCGCGGGAGGGAGACGCCTCCGTTGGCCACCTCCCCGCTGCCAGGATCCTCATCCTCGTCGTCATCGTCGTCGTCATCGTCCTCGCCGTCGCCATCGCCATCCCCGTCGTCGTCGTCGTCATCCGACTCCGGCCGCTCGTTCTCATCGGCGTCCATCTTGTCAAGGTACTTGAGCGTCCGGATCATGCCGAACACCTTGGATCTGTAATCCTTTACCCGGGTGACGGGGCACTCGTAGAGGTCGAGCGAGACGAGGCGGAGGTTGGCAAGCGGGGCGAGGTCGCCGACGTCCTGGATTCGATTGTTGCTGAGGTCGAGGTCGCGCAGCGAGCCCAGCCCTGCGGCGACGAGGTGGTCGAGCCCGCCGGCGATGCGGTTGTCGGAGAGCGTCAGGCGCGTCAGGTTCCGCAGCCGGGGGAACCCGGCCAACGACGCGACCCCGACGCCCGCGATCGATAGATGCTCCAGGCTCTGGTACCGCTCCAGAATCTCCGCCGCGGGCAGCCGCCCGTGCAAGCACTTCACGGCGCCATCCAGCGTCAGGCTCCTCGCCGGAGACGAGCTCCCCTCACCAGCGGCCTGCAGCGCCGCCTCCACCGCCCTCTCCCACGCCTCGTCCATCACCCTCTTTTTTCTTTTTTCCTCCCCCTCAATTTCTCTTAAATATAAATATTTTTTTCCGGGGTGTTTGGCTACGAGGGGATTTGAAACGGAGTGATATATACGGGGAGGGTGTTTACCTCCCCATTGGAGGAAGGGGAGGGGCGGTCCACGGGGTACACCGTGGACTCGGTGCAGGGGAGGCCGGGAGCGCGGGTTGCATACGCAGCCAATGGGAGCGCTTGGATCGGGAGACGCGGATCGCTGACGTGGCGAGATCTGAGAGGAGTGTGTTTCTTTTGAGAGGAGGGGAGCGGCGTGGAGGCGTGGTGGGCTGGATGATACCAAAAGCATCTTTTTCTCTGCTCTGTTTTTTTTTCCTTTTTTTCTCTGGTTTTTTTTTCGTATCGTTTTCTTTTAAGGTCAAGATATTACTTTTTTAGTTAATGTAGGGAATCGCATTCTCACGAGTGGTGGGTGACTGACAATGTGGGGATGACATATGGTGGGACCCATGTGGAAGTTGATGTGGCCATGTGGGTGGATTGATCTGTTCTTGTTGTGGATTTGTGACCGTCCGTTATGAGGTTAGGAGAGGAGGACCGTCGGATCTGTGAGGGGATAGGCGTCCCAGTTGGGTGCAGACTGGCAGTGGGGTCAGAGGCGGCAGGCACGGGTTGGATTTGGACCGGGCCTCGCGTTGGAGGCGTGTACTACTCATGTTGGTTTTGCAACGTGCATCAAATCATGCGAGATGCACTGTAGCAAAGCACAGTAAAAAATAATTAAAATATTTAAAAAATATTTAAAAAATCGAGTATAATTTATACTAATAATTTAAAACTTTCATCTATAATTTTAAAACTTTCAATTCAATTTTCAAAACTTTCAACTCAAATTTAAAAACTATTAACTAAGAATTTAAAAAAATCTACTTAAATTTTGAAATTTTCAACCTAATATTTAAAACCTTTAATTAAATTTTTGAAACTTTTTTCACCGAAATGTAAAATTTTTAACTCTGCTTATTTTATATTTTTTATAATTAAAAATTATTAGATACTAATGATAGTGATTAGGGGTATTAGCACTTAATGATGGTAATTATGAGGCTTAACAGTATGGTTGTCGCGCACTCTAGCCAAGCCCCAAATAATGCTATGGTAGATTAGCAACTCACTATACTTCTATTGCATGTTATCTATACTACTTAAAAATCAGGAAAGCTACTCCCCTCGCGTTGGCAGCGCCAGCGATGCACATATACAATAAAAAAATAAAATATTAAATATTAAAAAATGAGTAAACTTTATATCACTAATTTGAAACTTTCATCTCAAAATCTGAAACTTTCAATTCAGTTTTCCAAACTTTCAACTCAAATTTCAAAACTATCCACTAAGAATTTTTTTAAAAATTTACTCAAATTTTGAAATTTTCAACCCAAAATTTGAAACTTTTAATTAGATTTTTGAAAATTTCAACTAAAATGTAAAAACTTTTAACTCTGCTCATTTATGTATTATTTTATAATTAAAATTTTATTAAATACTAATTATGGTAATTAGGGGATGATTAGAAGTATGGCCAACATTATGGCCACTGCGCGTGGGTTTGCCAACCCACACGCGCTAGCCACTCCCTTTAAAAAGTACTTTGTGGTGACAGTGATTCTCCCTCCAAGAACTCAAATCTCTCTCACGCTCCTCCGCTTTAGATCCAACAGCTAATATTCTTCACACGCTCCTTCCCGCACCTCCTACATCTCACTGACTCTCCCCCAGGCGTCGCCGCTCTTGTTGCCCGCCAAACGTTGTATGCCGTAGATCGGGCCTCCTAATTTGCTCCGCCTCCTCCTCCGGTCTCACCCACAACTGTCACACCCCGATCTGGCACCATCGTACAACGGCATCAAATAGGGTGTGCCGCATGAAAACAACACGAATTGCCTTCCTGTGGAACCGCGATACCAATACCAGTTCCAAGACATAGCGCTAGTATCCACGGAAATCAGATGTGCATCATTGCAGTTTCTTAAATAAATAATTAGACATATACCTTAACTTCGTTGCAGCTTTAGAGCAAGCCGAAGACAGCAACGAACAGCACAACAGCAGCAACGTAACAGCGGACTAAGTCCCAACACACAGGCAATGGCTAGGAACCAGGACGAAACCCTAGTCTTCACTTCACTGCAACTCCAGTTCCAACTCCCGACAGAGAACTATATATATAGCAAGGGTGAGTACTTACATACTCAGCAAGCCAGGGGAACTTAGGTGGTTGTTGCAAGCTTTAAGAAGAGGCTGGATATTTTGCAACCCGTTTTATTTAAATTCTTTTGAATTTGCTAAGTGTGTGCTTCTCAACAATCAGTGCAAGGTGGGTCTCGTCCGATCGGAGTGAAAATGTATTAATCTTTATTTTCTTTAGTTTTCACAATCTCAAGAATACACATCAAACCGGCTCCTAGAGCCAAAACATAATCTTCGAACTTCCCGAATCCTGCTGTCCACGACAGCCAAGCCGACATCATCGGACAACCCGCGTCCTTGACGGCACATCCTTCTCACCGTTCCCAAAACCACACGCACATTTGCAGATAGGGTAAAACAAAACTACGCTAAGAAATCACCTCACATTAGCCATGACCATGGGCACGACTGTTTAAACAGTTTAGACCTCTGCAGAGGGGGTACACTTTACCCATACGACGCGACTTACTCTAGTCACCAGCTCACACTGATCGGGTACAATTTGGTGATGTAGACGTTTTCGCGACAAGGCATTTCTCGAGCCATCCCGGGTTACCCCATGCCAACTAGAGGCCCCATGCCAACTAGAGGGGTCCTCGAGACCAACAACAGGGTAGGTCCGAAACCATGCTGTGCCAAGAACCCAGGAGGCATCCTCAATGCCCTCCCGCGCTATCCACAATCCAATGACATGCAAGGCGTCCCTGGGAGGCTAGTTACTCAGCCAGGGGCTTCTCATTTCACCCATGTGGTTGTATTGTCATATGTCCGGATGAAATTCAGAATGAATCGGTCCTTAAGGCGACCACAAAGGCATCACACACACCGAACCAGCCTTGTGTCGCAAATCTCCATTTTGAAACTCATTTTTCTTTCACAAGGCACCGACCTAGGTGTCGGGTTTTCCAAACATTTCGTAAAACCAATTTTAGCCAAGAAGTTTCTCAATTTTAAGTTTGAAGGGCAAACGTCGGCACACGCACAAGAGTGCATGCATATTGAGGCGCGGCAGTGGTGGTTACAAGGGAACAGGGTATTGCAATCATCATGGGAGGATTTAAATGCAGCAAGTTTAGGAAGGTCCGCCGATCTGACTCGCAGACAGAACCGCAAAGATCAGTGCACGCCTATCAATGCAAATTTCACAATTGAAATAATTTAATTTCAATTATAAGCTCGATTGATCAAAGGTGGCTTGCCTTTCTCTAAGTCTTCACGAATCTTTGAGAAATCATCGCGAAATCCGCTCCGAAACGATATTCTGATGGTCAATTACTATACGCAAACACTCAAAATCTACACAAAGACCAAGAAACAGATCCTATTTAGTACTACTAATAGTGCCATCAGATATTCAATTTTAGAAAATTACTGGAGTTGGAACAGAGTCAATCGGATCAACGGTTTAAAAGATATGATTTTCCAAAGTTTATTTGGATTTTTGGATAAAGGAAAATGATTTATGTAATCTCTGGAATGGAATATTCTCGAGAATATCCCATTGTGCCACTAACAGATGGGGCCGTTTGGCAGACCTGGCCCACAGGTCAGTGGGAATAGAGAGGAGTTGGTGGGCTGCTGGGGAGTGGGGCCTAGTTGTCAGCCTCAAATAGGGTTGCACGATGTGGGCTGTTGTGGGCCGAGGAAAGGAGGGCCCACACGTCAGGCACTGGGTGAGGCAGCCTACATGGCAGTGACTCAAGGAAGGAAAGAATTGTCCCACTGGCGGCTGGGGTCTGCAGACCAAGGAAGAGAGAGAGGGAGTGAAGGCCTGTGGCCACTGGCTCTGGGTTCGGCTGTCAGGGCCAAGGAGTTCATGGATCAGTTCGTAGTGGATTAGGATGGTCGGGCCTGCATGCCATCGAGTTGGTCCTTGGGGAGTCAGTGTACGCGCTCGGGGAACCGGGGTGGGACCGCCACGTGGTCATCTTCCTCGGGCGGCCACAGGGCGAGGGAGTGAAGCCCGATCGAATGGTCACGCGGCGGCAGTCAAGCTACGCGCAACGACGGAGTACCTGGATCAAGCGACAGGCACGGCGAGGAGAGGGACCGCGATGAAGGGGTTTCAACGAGCTCGGAATTTAAGCTGCCGAGGGGTGGAGGGCGGTTGTGACGAGGACGTGGAGCGGTGGAGAGATGAGATGTTCCTGGCGGCGCGGATGGTTTCCGGCCGTCGAGCGGCTCAAGAGAGGAGAAGATGGCTAGAGAGGGTGTGGAGGAAGGGAGAAGGAGGTCGACGGACCTTAGAGATCACCCGGGGGATCTACGCGCGAAGGCTGTGCGCAGCGGCAAGGGATGAAACGCTAGTACGGAGCGGGGCTCACCTAGTGTGAACGAAGGGACGGCGATGGTCGGGAATCAGCTGTGGAATGCCCACGGTGGTGGCGAGGAGAGGGCAGGCTTGTGGTGAAAGAGAGCGGTCGTGTTGCGGCGGCGGGGAGGGTCGTTTTTGCTTCGGGAGGGCGGCGCTCAAGTCATCCGAAGCAGGGGGATGCCAACGAGTTCAGCGATGGTGCATGCTCGGGCGGCCTGGCGACGTTGCGACTGGTGGTCGTGCCACGGCCCAGTGTTCGGCTTGAGGTCGGTGAAGACCAATGCTCCTCAGACTAGAAGCGGGAGGAGGCGGAAGGGTCTCAGAGAGGGGCTTTTATAGCCAAGGAGAGAGTAACTAGGTCGGTGCGGGTTTCTGGGCATGGCTATCAACAATGGAGGAGTCAGGGGAAAACGGTGCCGCGGCGCAGGAATTTGCTTGGGGAAAGGAAAATGACCGGCAGCGGTGATTTGCGAAGCAACGATGGCGGCGTATCGGACGGCAGCATTCGAATCCTTGCGCGCGGGCTCGGTCGTGGGCGGCTCGGCTGGTCAGGATTGGTGCGGTGCAGAGGCGGGGCCACGGTGAGGTGGTAGCGAAGCTCTTTTGACTAGCTTGGTCAAGCAGCAGAGGAAATAGAGCAGGAGAGAGGGGGAAAGCGTCTCCTCTCCTCGTCGCGATGCGGTAGAGGGAGAGGAGCATGGTGGGGTGTCATGTGACGTTGGGTGGTAGGGACGACATGGTCTCAACTGCTTGCAGCATTTGACCGAACGGCTTCCAACCATGGCAATGGAAAGAGAGAACGGGACGGCAGGACGGCGATGAGCGCACGGGGCGTGGGTTTACTGTGTGGCTGACAGGCGGACCCGGGGAGGGGAGCGAGGATGGCGGACGCTTGTGCATGCGTAGCTCGAGCGAGCGTGGAGGAGATCAGACGGTGCTGGGCGCGTGGGAGCCACGTGGCAGGAATCCATGGCCCGGAGAGGTGTGCACTGTGAGTAAAGGTGATCGGACGGCAACGCCGCGGGCTTCGGCTGGGGCGGCGTGGCATCTATCGGCTATGGGCGGCGGCCGGCCACACGCGCTCCACGGCACGTGAGCTGGTGTGGGCCGTGGCCATTGGGCGCGCGAGGGAGGACGCGGCTGGCCGATCGGAAGGGAAAGAAGAAAGGCGGTCCGAGAGGAACAGTGTTCCTTCATTTATTCCCAGAGAATTGATCTAGAGGAATCTTTGGAGATTTGAAATAGCATTTGAATTCAAATTATATATTTGAACTCAGGGGATATCAAGGAATTCAAAAGGGAGAGTCCTAAGTAGGGATTTTGGTATTTTTGGTGTAAATTTTGTATGTGGACGTTTTGGATTATTTGGAGAGGGTCTCGAAGGAGAGTGATGACTTGGAGTTAAGTTTGAAACCCTATTTCATGCCGAATTTCCTCAAGATTTGGGCAAGGCTCCCAAGAGGTCGAATCGGAGATCGAGACAACTTGAATTGAAATTTTTGAGAGGACATGTAGACAGGATTTTTAGTGGGAAAACAAGGAGAGGGTTTCAAGAAGAGAAGATAGAAACTCGAATTTAGAATCTCAAAACCCAGGTTTGGAACTACAAGAGATGCTACAGGGATCTAAGGAAGGATACTAGGGTTTTGATTTGAAATTTCGAAACGGATATCGAAGCAGGGAATTTTGACAAAAGATTTAAAGGGGTTGCCGCTAGGGTTTTAGGAGTGAAGTTTGAATATGGTGTTTCAAATTCGGAGATATTTGAACAGAGGTTTTTATATGTGAGGTCGATTCGAGATCCAAGGACAGGGAGTTAAAACTGAGATCCAGGCACGACTTACGATAGAGCACACAAAGATTCGAAATTTTCACGGTAGATTTTAGTAAAATATCATTTAACGTCTCGCTGAAAGCGGGGCGTTACAACAACTCGCCGACGCCGATCCCGCAGCCCGATCTAGAAGCCACCCCTGGGGGAAGGGGGACCTGTCACAGCCCGATTTTTCGGGAAATAAATTAATTAATTAATAATGGATTTTCTAGAATTTATATTAAATTGTAAAGCAAATTAATTAAGTAAAGTAAAAATAGGAAATAAAAAATTTCTTTAATAAATCATTGTTGAATTCATTTTTAATAAATCCTTTGTGTGTAAATAACCTCTCTGAAAATTTCTCGGATTTTTCAGAGCTCCAAAATTAATTTTAATATTACAAAGATCATTTTCAGTAATTATTTAAACAAATTCCAAAGTCCTTTTTTTGGGTCGTTCTTGGTAAATCCCTTTGATTTCCTCCATTCCCAGAATAAAAAATATCCCAGGGAATTCCATTGACTCTATTATTCAATATTTTTGTTAATCCGAAGTTCCAAAAATATCCCTTTTTTCCCTCTTGAATTAAATCCACCCTTATTTCCTCGAAATCCAAATTCCGTTGAAAGTAATTCAAATCACTAGATATTCCGAGTTTTTCTAATTTTCGAATTCCATAAAATATTTCTGAGTTTTTGATTCCTAAAAACAATATCCAAATATTCTAAATACTTGTTGACACCGAAAATCACCAGCAGCGTTGAGAACGAGCTGAGGATCTGGTTCGATGCACTAGACACGCGAAGGCCTGGGAGATCTGCTTAACTCCAGTGCAGGTCCTAAATTTGAGGTTCATAGGCGTGCCTGTCAATTTGACCCTGCAATTGACAAGGAAACAAAAATATTAGACCAGTGAGCCAATCGGCTTGAAGCCGATTTGGACTCGTTTTATCGGCCGATTGCCGATATGAACTAAAGCACTTATGCATCGGCTGGAAGCCGATAATGGCATAAATAGGCAAAATAAATAAATCAATTGACTACCTTCCAGCCGACTGCGATATCAATGCAGATAAAATAACAATTAAACAATGCAATCGGCTTTATCTAGTAAAAGATAACTTATCGGCTAGGCACTCCGATAGAACATTGCATAGACACCCATCGGCTTAACAAGGATAAAATTATTAACACTAGTCTAATAGGTCGGACCTAACCGATGCAACACAGACTGATGATGATAAAAGAACCTCGATGAGCCAATAGATCCAATGCAATTGTGATGTACTATACGATAACTTATCGGCTATACACTCCAATAAGACCCTTGCGTAAAAATCTATCAACCTACCAGGAACAATTTATCATTAGTAGTTTAGTAGTTCGGACCTAACCGATGCTGCACAAACTGATGATAAATTACACCCAGTAAGCTGATAAATCTACGCACGCGTGATGTGATATACCTACTCGGACTAAGAGATCAAACCTAACTGATGCAGCCATAGACATAATAGATACACCGTGGAATGCCGACTACCGTAGATCAGCTAGAATATCGGACCTAACCGAGGAAGTCCTAGCCGATAAGGTAGTCGGGGTAACGAGACTTACCCTCTCGCAGGAGTTCGGACCTAACCGATGCAGCCCGGCTCGAGAAGTAAGAACCCGTTGAAAAGGGTGGCGATGCGCCGAATTTGTATTGATTTAAGAGATTATTTACAAGGTACCCGGGCATACGTATTTATACCCCGAGTTGATATAAGTCCTTATTGGACACGACACACGATTTCCTAATTTCAGAAGGAAAACACTAATAAGACCCGATCGGACACGAGATCAGGTTTCCTAAAAGGAAAAAATACTAACATTGCCTAATTAATAGATAAGATATTAACTGTCTCTCCGTGGTCTTCATGATCTTTTCCCAAACTCGGCTTCCTCCGGATTAATTCCTGCTATCTGACTATGATTTCTTCTTTAACCGAATCTGATAAAGAACCATACTAAATTTTGGCGTTAACAATACTCCAATATTCCGAATATTCCCTCGGATTCGAATAATCCTGTGATTCCCTAAAATCCTCCGAAATTCCAATTTTCCAATTTGGAATTCTTCTGAAAAAAATCCCCCTTTTGTCCTTTTCCTCTTTTCTTTTTTCCCTTTCTCTTTTTCCTCCTTTTCTTTTTCCTCCTCCTTTTTCCTTTCTTCCTCCTCTCTTCTTCCTTCTACTCTTCTTCTTTGGCCGGCCGAGCCGCTCTAGCCCAGGCCGCTGCGCCTGTCTCCCTCCCCGGCCCGGCATGCCGTGCCACCTCGGCCCTCGGCCCGCCACCACCTCGGCCCACCGCCACCACCCTGCCCCGACCCAGCCTATGCGCGTGCGTGCCGCCGCTCGTGCCTCCTTCGCAATGGCCGTCGCCAAAATCGCCGAACCTCCACCGGTGAGCCTCACCCGTCGGCGCCCCTCTTCTCCCCCTCCTCTTGCTCAGCATCGTCGTCATCGTCATATGCCTCCGAACCCGGCGCTCCAGCTCCTCTCCGCCGGCTCGCCACCGTCGTTGCCGTCGTCTTGTTGTGCCGCCTCGTCGGTCCTCGGCGTCGTGCCGCCGGCAAACACCATCTCCTCCGCTCCAGCGCTGCGCCATTGGCGCACAGTCCCTGCTCCGCCCGGCCGGGAGCCTCTGACAAGCCGGCCTATAACGCCCTGAAATTGTCCCCATATAAAAATATTGTAAAAAAGAAATTTTAGAAATTAAATTAAAAGCCTCAAGGGGTGCAAACAATAAAATTAGAGAAAAAATTATAACAAAAATGGGATTGGAAATAATTTTATAAAATACTACATTTAATTATTTACCTAATGAAATTTTCTGGGATTTATTTGATTAAGAGAAGTATTTTTGGTGAATTAAATCAATTTCACAGCAATGAAATAAAAGAAAAAGAAATAAAATCCCTCCCCACAGTCCCTAGGCCCAATCCGGCCCACTCCCTCTCTCTCCCCCTCGCTCTCCCCGCGCTCGCGCGTGAGCGGCCCAGTCGGCCCGGCAACCGTCACGCCGTGGATGTCCGCTGACAGGTAGGGCCCACCTGTCAGCTTCGCCTCGTACCTCCCAACTGGAAGTCCTGTTCACCCCTGAGTGCCGCTGCCACAATCCCATGCAATCCGTTCACCTCGGTCTCGAGCTCCTCCAATTGGTTGAGGGGAAACCGTGCCCCTAACCTCCTCTGCCTTATCCCCAAGAAATCGAAGCCCAGTCGCGCACGGATGTGGAGACTTGAAGCTTCCCGAACTAGATCCGAATCCCTAATCCTCCACCGCCACAATCTCGCCAAACCCGAGCTGGACTCTGGCCCTCTTCCCCTTATATAGCAAGCACGAGACACTTAGGAGCTTTTCTGTGCTCAAGTTTAAGCCCTAGCTAGCCCTAGCCGCCTCCCCGTGTCCTGAGTTAGCTCCGTCGCCGCCGCCGAGTCCCAGTCGTGCACCGCCGTCGTCTTTAGCCGCCGATAGCACTCGTCGCTACCTCTGTGAGCACCGCCGAAGCCTAAGGAAGCTAGGCTGCCACCCCTCGGTCGCTAGAGATTGCCGGAGCAATGTTTCCGTCGAGAACCCAAAGAGCATCACCGCTTGAAGCTCGCCGCTGGCGCCTGCCGTCACTGTTTAACGCCTTTCTACCCTCGGTGAGCTTTGCCCCGATCCCTTCTACCCATTCCTGCCTTCGCCACGCACCGCCGAGCCGCCTCCGTCGCTAGTCGCCATCGTGGGCGCCACGTTGACGCCACGTCGGAGCCACGCTGGCCCGTGTGATCAATCCGGGTGGGATCGATCTTGGCTGTCGGATCACCACTGTTAAGTCCCAGCTGTCCGATCTTCCCTTAGTAGATCTCAGCCTTTAGATCTGTTAGATCAAATCCCGGCCCTCCAATCCAACTCAAGACATCCGTTCAATCTAGACCGACCGATCAAACCTCATAAAATCCTAGCCGCCGCATCCGTGGGCCTCTACGCCGCCGGAGGTCCATTTTCGCCGTCGTCCTCCTCGGTAAGCCGTTCCGCCGGCTTTTGGCCGCGCCTCCCCATCAATCCACTTGGCTATTTCAGCCCTACTTCCTACCTACATCTTCGCCAGGACCCCCTCAACCTCGTATGTGCCTTCGTCGCCAGAGATCTTCGCTGGAACGCCGTCTTCACCGTCGTCCCGTACCTTAGTCGCCTACTGCCTTTGGTCACCGCCACATTCCGGTCGTCACAACCTCTCGGTGAGCACCCCCTCGTCTTCCTCGTTCCATCCCGCAGCTCACCGTTGTTCTTCGGGGGCCGGATGGTTGCTGGCGGCGACCATCGGGCCGCTCGCCCCACTGCGGTGCGGCTGCGCTGGAGGGGACGAGCCCCCTTTCGTCCAGGGCCATCCGATCTGCCTCTGGGCAGATCTAGACCGGCCGTGTGGTGCCCCGCGGGCGCCCACTTCCCCGCCACGTCGGCGCCACCCGGGCGCCGCGTCAGCTCATCGGCCCGCCGTGGCTGCCGTGTGGCAGCCACGTGGCCATCTCCCGCTGGGCCGCGGTGGACTTGGTCCACCGTGCGCTGCTCCCCCTAGGGTCACTGGTCGGTGGGGCCCGCCTGTCGGCGTCGGCTTCCCGGGTCCGGTGACGCCATTAATTCATTTAATTGCGCAATAAATCACTGAATAATTGATTTTACATTGGAAATCACAGTAAACTATAAAAATTCATAACTAATTCATACGAACTCCGATTAAGTCCATTCAAATTTTATTAAATCCAAAAAATACCAAGAATTCCTTAAAAATATTTTCAGCCCATGCTTGACTGTCCACATGTACTGTTTTTAATTGTTTGTGCATTGTTCGTTATAGAATCTGATGTAGTCAACCTTCCTGTTTACTACGAGGTCGTAGCCGAATACGTCGAGCCGGAGCAAGGCAAGTTGCACTATAATCTTGATCATTTTGCACCTACTTTTTGCTAAAATGCTTTGTTTATTTAAATAAACCTGCACGTTTTTATTATTTCATGTGGTATGGATTATAACCTTTATATAGTTAGGACTCTGCCTTAGTATTTGAACCTTGTCCCTTGTCACCTTGGTAACAACATGATTAGAATACTATTCTTAGGATGCTTAGCTATACTTAGAAACTATTAGTTTATCTGGGAATTAAATATTATCATTTACATTCTTGGTTCGACTCTGTCGGAGGATGAAACCTCGACGGCGGGGAGTCTCGAGACCCCCCTTTGAGATTCGGCCAGGGGAGTTGTTCTCAGGTGAGTGCGGCGTCCGGTGGAAGAAGGATGGTTCGATGGATGGCACACAAGCGAGACAGGAGGAGGTAGACAGGTTCGGGCCGCACGGAGGCGTAATACCCTACTCCTGTATGTGTTTTGCTACGTGGGGGAGGATATGGTTTGTTCTACAAGGTGTTCTCCTCGGGAGCTCAGGAGCTAGCCTAACCCGGGAGCTAAGACTGTCTAGGAGCTAAGCTCGGAGCCGAGGAAGAAGAAGAAGACCCGGGCTCAAGGAAGAAGAAGACCGGGGCTCCAGGAGTCAATCTAAGCTGCCCATTGCCCCCTCTTTTCATTGGCATGGTCCTTCTTTTATCGAGCCAGGGGATTCCATAGTGCCAAGGGTACATGCTGATAGAGAGAGCTTCTCTCGGTATGGTCTGTCCCGTCGCACGCGTGCGCTGCTGTCGCCACGCCGGAGTAGGTACTGCTAGCCCGCCTGCTGTTGCCATGCCGGAGCTGCTGCCGCACGTCTGGTCGGCTGCGGAGGACGGCTGGAGCGTGGAGACATGACGGCGCACGCCTCCAAGTCAAAAGGCTCTGACTGCACAGCGATTGCACAGTGAAAGAAGCCTCCGTAGTCAAAAAGGCTCTGACTGTGAACAGGGAGCAGGCGCCACAGGAGCGAGGCGTGTCACGCTCCGTCGCCTCGGGTTGGAGAGTTGGTCCGCTCGGGTCAACCTCGTACCCGGGAGCGAGTCAATCGGCTCCCGGGACCCAGGACCGAGGCAGTCGGCTCCCGAGACCGAGGCCGAGGACCCGGGACCGGGGAAGTCGGCACCCGGGACCCGGGACCGAGGCTGTCGTGCACGGGGCCCGGGACCAGGAAGGTCGGCACCCGGGACCCGGGACCCGGGACCCGGGACCGGGGAATGTCCCCGGGCCACGGGCCCGAGGAAGATGCACCGGGGGAGACGCTCCCGGGCCCGGGGAAGGCCCATCCGGGCACGGGGCAGTGCTCGTGCCCCGGGCACTTAGCAGGAGAGCCGGTCGCCAGTTGTGCAGAACGTGGGCCCGGAGTAGCTGGCGTGGCAGAAGACCCACGCGACCCCGGGGTATGTGGGACCCCCTGTCCCGTTTCACCGACAGACTCAATGTTGGAAAATAGAACTTTGGATATGTTAATGTTAAATTACTAAAATTTGATCTAAATGGTGGGCTGTGGGTGTATGGTTTTTTTGGTCGCACCCATGGCAATTAAGAACCGTTTCGCGGGAACCTCTTAGGCAATTGCTCGTACTTTCCACAAGCCAGTGTGGGTAACGGCTGGGCTTGTAGTGTCTCTTCTCCCTCTCCTCACCGTTGGTGAGAATGGGGTGACGGAGTTGGGTCTGCTCGGGGTCGGGTTGATCGGCTTCCGGATCCATTGTGGCGCAAGGGGGGTAGCCTGTCCGATATGGGGTGCCCTGTCAGCAAGTGCAACCTCAGTGTGGTGTGGATGGTTAGGAAGAGGTTGCGTGAATGGTCCTATCACAGTCTCTCGCGGGGTGTCGTGGTGACACGTTGGCGCACGGGAATGTGTGTAAGGCTGTGTCTTGTGGGTACAGTTGTACACCTCTGACCAGAGTTAAATCTATTCAAATAGCCGCGCCCGCGGATAAGGCCGATTGGTCAAGACTCACCATGATTAGTCTCACCCTTACTTAATTAACTAGACTTAATGGAATTGGTATAGTTCAGATGGATGGTTGGGCCTGGTTAACGCGGTGTAACATTGATCAGTGGAGAATTAATGTTAATCAATTAATCAATATTTTTACCGTTTGCGAACTACTACTGTTTACAACTGCTTTTATGCAAATAAACCTCCAGCTTATCCTTGCCCCCTATGCATTGTGCATATTTGTGGGTGTGATATGTTGAGTACTGTGGGTGGTACTCAGTCTTGCTCCTTTCCTCCCTCTTAGTGGTGGAGTACATATCTGATGAGGAGCAACTAGAGGACTAGGCTGGCTCCGCCGTCAAGATGCCTGTGGATTGGAAGCGTTCGCTTGGCTAGCTGTATATAGGCTTTATTTATCTTTACCGCTGTATTTATGTAAGATAATTTTATTCTGTTTATGAGACGCACTCTGTATGGCAACTTGGTGTTATGTACCCTGACTTTCCTGGACAGTGATTTTATACACATGAATATTCAGAATTTCGGTAGTGAATTTCTAGGCGTCACAAACATGGTGGTATCAAGGCGCACAGTGATGTGTTGTGGAGTTGTGTCTTATGGGTAAATTGGTACACCTCTGGCTAGAGTAAAACTATTTGAATAGCCATGCCCGCGGTTAATGGGCGGGCTTAGCAATGTTTTCTGTGATTAGTCCCACACTACCTTAAATGAATAATGGATGGTGGAACATGGTTAGCCCCAGGTTGGAATGGTTGGGCCTATACCGTTTTGGTAAATGGTATAGTGTTGATTAAGATTATTTAATAATTAATATTTTTTTACTCTCTTAAATGCTTTGTTAAATGCTATTTATGCAAAATTGAGCCATATTATGCCATCCTCTGTTATCTTGTGCATTTACGTATTTGTTGTATGGCTTGCTTAGTATTTTATGTACTTACCTTGCAATCAATAATCATCATTTAGAAGAGTACTTCAGTGAAGATGATTTCTTAGAGAACTGAGCGGGAGCCTGGTCAAGTGCGTGGAGTGGGTGTTGTCACATCGTCGTAGTTTATTTCCGTTGTTAGAATTTTATTAGCTTGAGAGGTGCCATTAGTCTCTGTAATACCTATTTTCGTTATATAAACAATTACTTTGTTATCAACTTTGTCATGTGTGCCTCGGTTGATTCCTGGGCGAAGATTTACACACAATAAAGTACCAGAATTTTGGGATGGAAATTCTAGGTGTGACATGGCCCCATCGGAGTCCCCTCGTCTGTGCCACCGACATATGAGCCCCCACCGGCCCCTCCTCACTGTGACTGCCATGTGGACCCCTCGCATAGTGTCTCGAGGAATCCTGGCCGTTCGATATTCCAGATCAACCCCAGGCCGTCGGATTTCCATAAAGCCCCGAAACAATATCCATCGTCCGATCTCCTCTAGATCCAATCCAAGCCGCTAGTTCACAAAACCCTAGATCCTTGCCACATTAGCCCTAAAGCCACATCATCGATCCAACTCAGCCGACACATCAACTCCTCTATCCATGTGTTGCCACGTGTGCCGCCACATCACCTCATGTCCACCAGCCATCTTTCCTCTGTTCCATGGACAAGGTCCACCATCAGCCTAGCCTATGACAGTGGGCCCCACTCCTTTCCACGGTTAAAAATAATTTCTTTAACAATTATTTTCTAAGGGAATATTCTGAGAATATTCTTTTCTAATTCTTTTTAGATTTTCTCTGAATTCAATCTTCTGGAGACCATAACTTTTCCGTTCGAACTCCGATTGGATCCGTTCTTCTTCCTAAATTTATATAAAATCATCATCTACATGTCTATGTACTTTATGTACTGTTTATTTAGAGTTTCTTAGGGTTTTTTCTTATTTTAGTGTAATCGCGTAGATTTCACTATTTCGAAGGATCGCGGAGATCGAGGAAGGGTTCGGAAGATCTAGTGAAGACTTTTTGATTACAACATAAGTCACACGACAATCCTCTTGAGCATATTGATCTCATTTGTGAAAACTATTTTATTTTAACGTTATTATATGTAATGTTTTGGAATGTCATTATTATGAGTAATTATTATTATTTCGATATTCCTTGTTTATGACCAATATTTTGCTATTGATATCTATACCTTGATCCCTTAGTGATTAATATTGACTAGCTGGATGGCTACTTAACGATCTAGCTGGATTATTTAGATTTTGCTTAGCCATTCCTAGAAACTTTAGCATCATTTTATGTGGGATAACTGTTCATTCACCAACGATTAATCAATGATTATCGGTTATATTTTCACGACAGTTGGTTGTGGCTGGTTAATTAATCTTGTCAACTAAAACTTGACTGATGGTGGGTTATGAGCACATGGAATGATGATTGTCGGCGAAACGGGACTGGGGGTCCCCACAGTCGCCGGGGACGCGTGGGTCTTTGGCCACGTCAGTTCCCCGGGGCCACAATCTGCACAAGCGACGGCCAGCTATGGTCGTCGTCCCGCTGAGCGCCCGGGGCCCGAGCACCGCCCGGATCTAGGCGGCATAGGCCTCGTCCCCGGGGGGCCATCTCGCCATCGGCCCCAGGCTCGTCCCCAGGGCACCATCTCCATCGCCCCCGGGCCCGTCCCCGGGGCGCCATCCTCGGCCCCGGGCCTCGCTCCCGGGGTGCCACCTCCAATCGGCCCCGGGCCTCGTCCCGGGCCGCCTCCATCGGCCCCAGGCCTCGCCCCCAGGGCGCCATCTCAATCGGCCCCGGGGCGCCATCCCCATCGGCCTCGGCCCCGGGGCGTCGTCTTCATCGGCTTCGGCCCCGGGGCGTCATCGGCCTCGGGCCCATGCCTTGCCTCCGGGGCGCCATCATCTCACCCCTGTGCCCGAGGCCCACATGTCGGTCCCCGACAGGCTCTGCGCTAGCTCTCCAACTACCCACATTAATGGTGACGCGACAAGGCGCCTCCCGCCTATCTCCCGACAGCATCTCCAGGAGACAGCCGCCCACAGCGGCCAGGCGGCAAGACGACCAGACAGCCGCCCGGTAGCAGCCGGCCGGCAAGAAGACCTGCTCCAGCCGCCCGCAGTAGCTGAACTAGGCGGCGACCAGATGTCCCTCCGGTGTGGCGCAGCAGGCGGCCGCGTGCGTGCGACAAGACGAATCGTAGCTATCTTTCTCATGTATCTCGGCGCTGTGGACTCTCCTTAACGATAAAAGGAGGATCCATGCCACTGAGAGGGGGGGGGGGGAGTTTTTTGGGCACAAGCCCCAGGCGGAGTTTCGGTAGAGCTTCCGGTTAGAGAGCTTCCGGGTCTTCTTCTTCTCCGACGAGAAGCCTAGTCCCGGAGAGAATTCCGAGAGCTGCTCCCGTTCGCTCCCGGCTAGTTTCCGAGCTCCCGGAGTTCTCCTTGTAAACTCCAAATCACATTCATCACCACAGATAGCAAACACACAGGAGTAGGGTATTACGCCTCCGAGCGGCCCGAACCTGTCTAACTCCTCCTGTCTCCTTGCCGCTCATTTCTCAGCTCGGGTCCCCGTGCTATCTCTCACCTCGGGTCCCCGGGCCCGAGCAGGTACTCGTCGGTCCGACGCCGCAGTCACCTGAGAACTACTCCCCTGGCCGAATCTCAAAGGGGGGGTCTCCAGACTCCCCGCTGTCGAGGTTTCATCCTTCGACAATGATGATGCTAGTGGTGCTCATAACAATTAAGGACCGGTTTGTGGATTTATTTGTTGCGAAGCAATATCGTACTAACCACAAGCCAGAGTGGGCAACGATTGGACTTGTAGTGCAGCATGTCCTAGCAGGAGGCACCATGGTGTGTTTAGTTGATAGACGGTAGTGTCAATAAATCCACAGTGGCAGCGCCAATAAGTCCATATTTGGAAGCCAAGAGTTTCTCTAGCCTGGAGGCTGGGCCACCTCTACTGGGGACTTAGCGTGACCATTTGTTGGGCATGTTATGGAAAGGTCTTGCCATGGTTTCCCCTTTGCAATACCATGGTGGTATTTCGGGGCATGGTGACATGTGTGGAACCATGTCTTGTGGGTAAATTGGTACACATTTGGCCAAAGTAAAATTGTTCAAATAGCCGTGCCCACGGTTAATGGGTGACCTAGCAATGTTTTTCGTGATTAGTCCTACACTGCTAATAATGATAATAAATAATAGAAACTTGATAGCTCCAATTTGGAGGGTTTTGGTTTGAGCCTGAACTGCATTGAAGTGCTATTCAGTGACTGGTTTAATGTTGATATTAATTAAAACTATACTATTTTCCAATGTTTTTAAATGCAAAATAATTTAAATGCTATTTATGCAAATAAAGCCTATATTATGCATTTACTTTGAAATCATGTTGAATTATTTTGTATTCTATATATGACTTGTTGAATACGGTGGGTGGTAATCAGTCTTGTAAAATTACAATCATCAGAGTGAATATTTGCATAGAAGGAGAAGTTTGGTGTTTGGGTTATACCCTAGTTGAGCTGTCTATGGGCTTTGTGCTGAAGCTTCAACAGTGTTGCCGTTCCGTTGTTGATTTTCTTCTGTGCGAGGACTAAGTGACTCTTCTGTAAGTATTTATCAAGTTGTCGATTTATGTATCTTGGCTGATTCTGAACAAATATTTACTGTATAAATTAGCTTTGAAAATTTTGTTGAATTTTCGGGCCGTAACAACCTCGTCTCAAGCGTCGACGTCCGTTCGCCATGGCTGCCGGACGGAGGACGCCGCGGCTGGGACTCCACATCCTCCGCCTGGTAGCCTGTCGACTAGCTCCGCCTCTTGGCTTCACCACTTCTCCAGCTGTGCAAGCTCACGGTCACCGTTCGGCGCCTTGCCGTCGGCGCCGCTCCTCTGCACCCCAGATCCGCCGCCTGTGACCCCACGAGCACGGGCCAACGCCGCCTCCACGCGGAGGATGTCATCGCCGAGAATACCCTCTGTCGCTCCCTTTGAGGCGGCGGCGGAGGAGGAGGATGTGGCCACCGTGCGTTGTAACTCCATCGGCGCCGCCGTCTATGGGAGGAGGCGCTCTGAAGGCTTACGCGGCTAGTGTCTGCTCACCGCCACCGACAAGCTCCCGACCGGGATCATGAAGCAGGGTACACCGGTTCCCCGCCTTGTGAACTCTGTAGTCCAGAGTTTAGGCTCACCGGCAAGTTAGAGGATGGCTCATGGGCCATGGTTCCGCTCGTCGCAAGCTCTTGCGCGGCGCGTTTGGTGGCTAGCCAGGCATCGATCGGGCGGTGGAGTCACGGCTAGGGCGACGACTGCACAGCCCGAAGTCTCTATACACATGCAGCCGGAGAACCGGTTCCAGCTCAAGCACGCTGTGCAAGTGCATGCAATGACTTCGAGACGTTTTGGCTGTCTTGAATAGCTTTGTTATAAGAGCATGCCACCCTGGGATTACCCAGCCCCGCCATGACCAAATCTCTTTATCCCCGAGTGGAGATTGAGGCGGCAGCAAGGGATTCACCGCAAGACACGACTCCAGAGCAGGGCCTTGAGCTGATCAACCCTAGCGAGGCCCACTACAAGGACAATTGCCAAGAAGTAGCGCTGAATTGCTGTTGCCCAAAAACAAACTCTTTCTATTGTCTGTGGAGGGAAAAACAATCATAATTTGTATATATTGTAAATGCATGTGTTTATGTCTTTGCAAAATCCTGCTCGGAGTACTAGATTCTCGTAGTTGTCATTAGCCTATTACAACCAACCAAATTATACTGAGCGATGAGTCAACTTGAAAAGCGCTCATCCAATAGTATTGCTACTCAGCAAAAGTTAGCATGTCGGGTATAAGGCTTCATGACTCAGATATATTAGACTCAAAAAGTAAGCATAACAAAGATGTTTAATCATCATGTAGCCCCCGACTCACTACTCTGTTGGAACAATCGGAGTAGTGACAAAGTGAAAACTTTATTTATATATATAAATTGAGTACAATACTTAGTATAGAAAAAAAGACGTAGCTTCTATGTTCCATGAGTTGTAGATTAGGACGCCTTCTTCATCTTCAGTTGGTAAGCCCCCGGCGTGTCACCTCAGCGATAATGAACGGCCCCACCCATAAGGGAGATAATGTTTGTGAATGTCTTTGGTGTTTCGAATTTTTCTTAGAGAAGATCTCCCACCGAAAAGGCGCGGCCACAACATTACGACTGTACAACAACGTAGGCCTTGTAGGTATCTTGCTAACTAGATTATTGTGATATCCCTCGCTTTCCTCCAACTGATCGAGCTCGACCAGTCGGTCTTCATTCATTTTCCTTCTAAGTGGGTCTAGACTCGTGGAGAGCCAAACTCTAACTCAGTTGTAACATGGCCTCAACACCATAGACTATGAAAAAGGGATTGCCCTGTTGCCGACTGACCATGGTTTCGTAGAGACCAGAGAACAAATGGGAGTTCTTGCACCCACCGCCCTGCATATGGTCTAGTCATCAACACCCTAGCCTTGATTCCTTACAAAACCCATGCTGTTTGCACGCTCGAATTGCCCGTTGCTCCGTGGTGAGCCACGGAAGCATAATAGATCTTGATGCTGAATCTGTCACAAAAATCTTGAAATTGCCACCGATGAACTGACTGCCGTTCTCCGTTATGATGCGATTGGGAATTCCAAACTGGTAAATAATACCCATGATGAATTCTTTTGCCCTGGCTGCAGTTATGGTAGCAGCGGGTTTTGCCTCAATCCATTTTGTGAATTTGTCCAGCACGATAAACAAGTGTGTGAACCCTACTGGCACTTTTTCGAATGGGCCGACCATGTCAAGCCCACAAACTGCAAAGGGCC
The DNA here is from genome assembly GCA_003991445.1 of Oryza meyeriana var. granulata. Classification (NCBI taxonomy): domain Eukaryota; kingdom Viridiplantae; phylum Streptophyta; class Magnoliopsida; order Poales; family Poaceae; genus Oryza; species Oryza meyeriana. Next base: position 64,282 of record RYFJ01001742.1, on the reverse strand, counting down.
AAGATATTGGAATTGTCTGCAACTCTTGAGCTGGTATATATCTTTGTCGAGCAAAAAATTGGCATCCCTCGCATGTCTGAACTATGTCTTTTGTGTCGGTAACCTCAGTCGGCTAGAAGAAACCTTGCCTATAACCCTTTCCGACTAACGTCCTTGATGCGACATGGTTGCCATAGATACCCGAGTGATAACGTTGCTGTTGATGTTTTACACCGGCAATAAGTATATAGGGTACTCGTTGGACCAAAAACTTGATGGATTGCAAAGGAACACAAAAAGTTTATACTGGTTAAGGCCCTCGAGATGAGGTAAATACCCTACGTATAGTTGTTGATGTATTTCCTTTGAGGATGTATGACTTCTTCTGCCCTCAGGCACCCTGCCTCCCCTTATATACTGGGCGGACAAGGTTACAAAGTAGGAGTCCCAGTCGGACTACGACCAAGGGATTTCCTTCTAGAGATATAACTAGCGGGCCCGACTAGGACTGTATCTTCCTTATCATATAAGGTAAGTCTACCGAGTTCTATCATATCTCTAATTACATGGCTAGGCCCATCCTCTTTCCGAGAGGCCCATATGCTTGTCATGAGGTACCCAGGGTCCATGCCTCCACAGCAGCCCCTTGAAGACCTTCATAGTTGAGTCATAGCTTATGCCGAGTGCTCATCCCCACGGTGAAGAACTCCTGAGTGCATTGCTCCCGAGTACTCTTTGTCCATTGGCTTTTCTCCTGAGTCCTGCTTCATGTCAGCTGGCAGCACGCTATGAAGGCTCCATGTAGAAATGTGAATAGTGTGCAACTGAACAGGCGCACCTATAGGTGTAGCCCTGACTTTGTGCTTAATGTGAAACAATTAAACCATAAAGTCAAAGATCTTTAACCTTGTAGTCTTTCCCGAGTAGTGCACTACTAGTATATGAGGACTCTTCAGCCATCATGTCAGCCGGAATGATTTTATAGTCATTCCCGATAGTATGTCACTCAGAAATTAGACTCTTCAGCTTCATGTCCAGCTGAATGGTTTTTGCTCATGGCAAAATATGGCTAAGCATGTAAGCCGAGTACCACTTTATGGATTGTTAACCCCAATACGTGGTCAGGTATACTTGAGAGATACCTACCTCCCCAATTTTAATGGAGACCAGCTTGTGATCCTTATAAGGATATATCCTCAATACCTAGTAAATAATGCAGATACCTGAATGTATACACCCGGCTGTAGGCTTAGCATGAAGCATATCTGATTATTTAATCGGTCTTTGTAAATAGCACCAGCACTATGATTTTAACACAGCCAGCGAGCAGCCCAAATAGAGCGTGCTATCGAGAAACTCATATCTTTGGCCTACTACCAAATAAGTCGGCCTAAACCGACCTACCCAGCGTAGCACTATAAAATTGGCATCCCTCGCATGTTAGGATAAGTATTTCGGTGTCGACGACCGCAATCAGCCAGAAGAATCCTTGTCCGCAAGCCTTTCCGACTTATGTTCTAGATGCAGCATGGTTGCTACAGATGCCCGAGTAGGTATATTGCAGGATCTGCTTGCCCTCCTTAGATGTGACGCAGTGCATGAGAACTCCGGATGCGCTTTGACAATATAGGTATTCTCTGACTTCGACAAAGCTGAATAAGGTACCCGAACCTCGCATTAGCATAGGATTCGGCTAGCGACCCTCATGGGGCATACCCTACCCAACAGAATTATGGCCAAATAAGGTACCCGAACCTTGCATTAGCATAGGATTCAGCTAGCGACCCTCATAGGGCGTACCCAACCTGGCAGAGTTGTGACCAAATAAGGTATCTGAACCTAGCATTAGCATAGGATTCGACTGGCGACCCTCATGGGGCGTACCCTACCTAGCCGAGTGGTACACGAGCCCCGACTGGCGCCGGAGAATGATTATTAGCCAAATAAGGTACCCGAACCTAGCATTAGCGTATGATTCGGCTAGCGACCCTCATGGGGCGTACCTCACCCAGAAAAGTTGTGACCGAATAAGGTACCCGAACCTAGCATTAGCGTAGGATTCAGTTGGCGACCCTCATGGGGTGTACCTTACCTAGCCGAGTCGTACCCGAGCCCCGACTGGCACCGGAGGTCGGTTATTAACCCACATATGAGTCTCGACTGGTGCAAATACTAGGACAATGGCCCTCGTGGAGCATTCCAAGTGATTCTTGGCAGACTAGTCCAGCCCCCGAGCGTAGGAGATAGGCTCGTAGCCCTGAGTTCCTATCATGCTTATCCGGAACTGGCCTTGCATTATAAACATATCGGATGAGTAGCATCTGATGATGAAAACAATCACCCAAAGAAAATTTATGTATTTTACAATATATGTAAATATGTGTTCCTCCTCTTATTGATATTAATTTCTCCAAGTAGTTGACCCCTTACGTTTAAGCACCCTGCCCTACTAGTCATAGCCTCCTAGCGTCGGGAGTTGGCTCATGGCTCTTTCCCAGACATGCGTCTTGGGTGACTTGAGTTTGTCTTTCATGGAGCAAAGTTTCACAGATCGGAATTTATGCTATTTGAGTACTTTTGCAATCATTAAGAGGAAAAACAGAAAAATGTGCAGCTTGTACACCTATTAGGTGTAAGCGGCTGCGGCATTGGCGAGGCCAAGTGAGGAAATATTTATCAGAAAGTGACTTAGCTGTTTGGTATTTGGGATTGGGGATGCCATCCTTGCGTTTGGGCTTTTGAGCCCCCGAGCATGTCACTTGTTCTGATAATCTTCAGTTGTAGGAGGTCGAAGACGTTTGTGACCGACTGCCACAATGAAGTCGTCCGACTTGCGTTTGCGGTTCCCAGCCTTAGTCGGGGCTGCGTCATCGGTGTCCTTCCACTCCTTCTGTCAGGGTGCCTTTTTGTCATCGAGAGCCTCAGCAACAGCGTCGGCCAAGTCGGCGTACTTGTTCACCATGTCATTAGAGCCTTGACAGAGTTGGGAGGCTTCCGAGTGAATTTAGCGATGAACGGGATGTCTTTGACTCCTTTTCGAAAGGCAGCAATGATGACCTCATCCTTGATCTTCGGGATTGAATTCTTCTTCTCAGAAAACCTCTTGATGAAGTCACGAAGAGACTCATTCTTCCTTTGATGAAACTGATATAGGTCGTACTCGGAAGATGGCCTGTCGTATGTTCCCTGAAAGTTGGTGATGAAGCATTCCTGGAGTTCTCCCCAGGAGCCGATTGATTGCTTGGGAAGTCCCGTTAGCCATGTCCTCATCGAGTCGGCTAGAGCGAGTGGGAGGTAGTTAGCCATGGCTTTGTGATCTCCTCTGGCTGCTCGGATCGCTAGAGTGTAGACCGCGAGCCAGGACTTGGGATCAGTCTTCTCGTCATATTTTTTAATTCCAGTCGGCTTGAAACCTGATGGCCAGTCGACTTGTTGCAGCTCGTGGGTGATGGCCGGTACACCTTCATCTTCATGAGGACTCCAACTCTGCCTATGACTGCGAAACCGCTCGTGGTGGAGGTCGAAGTGCTTGTTCTCGTCTTCTAGTCGGCATTGCTCGTCTTCCTCTCATTCGTGGCGCCGAGCGTTCATGTCCTGCCAAAGATCACGTCGTAGTTGGCCTCGGAGATCCCGGTTGTCCCGACGATCGTCTGGATGTCGGCGCCACCGGGCATTATTGTGGTTGCCGAGTGACGTGTGGCATGACTCCGTGTGCAGCCGACTAGAGCCGGCCACTTGGCGTCGTGTTGAGACAGATGAGATCGCGGTTGGAGAAGCCGACCGATTGGTCGGTATGAGGGTATTGCCCGACTATTGATACTATTGACATGCAGCGGTGGTGATCATGGCTTTTATCCTTGCTATCGTCGGGGTGGCCTGGTGATCAGGCCCAAACTAGAGTGTATCCAGTAGAGTTGTAGTGGCCATGATTTTCTGTTGAGGAGTAACGAAGACGTCATGGTCGCCGACTCGGGTTTGGAGGATTTGTTGCTGAGCAGTCCACCCAGCCCTGTGTAGGTCGTCGTTGCGGGCATGCAGGCATCTTGCTTCTTCCTCTCATTGTTCTCACAGTCGGCGAGCCTCCTCCTCTTGCTGTTCGTGTAGTCGGCGTGATTCCTGAGTAGGAGTAGAGCCTTTGGATGCCATGAAGATTTCTCACGGCAGAGAGAAGCTTGCCGAACTGCTGTCCGACTGAGAGTTGGAGTCCGACTGAGAGTCGAAGTCAGAATAGTTGATGGGGGTGATTATAACTCCAACCTCCCTAGATCCGATCTCGAGCGGCTCTAGGCCGTATCCGAGTCAAACTCCAGGGGATCGGGTTTGCCGCGTCGGATGTTCTTTAAAGATATCCACGGTGTTGCTGAGTCTGTACGGGAGATTGACGATCTCTTCCCTTCTTAGCTCGATCTTGGCTGGCTCAAGGCCAAGTCCGAGTCGAACACCAAAGGAAAGAGTTGTCCCGAGACCCGGACAAGATAAAGATTGCCACAGCAAGTTGACGAAGGTTGCCGCAGCATTGCGTGCGCTGACCGGCGCAGAGTCAGCTTGTTTCCTGGCTGATCGAATCGAGTCCAGTTCGGACAGGGTGAGGTTGCTGAACTTGTCGGTGACGAAGTCGAGGCTCCTAAAGCTGATTGTTTGCCCGGGGAAGAAGCTGATGCTGTCGACTCCGGTGATTGGATCCATTAGGCTTGATGAAGATGATCTCAATGAAGCCCCTACCTGGCGTGCCAACTGTTGATGTTTTACACCAGCAATAAATATATAGGGCTACTCGTCGGACCAAAACTTGATGGATTGCAAAGGAACACAACAAGTTTATACTGGTTCAGGCCCTTGAGATGAGGTAATACCCTATGTCCAGTTGTGGTGTATTTCCTTTGAGGATGTATGACTTCTTCTGCCCTCAGGGGGCATCCTGCCTCCCCTTATATACTGGGGGACAGGGTTACAAAGTAGGAGTCCCAGTCGGACTACGACCAAGGGATTTCCTTCTAGAGATATAACATGCCCGACTAGGACTGTGTCTTCCTTATCGTATAAGGTTAAGTCTGCCGAGTTCTATCATATCTCTAATTACATGGCTAGGCCCATCCTCTTTCCGAGTGGCCCATATGCTTGTCATGAGGTACCCGGGGCCCATGGCCTCCACAGTTGCAGAATCTGCTGGCCCTCCTCAGGTGTGACGCAACGCATGAGGACTCCGGATGCGCTTCGACGAAAAAGTTCTTCTCCGACTATGATTAAGCTCTTGCTCCGACATTTGATTTGTTCGGTTTTGCTGCAGCCTTCCAGGAGCTCATCTTCCAATAAGAATTGGATGATTGGAGTCCACTAGTCTTGAGAAACAATAAGCACCTCCATTGATTCTGGTTCTGGATCAGCTCCTGAGTGGCCGAGGTTAGATTTTCTCTTAGCTGATAGCTCCAGCAGCTGCTCGACAAAAACTCCAATCAGGACTACTTCATGCTTGGATCCCATGTTAGCCAGCTTGTCTGTGGCTTCATTGTATTGGTGCAAAACATGAGTGATTTCCAGCCGTCAAATTTATTTTCTAGTTTCTGCACTTCTTGGTAGTATGCCACCATGTTGTCGTCTAGGCACGTCCAGTCCTTCATGACTTGGTTCACCACTAGTTGGGAATCCCCGCAAACCACCAATCTTCGGATTCCAAGCAATATGGCAATACGGAGCCCGTGGATGAATGCTTCGTACTCAGCGACGTTGTGTGATACTGGAAAGTGTATTTCAAGGACATATTTAAGTTTCTCCTGTTGGTGACGTTATAATGACGCCGGCTCTTTGTCCACCGATCTGTAGTGAACCGTCAAAGTACATTGTCCAGTACTCAAGCTTATCCGCGGGTGTAGCCGATTGAGCTTCTGTCATCTCAGCCATGAAGTCGGTGACTACTTGAGATTTGATTGTTGTCCGTGGTTGGAAGACAATGTCGAATGCCATCAACTCGAGTGCCCATTTAGCGATTTTGCTAGTGGTTTCGCGATTGTGTAGAACATCCCCGAGTGGAAACGAAGTGACAATTGTGACCTCATGTGATTGGAAATAGTGCACCAGCTTCCGGACAGTGATGAGTAGCCCATAGAGCAGCTTCAAGACTTGAGGATAGCGCATCTTGGATTCTCCTAGGATTTTGCTGAAGTAGTACACTGGTCGATGTACCTTTTGGATATGTCCTGGTTCCTCGCGCTTGATGACCAAAACTGTGCTGACTACCTAAGTAGTTGCCACTAGATATAGCATAAGTGGTTCCTGGGGCATTGGTGACACCAGCATGGGTGGTGATTTAAGAAATTTCTTGAAGTCTTCAAAGACTTGTTGGGCTTCGGGCGTCCATTGAAAATTGTCAACTTTCTTCAATAGCTTGAAGAAGGGCATCCCTCATTCGCCAAGTCGGGAAATAAATCTGCTGAGTGCCGCCAAGCAGCCGGTCAGCTTCTGTACATCCTTCTGGCTAGTCGGGGGAGCCATGTTCATAATTGCATTAATCTTCTCTTGGTTCGCCTCTATGCCACGGTGTGATATGATGAAACCGAGTAGTTTTCCCGAGGGTACTCTAAAAGTGCATTTTTCCAGGTTGAGCATCATCTTGAATCTTCGAAGGCTTTGAAAAGTCTCTTCTAAGTCGGTGATGAGGTCACCTTTGAACTTGGTCTTGATTACCACGTCATCGACATATGCCTCCATATTGCACCCGAGTTGAGTGTGAAGATACCACTGGATGGCACGTTAATATGTTGCACAAACATTTTTCAACCTGAATGGTATAGTGACATAGCAATATGCTCCAAATGGCGTGATAAAAGAAGTCTTCAGGCAGTCCTCCTCCTTAAGGCTTATCCGATGATATCCCGAGTAGCAGTCGAGAAAACTGAGTAGTTCATATACTGCAGTTGAATTAACCACCTGATCTATCCTAGGTAGACCAAATGGGTCTTTGGGACACGCCTTGTTTAAGTCGGTGTAGTCGATGCATATGCACCATTTACCGTTCTTCTTCCGAACCAAGACTGGGTTTGCCAGCCAATCCGGGTGGTAGACCTCTTTGAGGAACCTGGCTGCCAGGAGCTTGTTATCTCCTCGTGGATGGCATCTTTGCGGTCCTATGTGAATCGTCGTAGCCATTGTTTGACAGGTTTGGCATCTGACTTGACGTTGAGGGAATGCTCGATCACCTCCCTTGGTACACCAGGCATGTCAGAAGGCTTCCAAGCAAATATAACCCTGTTCACCTAGAGGAAGATGACGAGCTCATCTTCCTATTTGGGGTTGAGTCCGGTCCTGACAAGCATAGTCTTGGTGGGGTCGGAAGGGTTTAGGGGGATCTTCTTGGTTTCTGTCTCCGCTGAAATTCCTGACTTGGCCACCTTTTTTCCTGGACTTCATCGGCCTCCTTCGAAGTTGTAGCTGCTAGCCGGATATTGCTCCGTCCGACTGCAACCTCTTGTGACTAGGCAAGCTCGCAGCTCTCCTTGTCGCAGGTGAAGGCTTGCTTGACGTCATTGTGGAGGGAGAGTACTCCTGCTGGGCCAGGCATCTTGAGCATCATGTATGTGTAGTGGGGTACAGCCATAAATTTGGCGAGTGCCTGTTTTCCTAGTATGGCGTGGTAAGCTATCTCAAAGTCGGTAACCTCGAAGAAGATACTCTCGGTGCGAAAATTCTCTCACGTGCCAAATTTGACCGGTAGAGTAATCTGGCCAAGTGGAGTTGAAGAGTGGCCGGGGATTACCCCGTGGAAGGGAGCTGTACTTGACTGTAACTCGGATCGAGGTATTTTCATCTCGTCGAGTGTCTTGGCAAAAAGGATGTTGAGTGCACTTCCTCCGTCGATGAGAACCTTCTTCAGTTTGATGTTTCTGATGACTAGGTCTAGAACAAGTGGGTATCGTCCTGGGTGTGCCACTCGGTCAGGGTGATTGCCACTTCGGACCAACATAAATATTGAGGGGCATCAATGGAGACCGAGTTCACCTCTCTGGCAGTTAGCTTCTGTTTGCACTTGGACTCATATGCTGATGGCCCTCCAAATTTGTGATTGAGCTCAGCCTGGGGATGTTGGTAGTCGCCAGCTAGGCCTGAGTCTGGCTTGTCTTTGTCTTTTTGTTCGCTAGATGTAGATGTTTTGCTTAGAGGCAAACTTCTTGAGCATGAAGCAGTTCTTGGCTGCGTGTTTCCCCTTTGGGTGGAAAGGGGATGGCCCGTTCATGACTTTTTGGTGGTCGTCCACCTTGGGGGTCGCGGTCGGGTACGATCAACGGTGGCCACGATGTCTTTTGACTTGCGCTTGCGGTTCCTAGCCTTGGATGGGGCCGCGTGGTCAGTGTCCCGTCGCTCCTTCTGTCTTGGCTCCTTCTTGTCATCGAGCACTTCGGTGATGGCGTCGGCTGAGTTAGGGTACTTGTTGGCCATGTCAAAGAGAGCTTTGATGGATGCTGGTGTCTTCCGAGTGAATTTGGCAATGAACAGGGTGTCTCTGACTCCCTTGCGGAAGGCAGCAATGACTACTTCATCCTTGATCTTGGGGATTGAGTTCCTCTTGGAAAAGTGCTTGATGAAGTCTCTGAGAGACTCGTTCTTCTTCTTGTGGCATTGGTATAGATCATACTCGAATGCTGGCCTTTGGTATGTTCCTTGGAAATTAGCCACGAAACGCTCGCAAAGTTCCCCCTAAGAGCCAATAGACCCTCTGGAAGCCCCGTCAACCACGGCCGTGCCAAGTCAGCCAGGGTGACTGGAAGATAATTCGCCATGGCTTTGTGGTCACCTCCAGCCACTCAGATTGCCAGGGTGTACACGGTGAGCCAGGACTCGGGATTGGTATTGCCGTCGTACTTTTCTATGCCAATAGGTTTGAAGCCCGTGGGCCAGTCGACTTGCTGTAGTTCGCGCGAGAAAGTGGGGACTCCTTTGTCTGAGTGAGGGCTTTGGCTCCAACTGTGTCAGTGAAACCGGTCGTGGTGAAGGCCAAAGTGCTTGTGCTCATCCTCAAGTCAGCATCACTCATCCTCCTTGTGCTCTCGGTGTCGGGCGTTGATCTCGTGGTGGAGATCGCGTCGTAGTCGTTCTCGAGTGTCGCGGTCCACTTGGTGCTAGTCGTGCTGGTACCGTCGACGATCATCATGCCCTTGAGAGAAATGTAGCAGCATCTGAAGTTGTTTTGCCCGACGGAACAAGGGTGTCTCCAAACTGCTGATGTTGTTAACAGGTTGCAGTAGTTATCATGGCCTTGATCCTTGTGATAGTCAGGGTAGATTAGTGATCAGGCCCCAACTGCTGGGTGCCCAGGAGTGTTGCAGCGGCCACCACATTCTACTGAGGTGTCACAAAGATGTCATGGTCGCCCACCCTAGTTTGGAGGATCTCCTGTTGTGCCGTTCGGCCGGCCTTGCGCAGATTGTTGTTGCGAGCATTGCGCTCGGCCTATAGGCGTCAATTTTCTTCCTCCTCTTGTTCACACGTAGTCGGTGAGCCTCCTCCTCTTGTTCACACGTAGTCGGCGTGCATCTTGTGTCGGACTTGATCCCTTTGATGCCATAAAGACTTCGCATGGTGGAGAAAAGCTCCTCGAGCTACTATCCGACTGAGAGTTAGACTCGGAGTAGTTTAACGGTGTGAGGATTACCCCAACCTCCCTAGATCCGATCCCGAGTGGCTCTGGGCCGTATCCGAGTTGATTTCCAGAGGATTGGGTTTGCCGCGCCAGATTGGAATTGAAGATGGCTGCGAAATTGTTGAGTTCGAATGGGAAGTTGATGATCTCATCTCCCCTAAGCCTGATCTTGACTGGCTCGGGCCATATTCGAGTCGAACATCAGGAAAGAGAGTTGTCCCTGAACTCATAGGTCTTGGATATCGCCGAAGCAAGTTATTGAAGATAGTTGTGGTGTTGAGTAACCTGACTGGCGCTGGGTTCCGGCCTGGTCCCTAACTGATCGGGTTGAAACCAAGTCGGACAGGGTGAGTTTGCCAAGATTATCAGTGATGAAGTCGAGGCTCACGAAGCTGATGGCTTGTCCAGGGACGAAGTTGATGCCATCGACTCCGGTGATTAGATCCATTAGGCTTGTTGATGATAATCTTGACGATTCCCCTACCTGGCGCGACAACTGTCGATGCTTCATATCGGTTGTATTGATTATGGGGCTATTCATAAGACCTAAGCTTGATGGATGCGAAGGAACACAAGAGATTTATCCTGGTTCAGGCTCTCAAGGTGAGGTAACACCCTTCTTCCAACTATTGTGTATTGCCTTCGAGGTTTCTTTGGCGAGATTCTATATGGTGTTTGTTATCTGCTCCATGGGGCTCCTTGCCTCTCCTTATATACCGAGGAGGCAAGGTTACATGGTAGGAATCCCAATCGAACTCGACCAAGGGACTTTCCTCTAGAACATAGAGTAATTGGCTAGGACTATATCCCTTTCTTTGTCATGCAAGGTAACATAAAGCCGAGTTCTACTATATCCTTAATTACATGGTAGGCCCACCCTCTATCCGAGTGGCCGTATTGCCTTCCACGAGGTACCCGGGGCCCATGGCCTCCACAAGGCATGAATAGGAGACCGAGCTAGAGGTTGAAGGAGACCGTGACGTGTGGGTCCAGCACATTAGTGGGAGGGAGCGGAGCGGGTTGGCACGCTAACTGGGCCATGGCAACATCAGTTGGCCCTAGGTGAAGGCAGACCAAGCGGAGGGAAGGAGGAGCGGGCCATTAGCTAGGCCATCAAGAGAGAGGAAGAAATGGAGCGGGCCATGGCCAGCTGCGAGGAGAAAGCATAGGCTGGATTTGGCCCAAGCTATGTGGAGGCCATGGGCCCCGGGTACCTCATCATGAGCATATGGGCCACTCGGATGGAGGATGGGCCTAGCCTTGTAATTAGAGATATGATAGAACCTGGCAGACTTTGCCTTGTACAATAAGGAATATATAGTCCTAGTCAGGTAGGTTATATCTCTAAGAGGAGATCCCTTGGCTATAATCCAACTAGGATTCCTATCTTGTACCCCTGTCCCTCAGTATATAAGGGGAGGAAGGGCGCCCCATGAGGGCAGAACAACACACATCCTCAAAGGAATACATCACAACTGGACGTAGGGTATTACCTCACATCGAGGGCCTGAACCAGTATAAAACCTCCCCGTGTTCCTTTGCAATCCACCAAGTTTCGATCTGACGAGTAGCCCTATATTCATATTGCCGGTGTAAAACATCGACAGTTGGCACGCCAGGTAGGAGCTTCGGCGAGATCTACATCTACAAGCTCGATGGATCCAGCAATCGAAGTCGACAGCGGCAAATTCTCCCCCGGAGATACAATCTCATTTGGAAGCCTCGACTTTGTCATCAACATGTTCGGCAATCTCACCTTGGCTGACGCAGACTTGATCCAACCGGCCGAGGAACCAGCCGACTCCATGCCAGTCGGCCCGCAAGACGCTGCAACCACCCTCGTCAATCTACTGTGGCGATCTACCACCTGTCCGGGTCTCGGGACAACTCTCTCCTTCAGCATCTGACTCGCGGCCCGGGTCGGGCTAGGAAGGGGAGAGATCGTCAATCTCCCATGCAGATCCGGCGACGCCGCGGATCTACATCCCACGCGGCTGACCCGATCCTCTATGCCTCAGTTTGGACATGGCCCAGAGCCGTTCCAGATTGGATCTAGAGAGGTCGGAGTTGTCCTTACTCCGATCAACTACTCGGATTCCTACTCCAAATCAGACAACGGTTCGAACACCAGTTCGGACACTAGTCTGACGAGTTTCCTTCTGCCCCGAGAGATCTTCATGGCTTCAACCCCTCCACCGGAGGTGCGCCGACTACAAGAGGAGCAACAAGAGGAGGCACGCCGACTACGGCAACAGGAGGAGGCCGATCGCGAGGCTCGCAACGACGAGCTACGCAGGGCTGGGCGAACTGCTTAGCAACAGATCCTCCAGACCAAAGTTGGCGACCACAATGTCTTTGTCACGCCACAACAAAACGTCGTGGCCGCTGCAACCCTACTGGACACACTCTAGCTCGGGCCTGATCACCAAGCCACCCCGACTATCGCCAAGATCAAGGCAATGATTACAGCTACTGCCTGTCAGCAACACCAGTAGTCGGGCGAAACACATATATTAACCAACCGGTCAGGCTCTCCAGCGACAATCTCGTCCGCATCAACACGACGCCGGGTGGCTGGCTCAAGTTAGCCGCATGAGGAGTGACGACAAACATCACTCGGCAACACCAACAACAACAATCGGCGGCGTCATCAGAATGATCACCGGTTCAACCAAGACCTCCGAGTCCGACTGCAACGTGACCTCCGCCAAGACATTAATGCTCGGCGCCGTCAATGTGAAGACGACGAGCGATGCTAACTGGAGGACAAGCACGAGTGTTTCGGTCTTCACCACGAATGGTTTAACCGTCGCGGTCGGAGCTAGAGCCCTCATAAAGATAAAGGCATACTAGCCTTCACCCGGGAGCTACAAGACGTCGACTGGCCGTTGGGCTTCAAGCCTATAGGAATCGAAAAATACGACGGCAAGACTAACCCCGAGTCCTGGCTCACCATATACACCCTGGCAATCCGCGCAGCCGGAGGTGACCACAAAGCCATGGCTAACTACCTCCCGGTCGCCCTGGCCGACTCAGCGAGGACATGACTAACAGGGCTCCCGAGGCGATCAATCGGCTCCTGAGGGGAACTCCAGGAACGCTTCATAGCCAACTTTCAAGGGACTTACGAGCAGCCATCTTCCAAGCACGATCTCTACCAGCTGCACCAGAGGAAGAACGAGTCCCTCCGGGAGTTCATCAAAAGGTTCTCTGAGAAGCACAACTCTATCCCAATGATCAAGGACGAGGTCGTCATCGCCGCCTTCCCCAAGGGAGTCAAGGAGCCCCGTTCATCGCAAAATTCACTCGGAAGCCACAGCCTCTGTCCGGGCTCTCTTCGACATGGCGAATTAATACGTCGACTCGGCTGAAGCGGTCACAGAGGCCCTCGACGAGAAGAAAGAGCCCCGGTAGAAGGACCAGAGGTCTAAAGCCGACAACGAGCCATCACAGAATAAGTCCGATGGCCGCAAATGGAAGTCGGACAACGAGGTGGCCAACATGCAGCGAACTCAGTTGCAGCCCCCAAGGAACAACGACTACCAGAAAGTTATGAACAAAGCAGCCCCTCCGTGCACGGGATCCAATCACCGCCGCCACCGCCGTTAGCACTGTCGCACCTCGGGGAACCTCGGCCACCACTTCCCAGCACTCGGAAGCCACCGGGCTGCCGTCGCCTCTATTTATCCAAAGTGCTCCACCACCAAAACCACGCTGTTGGGCCCCCTCGTCGCCTTTCATCGTCGTTTCACCCACGATAAGGTTCGCCTCTCTTTCCTCTACCCGTTTCCGCATCCGCTGTGCACCACCGTGCCGCCGATAGCCATCGACCATCAGGTTCCGAGCTGTGCCGCCACCAACGTGGATGCCACGACGGGATCCATGTCAGCCGTAGGTCTGCCTGATCGGGTCTGATCTGAACAGTTGATCGCTGGGTTAAATCCTAACCATCGGATCGTCCTGTGAACTTCTGTGGACCTCGGTGAACCCGGTCTACCGAAGACCCAAGCCCTTTCTCTCTCTGTCTAGTGGGCCCCGCTGGTCAGCCGCCGCCCACCCCTCTCTCTCTCTCCTCTGATGACGTCATAATTCCTTTTCCCGAATTAAATTAATTCCTAAATGACGCAACAAATCAGTTTATTTCTTTTAATAGGCTTCTAAAAGAGTTTAAACTTCTAAAATTCATAACTAATTCATCCGAACTCCGTTTGGGGTGATTCAAGTTGCAAAATTCTTTAAAAATGAAGGTCTACCCATTAAAAATATAATGTTGTACTGTTCAGGTGTGTTCATGTACTATTTTGCTTGTTTTTGTTTATTGAACTTTAGCCGCCGACGTTTAGGAAGAGTCGCAGTTTCTCGAGGAGAATTCCGAGGCTTTTGAGGTGCAGCAAGGCAAGTCACACAGATTCCTAAATCCCTTTGAGCATATTGTTCCTATGTTTAAAGCTATATTTTTCTTCAACTCTGCATTTATTTTGGAATGTCATCGATAAAGGGAAACCCTGATCCTTGTTTATGGCCCCTTTGACTTGATTACTGGATATTATACCTATGGGATAAATGTGACTAGCTAGCTTTATTTATTGGGTAGCTAGATTTCCCCTAGGACTTTGCTTAGCCATGCTTAGCAAACTATAGAGTAACTTCTGGGCTATAACATTAACTTTGATTATAATAATTAGTTCACATGAAATGATGATTCCAATTACGACGGTGGTCGTACAAGGATACTTTAATGGTCCACTAAAACTTGATTAAAAGGTGGGTTGTGAGCACCAGGGTTGTGAATGTTGCTAGCGGTGCTCATGACAGTTAAGGACCGGTTCACAGACTACTTGTTGCAAAGCAATACACGTGCTAACCACAAGCCAGAATGGGTAATGGCGGGATCTAAAGTGTAGTTCGTTCAACCGGAGGCCCCACAGTGTGTTGTGGCTATGTCAATAAGTCCATGTCCTGGGCGTTGGATCGTTTCCCTGTTGGGGGCTTCATCAGCTCCTGCCGGAAACTAGTGGTTCAATGGGTGGCACCCTTGTTGTGTGGGTTACATGGAGGGTCTTGTCACAATCCCTTTCCGAGGTACCATGGTGGTATTAAAGCGCACAGCGATGTGTCGTGGATTTGTGTCTTGTGGGTAAATTGGTACACCTCTGGCCAGAGTAAAACTATTCGAATAGCCGTGCCCACGGTTAAGGGCGGGGCTAACAATGTTTTCTGTGATTAGTCCCACATTACCTAAACTTGACTACTGAATGGTGGATTATGTTTAGCTCCAGGTTGGAGTGGTTGGGCCTATACTGTTTTGGGTGAGCGGTATAGTGTTGATCAATTTTGCTTAATAACTAATGTTTTATTAATTGCTTTTATGCAAATTGAGCCATATTATGCCATTCTTTGTTATCATGTGCACTTGCATATTTACTGTGTGGCTTGCGGAGTATTTCATGTACTCACCTTGCAATCAACAATCATCATTCAGAAGAGTACTTCAGCAAGGAGGACTACTTGGAGGATTAAGCGGAAGTCCCAGTCAAGCTCGTGGAGTGAGTTTCGTCGCTTTCCTTAGTTTATTTACCGCTGCTAGAACTTTATTATTTTGTGAGGTACTATTCGCCTCTGTAATAAATACTTTCGATATGTAAACAATTACTTTGATTATCAACTATGTCATGTGTGCCTCGGTTGATTCCTGGATGAGGATTTACACACAATAAAACTCCAGAATTTTGGATGGAAATTCTAGGCGTGACAAGTTGGTATCAGAGCCACCTTGACCGTAGGATAAGCCCCTTGGTACCCTAAGAGCCTTTTGAAAAAGATTTTAAAATTAGATCCGTCCTCTCCCCTTTCTCTTTTAATTAAGGAAGATAACAGTACAAAAAAAATCCCCCTTTGATTTAGCTAATTCTCTCTTACGAAAATCTACGTTTCCTATTGAAAAAAAGAGAAAATTTTGCAATTTCTCTATCTCTTCATTACTCAGTACTATACATTCATTACTGTATTGGTTATGAATTTCTAAAATATATATATATATATAAACCTTATTTATGCTAAATCTTTTGTTCTTAATTTTGATGAAAACTTTACTATTTCTCCTTTTCCCTTTTATTTGAAACAAAATTTGTTTTGTTAACTTAGTCAAAATCAATAAAATTTTCCTTTCATGCTCCATAGATGGCAAACTGAGAGCCAGTGCATCTGTTTGGAGTTGGTAGATTTGTCAAGGAGTTATGAGATATGGCCTTCGCCATAGGGTACAATCCGGCCCCTGAATACAGACAAGTCACTCACAACCCCTATGAAGAGAAGTGCCGCGTCCGCCTCACGATTTCAAGTGAACGTGAAGGAGTCCCATCCATGATCTTCGGAGCAAGAGGAAGGAATTTTGAGCATGCATGTCAAGAGGTGGCTTTGGAAGCTATTGGAGAACTTCGTCACCGCTACACCACTGGTCTGAGGAACACTGCTTACCACTACCACCCGTCCAGGACCCACAACGATGAGTACAACAGTGACCAGAACCCAGGAGCAGAGAATAGTGCAACTACTCAACGACTTGTAAGGATGTTGAGTGCCATGGACAACGCTCGGGCTAATGTGGTGATTGCAGCTCATGAACGGGAGATTGAGAACCACACCAAGATTTGTAGGCTGCAGAACCTAGTGGACCGGTTGAAGCAAGAGTTGGCCCTGGCCAAAGGAGAAGCACCCCCTGAAGGAGTCAAGATTCACACCACCGCAAGGAAGAGGGTTCGTCTTCCACCTTGGATTCAGCTAGCACCAAGGACCCGTTTACTGAATGACCAGGTCCCACTTCGGGTAGTTCCACTAGTGGCTTATGCTGACGATGCGGAAGAAGACTCTGAGGAGTCAGAAGCCAGCACACCTTCGAAAAGGTCAGAAGACAATGGAGCTTGCACTCACTTTGGAGTAGAGTGGGGTGATACCCAAGAAGATGAAGAGGAATCAGAACACAACTCGGATGCCAGAAGAAGTCCTCCGCCCCATTGAGAAGCCCTTAGTAGCACCTTAGCGTGAGTTACCTTAGATCGTTGTGTTAGTAGTTGTGTGCTTAGGAAATGCTTGTGTGTGTGGGGTTTAGTCAGCAGTTTATGTCAAAGGGTGGTGATGTAACTGTTTAAGTTAGGAATTGCTTGATGGTGTGATAGTAAGCTACATAAATGTTAATCACTCAGTTCAGAGCAATAAAAGTGAAAGTTTAAGTAATACGAAATCTGTTTCAAGGGCCCTTTCTCTTCTTCTCACCTTTGCTCTGCAGATGGTGAACACACGTAACAGAAGCAACCAGGATGGTAATACCGGGAACAATAATCGCGGGGTGCACCCAACGGACCGCCGCATCAGGACGACAATCTTACCATTGCCCAAGTCTTGGCAAACCAAACGCAGTTGATGAACATGATGTTTCAACAGATGTAAAACCAGTAGAATCAGGCACAACAGCAGGCGCCTCCTCCTCCACCATAGAACAAGCTCGCAGAGTTTTTGCGAGTGAGGCCTCCCACTTTCTCTAGCACAACTAATCCTGTGGAAGCTGGGGATTGGTTGCATGTTGTTGAGAAGAAATTGGACCTCTTACAATGTACGGACTAGGAGAAGGTCTCATTGCTTCACACTAGTTACATGGTCCTGCGTCTAAGTGGTGGGATCATTTTAGAGCTAACCGAGCTGATGGACAGCCAATCACTTGGGCTGAGTTTGCCACCGCTTTTAAGAAGACACGTATCCCTGCTAGAGTAGTGGCACTAAAGAAGCATGAGTTTTGGGTACTAAAGCAAGGGAACCGGTCGGTGACCGAGTTTCTTTATGAGTTCAACCATCTTGCCCGCTATGCGCCGAAGGATGTTAGCACTGACACTGACTGACAAGAAAAGTTTCTAGATGGATTGAAAGATGAACTCTCAGTTCAACTACTCTTCGGTGACTACTCAGATTTTCAGAAACTAGTGGACAAAGCCATTTGCCAGGAAGACAAACACAACCGAATGGAGCAAAAAAAGCGCAGGATGGCAAGCTTCCGGGCACAGCAATCCCCTAGTCAGAGGCCACGTGTTGCGGGACCGTCCTAGACCTAGCAAGGTGGATCTTCATTGGCACCTCGCCCACAGCGCCAGCTCTACACCAACACTACTGGCGGCAACGCTGGAGCAAACCGACCGCCCCCTCGGCCAGTCATGGCTCCAGCAACCAACTAGCTCGTCAAGAAGGAAGTTGGGGGGAAACCATTGATCTATTTCAATTATGGAGACCCGAGGCACTTTTCCAATCAGTGCCCTAAGCCCAAATGCACCAGGCAAGCTGCACTAGGACAGAACTCCACGGGCATGGTCAAAGCTCGGGTGAACCATGTCCCTACAGAGGAAGCTCAAGCTGCACCAGACGTCATTTTGGGTATGTTCCCTATTAACTCGGTTCCTGCTACAGTATTATTTGATTCTGGTGCTACCCATTCTTTCTTGTTAGTGGGGTTTGCTAATGAACATGGGATACCCATCCGGAAGTTGAGAACACCTATCCTAATAAATACACCTGGCCATTAGACACCTACAACCCAGAGCAGTCCTTCTGTGACTATAGAAATTATGGGCACCCCTTTTCTCACCGATATGTTCCTGATAGAATCCAGAGATATCTATATCATCTTAGGGATGGATTGGTTAACCCGGCACAAGGGGGTTATTGATTGTGCCACCAGGACTGTGACCTTAACTTCTAGCCTGGGGAAGAAAGTGATCTTTCGTGTCCTCACTACCTCATCTTCTCCAACCTCTTTGAACCAGGCAATCTTAACCAAAATCCCTATAGTACGGGACTATCCAGATGTTTTTCCTGATGACCTACCTGGAATGCCACCTAAGAGAGATATTGAGTTTAGAATAGACCTAGCCCCAGGCATCGCCCCTATCTACAAGAGACCGTATAGGATGGGAGCTAATGAGTTGGCAGAAGTAAAGAAGCAAGTTGAAGAGTTACTTGCTAATGGCTACATCAGACCTAGCACGTCGCCTTGGGGAGCGCTAGTCATTTTTGTGGAAAAGAAAGATGGAACTCAACGGATGTGTGTTGATTATCGTGCACTCAATGAAGTCACTACCAAGAATAAGTACCCGCTACCTCGGATTGATGATCTATTTGATCAATTAGAAGGAGCCACAGTATTCTCCAAAATAGATCTTCGCTCGGGTTATCATCAGTTAAGGATTCAGGAGGAAGATATTCCCAAAACTGCTTTTACCACTCGGTATGGGTTATATGAATGCACAGTTATGTCTTTCGGGTTGACTAACGCCCCTGCATTCTTCATGAACTTGATGAATAAAGTGTTCATGGAATACTTGAATAAGTTTGTGGTGGTTTTCATCGATGATATCCTCGTTTATTCCAAGACTAAGGGAGAACATGAGCAGCACCTTCGCATCGTTTTGGAGACCCTTCAGCAACATCGGTTGTATGCCAAGTTTAGTAAGTGTGAGTTTTGGCTTCTGGAAGTGAAGTTTCTCGGACATGTCGTCACCGCTAGAGGAATTGCGGTAGACCCAACCAATGTGGAGTCAGTGACCAAGTGGAAGCAGCCGCAAACAGTTTCGGAGATTCAAAGTTTCCTAGGATTGGCGGGATATTGTTGTCGATTCATAGAGAACTTTTCCAAAATTGCGAAGCCGATGAACCATTTGCTCCAGAAGGATGTGAAATTTTCATGGACACCAAAGTGTGAACGGAGTTTTTAATAGTTGAAGAAGAAACTTGTAACCGCACCTGTGTTGATCATGTCAGATCCCAAGAAAGGATTCCAAGTTTACTGTGATGCATCTCGGCAAGGTTTGGGATGTGTGCTAATGCAAGAAGGAAAGGTTGTGGCATATGCCTCACGGCAGCTATGGCCTCATGAGAATAATTACCCTACTCATGATCTAGAGTTGGCAGCCGTAGTGCATGCCCTAAAGATTTGGAGACACTATCTCATCAGCAACCGCAGCGAAGTGTATATAGACCACAAAAGTTTGAAGTATATTTTCACTCAGCCTGAGCTGAACCTTAGGCAACGAAGATGGTTAGAGTTGATCAAGGACTATGACATCGGAATCCATTATCATCCAGGGAAAGCCAATGTGGTGGCTGATGCCCTTAGTCGGAAAAGTTACTGCAACGCCATGGAAGGCCAGTGGTTATCTTTGGAATTGTGTGAAGATTTTGAACGATTTAATCTGGGTATAGTCAGTCAAGGATTTGTGGTAGCCTTAGAAGCACAACCTACCTTGGTCGATCAGGTCCGCGAAGTGCAGAAAGATGACCCGGATATTTTGGAAATCAAGAAGAATATGAAGAAGGGGAAAGCTACTGGATTCTTGGAAGATGAACAAGGTACTGTGTAGTTTAGGGAGCGAATCTGTGTACAAGACAAGGAGGAACTGAAAAAGCTGATCTTGGATGAAGCCCATGGGACGCAGTACTCCATCCACCCTAGCAGCACCAAGATGTATCAAGATCTTAAGGAGAAGTTTTGGTGGTCTAGCATGCGAAGTGAAATAGCTGAGTATGTGGCTGTTTGTGATGTATGTCAGCGTGTAAAGGCTCAACATCAGAGGCCAGCAGGATTGTTACAACCCCTTAAGGTCCCTGAATGGAAGTGGGAAGAAGTGGGGATGGACTTCATCACCGGTTTACCAAGGACCGCATAAGGATTTGATTCTATATGGGTCGTGGTGGACAGACTTACTGTGGAGGCCATGGGCCCCAGGTACCTTATCACAAGCATATGGGCCACTCGGATAGAGGATGGGCCTAGCCTTGTAATTAGAGATATGGTAGAACCCGACAGACTTTGCCTTGTACGATAACGAATATACAGTCCTAGTCGGGTAGATTATATCTCTAAGAGGAGATCCCTTAGCTGTAATCCGGCTGGGACTCCTACCTTGTACCCCTGTCCCCCATTATATAAGGGGAGGCAGGGCGCCCCCTGAGGACAGACAGAGATTCATCAGAATCATACTTCCTCAATAGAATACACCACAACTGGACGTAGGGTATTACCTCACATCGAGGGCCTGAACCAGTATAAACCTTTCTGTGTTCCTTTGCAATCCATCGAGTTTCAATCCGCTGAGTAGCCCTATAATCATATTGCCAATGTAAAACATCGACAGTTAGCGCGCTAGGTAGGGGCTTCGGTGAGATCTACATCTACAAGCTCGATGGATCTAGCAATCAGAGTTGACGGCGGGAAATTCTCCCCCAGAGATACAATCTCATTCGGAAGCCTCGACTTCGTCGCTGACATGTTCGGCAATCTCACCTTGGCCGACGCAAACCTGATCGAACCGACCGAGGAACCAGCCGACTCCACGCTAGTCGGCCCACAAGACGCTGTAGCCACCCTCGTCGATTTGCTGCGGTGATCTACCATCTGCCCAGGTATCGGGACAACTCTCTCCTTCAGCGTCCGACTCGCGCTTGGCCTCAAGTCGGCCCCGGTCGGGCTAGGAGGGGGAGAGATCGTCAATCTCCCTTGCAGACTCGACAACGCTGTGGATCTACATCCCACATGGCAAACCCGATCCCCTACGGTTCAGTTTGGACATGGCCCAGAGCCCTCCAGATTGGATATAGGGAGGTTGGAGTCATCCTTACTCCGATCAACTACTCGGATTCCGACTCCAAGTCAGACGATAGTTCGGACAACAGCTTGGCAAGCTTTCTCCTGCCCCACGAAATCTTCATGGCGTCCAAAGGTTCTACACCCACACAAGAAGTGCGCTGACTACGCGAGCAGGAAGAGGAGGAGGCCCGCCAACCGCGACAACAACAGGAGGCCAAACGTGAGGCTTGCAACGATGAGCTACGCAGGGCTGGGCGAACCGCTCAGCAACAAATCCTCCAAACTAGAGTCGGCGACCACAACGTTTTTGCTACACCTCAACAGAACATCGTGGCCACTGCAACTCTACTGGATACACTCCAATTTGGGCCTGATCACCAGGCCACCCCAACGATAGAAAGGATAAAACCCATGATCACCGCTGCTGCATGCCAGCAGCGCCAACAGTCGGGCGATACCCTCATACCGACCAGTCGGTCGGCTTCCCCAATGGCAGTCTCATCTACCTCAAAGCGACGCCGAGCAGCCAGCCCTAGTCGGCTGCACACGGAGTCACGCCAAACATCACTCGGCAACCCCAACAAGAACCGGCAGCGTCAAAGCGACCGTCGGGACAATCAGGATCTCCAAGGCCAACTACGGCGTGACCTTCGGCAGGACATCAACGCTCAGCGCACCGAACGAGAAGAAGATGGGCAACGTCGACTAGAAGACGAGAACGAGCGCTTCGGCCTCCACCACAAACGGTTTCACCGCCGCATTCGGAGTCGGAGCCCTCATGAAGATGAAGGAGTACCGGCCTTCACCCAGGAGCTACAACAGGTCGACTGGCCACCGGGTTTCAAGCCTACGGGAATCAAAAAATACGACGGCAAGACCAATCCCGAGTCCTGGCTCATGGTCTACACCCTGGCAATCCAAGCAGCTGGAGGAGACCACAAAGCCATGGCTAACTACCTCCCAGGCGCTTTAGCCGACTCGGCGAGGACATGGCTAATAGGACTTCCCAAGCAATCAATCGGCTCCTGGGGAGAACTCTGTGAACGCATCATCGCCAACTTCCAGGGAACATACAAGAGGCCATCTTCCGAATACGACCTATATCAGTTGCATCAAAGGAAGAATGAGTCTCTTCGTGATTTCATCAAGAGGTTCTCTGAAAAGAAGAATTCAATCCCGAAGATCAAGGACGAAGTCGTCATCGCCGCCTTTCGAAAAGGAGTCAAAGAAACCTCGTTCATCGCTAAATTCACTCAGAAGCCTCCCAACTCTGTCAAGGCTCTATTCGACATGGCAAACAAATACGCCGACTCGGCCGACGCTGTTGCTGAGGCCTTCGATGACAAGAAGCCACACTGACAAAAGGAGCGGAAGGACACCGATGATGCGACCCTGACTAAGGTTGGGCACCGCAAACGCAAGTCGGACGACTTCATTGTGGCAGTCGGTCACAACCGTCTTTGACCTTCAGCAACTGGAGATTATCAGAACAACAAGTGACACGCTCGGGGGCTCAAAAGCCTAAATGCAAGGAGGGCATCCCCACTCCCAAATACCGAACAGCTAAGTCGCTTTCTGATAAATATTTCCTCACTTGGCCTCACCAATGCTGCAGCCACTTACACCTAATAGGTGTACAAGCTGCACTTTTTTTCTGTTTTTGCTCTTAAATGATTGCAAAAGTACTTGAGTAGCATAAATTCCGATCCGTGAAATTTTGCTCCATGAAAGACGAACTCAAGTCACCCAAAATGCGTGTCTGGGAAAGAGCCATGAGCCAACTCCCAACGCTAGGGGCCTATGACTAGTCGGGCAGAGTGCTTAAACGTAAGGGGTCAACTACTCGCGGAAATTAATATCAACAAGAGGAAGAACATGTATTTACATATATTGTAAAATACATAAATATTATTCAGGTGATTGTTTTCATCATCAGATGCTACTCATCTGATATGTTTATAATGCAGGGTCAGTTCCGGATACACGTGACAGGAACTCAGGGCTACGAGCCTATCTCCTACACTCGGGGGCTGGACTAGTCTGCCAAGATACGCTCGGGATGCTCTATGAGGGCTATTAACCGGGTACTTGCGCCAGTCGGGACGTCATCTTCCCCGGCTACGCTCCATGTGAGCTAACAACTGACCTCCAGCGTTAGTTAAGGCTCGGGCACCACTCGGCTGAGTGAGGTACGCCCCATGAGGGTCGCCAGCCGAATCCTATGCTAATGCTAGGTTCGGGTACCTTATTCGATCACAACTTTGTTGGGTAAGGTATGCCCCATGAGGGTTGCCACCTGAATCCTATGCTAATGCAAGGTTCGGGTACCTTATTCAGCTAATAACCGACCTCCGGTGCTAATTGGAGCTCAGGTACCACTCAGTTGGGTGAGGTACGCTCCATGAGGGTCGCTACCCAAATCATACGAGATTCAGGTACCTCATTCGGCTAACAACCAACCTCCGACGCTAGCCAGAGCTTGGGTACTACTTCGCTGAGTTAGGTACGCCCCATGAGGGTCGCCAACCAAATCCTATGCTAATGCAAGGTTCGGGTACCTTATCTGGCCATAACTCTGTTGGATAGGGTACTCCCCATGAGGGTCGCCAGCCGAATCCTATGCTAATGCAAGGTTCGGGTACCTTATTCGGCTTTACCAAGGTCAGAGAAGACTTGTATCGTCAAAGCGCATCCGGAGTTCTCATGCACTGCGTCACACCTAGGGAGGGCAAGCAGATTCTGCAATATACCTACTCACGCATCTATGGCAACCAGGCTGCATCCAGAACATAAGTCGGAAGGGCTTGCAGACAAGGATTCCTCTGGCTGATTGAGGTTACCGACACTGGAGTACTCATCCTGACATGCGATGGATGCTACTTCTATAGTGCTATGCTGGGTAGGTCGGCTTAGGCCGGCTTATTCGACAGCAGTCCACCAAGATATGAGTTTCTACAGTAGCACGCTCAATGTGGGCCATTCGCTGGCTGTGTTAAAATCACGGTGCTGGTGCTACCAGCAGGAACCGATGAGTTAATCATATATGCTTCATGAAGGCCTAATTGCTGAACACATGTGTTCGGGTATCTGTATTATTCACCAGGTATTGAAGATATATCCTTATAAGGGTCACAAGCTGGTCTTCATCAAAATTGGGGATGCAAGTATCTCTCAAGTACACTTGACCACCTAATGGATTAAATTTCATAGAGTGGTACTCGGCCTACATGCTTGGCCAACGGTTGCCATGTGCAAATATTTTTCCAGCCGACATGACGCTGAGGAGTCGAACTTCTGAGTAGTGCACTACTCGGGAGAGACTATAAATATTTCTTCCAATTGACATGAAGCTGAGGAGTCTAACTTCCGAGTGGGACGCTACTCAGGAAAGACTATAAACACCGTTTCGAGCTAACATGAAGCTGAAGAGTCTCATATACGAGTGTCATACTACTCGGCAAAGACTATAAATTATTTCCGGTTGACATGATGCCGAAGAGTCTCATATACCAGTAGTATATTGCTCGAAAAAGACTACAAGGTTAAAGATCTTTGACTTTATGTTTAATTGTTTTCACAATTAAGCACAAAGTCGGGGGCTACACCTAATAGGTGCGCCTATTCGGCGCACACTATTCATACTTCTACATGGATCCCTTCATAGCCTCGCTGCCAGCTGACATGAAGTAGGACTCGGGAAGAAGAAGCACTCGGACAAAGAGTACTCGAGAGCAATGCACTCATGCAATCTTCACCATGGAGGATGAGCACTCGGCATCAGCTGTGACTCAACTATGAAGGTCTCAGGGGCTACTATGGAGTCCATGGGCCCCGGGTACCTCATCACAAGCATATGGGCCACTCAAATAGAGGATGGGCCTAGCCTTGTAATTAGAGATATGGTAGAACCCGGCAGACTTTGCCTTGTACGATAAGGAATATACAGTCCTAGTCAGGTAGATTATATCTCTAAGAGGAGATCCTTTAGCTGTAATCCGACTGGGACTCCTACCTTGTACCCCTATCCCCCAGTATATAAGGGGAGGCAGGGCGCCTCCTGACGGCAGACAGAGATTCATCAGAATCATACTTCCTCAAAGGAATACACCACAACTGGACGTAGGGTATTACCTCACATCGAGGGCCTGAACTAGTATAAACCTTTCCGTGTTCCTTTGCAATCCACCGAGTTTCGATCCGCTGAGTAGCCCTATAATCATATTGCCGGTGTAAAACATCGACACTTAGAAAGGTAGCCCACTTCATACAGGTCAAGACAACTTACTCCAGTAGCAAATTGGCAAAACTATACATGGCTCAAATTGTGTGTTTGCATGGTGTGCCACACAAGATCGTGTCAGACAGAGGAAGTCAGTTTACCTCTAAGTTTTGGTGGAGATTCCAAGAAGAGATGGGCATCCAGTTAAACTTCAGTACCGCTTACCACCCACAGACGGAAGGTCAGACCGAGCGGATTAACCAGATCTTAGAAGACATGTTGAGGGCTTGTGCCATAGACTTTAGTGGAAGTTGGGACAAGAGCCTACCATATGCTGAGTTTTCCTACAACAACAGTTACCAGGCAAGTCTGACCCGTTCGAGGCTCTATACGGACGAAAGTGCCGCAAGCCCCTGCTCTGGGATCAGACGGGAGAACATCAGGTATATAGGATGGATATCTTGCGAGAAGCGGAAGAAAAAATGAAGATCATACAAGAACGACTTTCAGTAGCCTAGTCTCGTCAGAAGAGCTATGTGGATAACCGTAGAAGGGACCTCAGTTTTGAGGAAGGTGACTATGTGTATTTATGAGTCACGCCACTCCGAGGAGTACACCGATTCCAGACAAAAGAAAAGTTGGCACCACGTTACGTGGGACCTTACAAGATACTGGGACGGAAGGAAGAAGTTGCTTATCAACTAGAGTTGCCTCCCACCTTGACGGGGGTACACGATGTCCTCCATGTGTCTCAGTTGAAGAAGTGTTTACGAGTACCACCGAAGAAGTTGATCCAGAACAGATCGAGATTCATGAAGATCTGACCTACGTTGAGAAGCCTATTCGTATCCTAGAGACCAGGGAAAGGAATACTCAGAATCAAGTGATAAGGTTTTGCAAAGTACAATAGAGTAATCACTCGGAAGAAGAAGTGACATGGGAACGCGAGGACAAATTGAAATCTGCTCACCCACACCTCTTCGCATGATCTCTTGAATCTCGAGACGAGATTCTGTTTAAGGAGAGTAGGTTTGTAACACCCTAAATTATCCCCATATAAAAATAAATGAGCAAAAGGAATTTTAGAAATAAAATTAAAAGCCTCAATGAAGTGAAAATAATAAAAACAGGGAAAAATTTATAGCAAAGTGGGCTTAGAAATAATTTTATAAAATTTTTTGCTTAATCATCTATTTTTTGGAATTTTCTAGGATTTATTTGGTTAGGAGAAGTATTTTTGGTAAACTAAATAGTGTTCACAGCATTAAAATAAAAGAAAAAGAAAATAAAAACCCTTCCCTGTGCACTGGGCTGAATCCAGCCCATTCCTGTGCTCCCACGTGTGCACTGTGCGGCCTAGCCCACTAGCCCGCGCCTCCCTTCCTCCCTCCTACCACTGATAGGTGGGCCCCACCTGTCGGGGTTTTCCCCTACCTCCAGCTGGCGGCAGAATCCGAAGCTGCAGCAATCTCACATCGGATTCGATCCAATCCAGACTCCGTTGCATGCCCGTTGTTCGAATTGATTGAGGGGAAACGATCCCCTAATCCTCCTCTTTAGTTTCCCCCATCTTTCGTGACAAATCCCGTGGTGGTTGCTCACCTGCGAAGCTCGGGATAAGCCCGGTTCCCCTCCGCCGCCATGGGAGCCGTAACCGAGCCAATCTCCGCTACCTCTCTCTTTAAAAAGCAATCCCATGGCCTCTAGGATCCTTACCCGTGCACTCCTGTAGCCGCTGTGAGCCCTAAGCAGTCCCTCCATGCACGGGATCTAATCGCCACCACCACCAAGTTCTCGATCACATCTAGCCACCGCTTCCACCGTCGCCAGTACTCGCTACCACCGCCATTAGCACCGTCGCACCTCGGGGAACCTTGGCCGCCACTTCGTGCCCTCGGAATCCACCGGGCCACCGTCGCCTCTGTGAATCCAAAGTGCTCCGCCGCCAAAACCTCGCTGTCGGGCACCCTCGTCGCCGTTCGTCGTCATTTCACCCACGATAAGGTTTGCCTCTCTTTCCTCTACCCATTTCTGCATCCACCGCGCACAGCCATGCCGCCGATCGTCGTCGACCATCAGGTTCCGAGCCGCGCCACCGCCGTTGTCGCCACCGCCGATGTGGATGCCATGACGGGATCCAGGTCAGCCGTAGGTCCGCCTGATCGGATCTGATCCGAACTGTTGATCACCGGGTTAAATCCTAACTGTCGGATCATCCCATGAACCTCTGTGGACCTCGGTGAACCCGGTCGACCGTAGACCCAAGCCCTTTCGCTCTCTGTCCAGTGGACCCCGCTGGTCAGCCGCCACCCACCCCTCTCTCTCTCTCTTGTGATGACGTCATGTTCTTTTTCCCGAATTAAATTAATTCCTAAATGACGCAATAAATCAGTTTAATTCTTTTAATAGGCTTGTAAAAGAGTTTAAACTTCTAAAATTCATACCTAATTCATCCGAACTCCATTTGGGGTGATTCAACTTGCAAAATTCTTCAAAAATCAAGATCTACCCATTAAAAATATAATATTGTACTGTTCATTTGTGTTGATGTACTGTTTTTCTCATTTTTTTATTAAACTTTAGCCGCCGACGTTCAGGAAGAGTCGCAGTTTCTCGAGGAGAATTCTGAGGCTTGTGAGGTGTAGCAAGTCAAGTCACACAGATTCCTAAATCCCTTTGAGCATATTGTTCCTATGTTTAAAGCTATATTTTTCCTTCAACTTTGCATTTATTTTAGAATGTCATCGGTAAAGGGAAACCCTGATCCTTATTTATGGCCCCTTTGACTTGATTACTGGATATTGTACCTATGGGATAAATGTGACTAGCTAGCTTTATTTATTGGGTAGCTAGATTACCCCTAGGACTTTGCTTAGCCATGCTTAGCAAACTATAGAGTAACTTCCAGGCTGTAACATTAACTTTCATTATAATAATTAGTTCACATGAAATGATGATTCCAATTACGATGGTGGTCGTACAAGGATACTTTAATGGTCCACTAAAACTTGATTAAAAGGTGGGTTGCGAGCACCAAGGCTGTGAATGTTGCTAGCGGTGCTCGTGATAGTTAAGGACCGGTTTGTAGACTACTTGTTGCAAAGCAATACACGTGCTAACCACAAGCCAGAATGGGTAATGGCGGGATCTAAAGTATAGTTTGTTCAATCAGAGGCCCTATGGTGTGTTGTGGTTGTGTCAATAAATCCATGTCTTGGGCGTTGGATTGTTTCCCTGTTGGGGGCTTAATCAGCTCCTGCCGGAAACTGGTGGTTCAACAGGTGGCACTCTTGTTGTGCGGGTTACATGGAGGGTCTTGTCATAATTCCTTTCTGAGGTACCATGGTGATATTAAGGCGCACAGTGATGTGTTGTGGATTTGTGTCTTGAGGGTAAATTGGTACACCTCTGGCCAGAGTAAAACTATTCGAATAGCCGTGCCCATGGTTAAGGGCGGGGCCAGCAATGTTTTCTGTGATTAGTCCCACATTACCTAAACTTGACTGTTGAATGGTGGATTATGTTTAGCTCCAGGTTGGAGTGGTTGGGCCTATACCGTTTCGGATGAGCGGTATAGTGTTGATCAATTTTGCTTACTTACTAATGTTTTATTACTCTCTTAAATGTTTTATTAATTGCTTTTATGCAAATTGAGCCATATTATGTCATTCTTTGTTATCCTGTGCACTTGTATATTTGTTGTGTGGCTTGCGGAGTATTTCATGTACTCACCACCTTGCAATCAACAATCATTATTCAGAAGAGTACTTCAGCGAGGAGGACTACTTGGAGAATTAAGCAGGAGTCCCAGTCAAGCTCGTGGAGTGGGTTTCGTTGCGTTCCTTAGTTTATTTACCGTTGCTAGAACTTTATTATTTTGTGAGGTACCATTCACCTCTGTAATAAATACTTTTGATATGTAAACAATTACTTTGATTATCAACTTTGTCCTGTGTGCCTCGATTGATTCCTGGATGAGGATTTACACACAATAAAACTCCAAAATTTTGGATGGAAATTCTGGGCGTGACAAGAAGTCCAAGGCGGCATGGGGTGGCGACGCGGTGGATGTGGAGGCCAGTGGCGGCACGGGTGCGCACAGTCGTCGGGAAAAACGGCGGCGCACAAGCCGGGTGAGGGAGGCACGGAGCAAGCCGTATCGGGCTAGGGCCAGGGAGGAAGGGCGGCAGGCGCTCGCGTTGGGCCTGGTCGAGCTCAGCTTGGGGCTAGCCGAGAGAGAGATGGAGAGGAGGAAGTGGAAGAAAGGAGGAAGATGAACAGGAAGAAGGGGGAAAGAAAAAAAGGAGAAAAGAAAAGATGGGAGGGGAAAAAGAAGAAAAGAAAGGGAGTTTCTAGGAAATATTCCAATTTGGAATTTTTAGGAGGAATTTAGAAAATCAAAGGACTATTGTAGATTATTGGAATTTGGGGGAATATTCGGAATACAGGAATATTTCAAATATTTGAATACTGTTTTCGGGAATCGACAACTCCGAAATATTTTGAAATGTCGGAAATTGGAATCTCAGGGATATTTTACGGCATCAGGAATTTGGGGAAAGCATCAGATAAAACGAATAATTAGAATATTGGAGACAAGGGAATTCGGGATAAAACGAATATTCCGAATATTTTCGTAATGGGGAAATCAGAGGGATTTAGAATATTCGGGATATCGCAAATGTGCGAATATTTTTTAGGAGATCTGAATTGGAGCAAAAACCCGAAATATTGAGTACTTTGGATTTTATGGAGACCAAGGACATTTAAATCAACAGGGGAAATAATGAATATTGAATAAAAAAGGAATTGAATATATTCGAGTCTGTCGGATTTGTAATTTTGGGGGATTTTTCAAAGTCAGACTTTTCAGAAAATTAGGGAGTCGGGAACGACAGCCCGAGTTCGGGTAGAAAAGAAGGGTATAAAGGGATTGGACCAGAAACGACCCGAGAAAAGAAATTTAGAATTTGTTTAAATAATTACTTAAATTGAAAAATCTAATAAAATTTCAGAGAGGTTATTTACCACAACGAATTTATTAAAAATGATTTCAACCATGATTTATTAAAGAAATTGTTATCTCCCATTTTTACTTTTACTTAATTAATTAACTTTACAATTTAATATAAATTATAGAAAATCTATTATTAATTAATTATTTAATTCCCAAAATATCGGGCTGTGGCATTCCCCAATAAAGAGGACTTATCGTCGTCAAGAGAGTCAGGATCCATCCCAGTAGTCTTTGCCGCAACACGTTTTTGAGGGGCCATGGTGCTAAAACGATAGTGAAACGAAGCGCGGGGATGGCGGTAAGCGAAAGAAGGCTAAGGAAGCCAGGAGGGGAGGAAATCAAGAACAACGGCACGCCGGTGTTGAAAGCCCCAGCGAGCTAAGAAATGCAAGTGTAGGATCCCTGCATGCTTGGCATGGCTGCTTATAGCCATGGCCCGCTGACCCCAGCCAATGGGGGAACGACGCACATAGTGACGCCCCCCTCCCCGTCATGGAAATCGACACGACGTCCCATCGAACGGAAAGATAGCTTAACATTTATAGTTTTTACTTTACATAAAATGAAAAACAAGTCCAATTGTTTTTTCAAAAATTCATTCACTTTTTCCCACGGTCTCAGCTAGACTCGGCCAAAAGCGGACGGCAACCGACCTACCACAAATTCTTTTCCATGAGCTCAGCCGTGCCCCAATTCACCCTTGCCCGTGAGGGGCTTGTTGGAGGTAGGTCGGGCCCTTCGACCGACCCTAAGCTGAAGCCAGCTACGCCAGGCGAAATTTGGTGGTAAGAAACTTAAGAAATTATGTTTTCCATCACTAGTCCTGGAACCCTTACCAAGTTACAATCTAACAGTACTACCTGTTTACACCTATATTTAGAAGTAAGAAAAGTACAAAAATACTCAGCCCAGGGCAATTAACCTCTTCAAGGAGTGTCACAACAGCCAAAAAATGGATTCAATGAATCTGTAAAGCAAGCTATTGCAAGTCATTATGTCCTTTTCTTCATTTTTTACATGATTTACAATTGAAAATCAACTTATCAGTTGAAATCCTTCTTGTGCTAAGCTGCCATGGAGGAAATAGTTTCAAGACCAGTTCTTGATGGATAGGAAGCACCGACCGATGTTGAGGCCGTATCGAGGTTCAAGACCAGGCTGCCATTGAGGTTCTACCTTCTAACCTATTCCTTCGTAACCTCGGTCATGATTCAATCTCCAAGAAGAATGTCGGCCCTGGTTTTGAAAACCGGAAACCTCTCATGTATTTAGTACCAAATCTCTTGATCAGTAGCTTGGTACATACATAACATAACAGGTACTATTGCATTCATTGGCATAAAGTCTTACAACTCTTAGTCTTTACAAAAAAGGGGGCTGCCCACATAGGGCCCCAAATAGATATAACCAACTATCTTATGGTAAACTAGCAAAAGAGGTAAGGTGCAGCGGCGGAAGCATAAGCGGCAGCGGCCTTGTGTTTGTCCACAGGCACTTGACTAGCAACTTCGGTCCTATGGCGCCTCCTTCGGTTCCGCCTCCTCTGGGTAGCCCTCGTACGGTTCACCATTGGCCTCTATTTATAAAAAGGGGATTAAACAACGGTGAGTACTTAGAGTACTCACAAGCCACCACTACAACATGATTAGATGCTCACAAGGTTCAAGGAGGCTTAGGGTTATTTGCAAAAAGATAGTTTTCACAAACATTTAACATGTCCAAGATCTAGCCATTTTATTAAACACTTTCGCCAATGTTCTAGTAGTTTATCCAATCATGAGGGCTATGTCCACCTCGCCAAGCTCCACTTTCCCACATTTCAGCTAAGTTTCCATATTCATCCATTTCCATCCTAGTCAAGTTTGAAGTTTTAGAGTCTAGTCAAGACTAGTACAAGTCCCAGTGCTCCTTTAACCTCGAGCTTGGCTATTCGAATAGATTAGATTTACTAACACTGCAGTGGATGTACACTTGACACATCATCTGTAGCGGACCCAACAAATGAGACTTGCCACTCATAAAGACTATGAGCCCCATGCACCCCCTGCCACTCAAATCCTGCCTTACCAGTGGTGTGACAAGTCTTGGACATAGATGTATCAAGGAGATGGAAGCAAAGGTTCGTTTTATTCGACATGTCACTTAAATCACACTCTATACCATCACAGTGATCAAAACCAGCCATGACTGGGTTGCCTCCCCACTAGAATCACCTAGTCTACTAAGTCTATGCCCATACGAGAAATGTGGTCATACTCTGTTCATTTTTTGCCTGTTTTCTTGACTCGGTCCTTATCTGACTAGGGTTGGCACTAGCCTTTTCCAGGAATCACCCAAATCAATCCATGCCGCCCCGGTCAAAAATGATTTTTTTACTTAATTTTGGTTTTCACAAATGGTTTTACATGTGTCTCGCGAGTGGCATTTCATGTCTCCACTCCCAAAATGACCATACCCATCCCACCCATTACCACATGTATATGAGAAGTCTAGTAAGCGGTACTAAGCATTGTTAATACCTGACAAAAATTAATCCTTCGGCATCAAGGAACATGGCATCAATATCAATGGAGGCTTTAAATGGAATTTAGGTACGCCATTTTAACATAGCATGCAATTTATTTGAAAACAAAGCATTACCACATTAGGTACAACATGTTCAAGGGGGAGGTAATAGTGACTTGCCTTGCTCAGTTATGGCAACTTCCTCCTTAGTGTTAACTGGTTCATCATTGCAAAAGTACCCTAGTTTGGTGAAATGACTACTCATACTCATGCTTTAAACACTAATTAATAGGAAATAAATAAAAATAAAAATAGAAAAAATACCAAACCAGTGCCATTGGGTAGTCCTTGATTTTATATAAATTTTGGTGAAAGTTTCACTTGATTTAGTCTTAGTATGAGGGAGATATTACCTTTTGAAGATTCAAATTTGAATTAACTCAAAAAATTACAAAAAGCTACTGTTTGTGCATTTTCTCCTCTGCCCAAATAATTTTTCTTAAGAAATCCTTAGGGCCTACTCGTTTTAGAAAACCCAGATTATTAAAATTTGTATATAAATTCCCTTTGCTTAACTAACAGGTGGGGCTGAGGTCATGGTTGACCTGGTTGGCTTGACCAGTCAATGGCCTGGACCCACATGTCAGTGTCATAGAGTTGGATAGGTTTTAAAATAGATTTTACTAAGCCAGTGGGATCCACGTGTCAATGACTGTCATTAAGTTATGCAGAGTTTAAGGAGCGGGCCCACATTTTGGAGACCAGGGGGGATTTTATCCCCTTTTTCCTCGTGGTCCTCGCCTTGCTCTGCCTGTGTGAGGTAGAGCAGGCCTCGGGCAAGCGGCGGCGCGGGAGGCCGGCGGTGGCCTCGAGGAGGGTCGCCGGGGGTCTGGCGCACGGTGGCGGACGGCGCTGGTGCACGCGGGGGAGTGGAGGGAGGCGGGAGCTCACCGAGGTGGCAGCCGGGGAGCGGCACACCAACGCGGGGACGAGGTCGGGGTGGGATCGACGGCGCTGAGGTATGGCTAGGTGGAGGTTGAGGCGGATCCGGGGCGGCGTCGGCGCGGCTCAACGTCATCTCCTCCTCGTCCTCTCTTCATGGCGTGTCGATGGTGCCATTTCACCATTTAGCTGCGGCGGCATCGTCCGTTCCCGGTCCGGGAGTGGAAGCAGGCGGGAGCCCCGGCGGGCGAGCTGGGGAAGGTGCTCGAGATGGTCGGGTGGGGTGGTGGATGCGGAGGAAGGTGGGTACGGCGGCTCGGCCTTTTATAGGCATGGGCGGCGGAGTCAGTGGGCGGGAGCAGGAGGTGGTAATGCGAGGACGGCGTGGGGTGGCAGGCGAGGATGGGTTGTTGGCGATGGCACGCGACGAGGACGGCCGCCCGTGGGGGGAAGGAGGTAGTTGACTCCCCATCGGTCCGTCGTGAGCTCCACGGCACGAGCGGCTTCGGACCGGCGGGCCGAGGGCGGGAGGCTGGCAAATGGTGCAGCGGCCCGAGTAAATGCGTGCTGCTCCGTGTGCTCCTCTGCCATAATGGGGTGGCGCACGTGCTGCTGGGGAGAAGCGACGGGGAGGGGCCGCCGATACGGTTGTGGCGTCATAGGCATGGCTTCGGGCGTGGGCCGCGGGGGTTGTTAGGCGCAGGGTATGGGGGCGGTGGCCGGTTAGGTCGCGTCAAGGTAGATGGCAGACGGCAACGGGGTGGGGAAGGCGAGGACAGTGGAGCTGTGGCCGGCTTCAGAGGCGTGGGCTTGAGGAGATGGCCGGTGCAGGCGGTAGGTTAGGAAAAAGGTTGGCCGTGACAGGGCGTGGGCAGCAGCGAGGTCGGATTGCGTCGGGGGATGGCTGGCCGGCGGCGACAACGTGGAGGAGCTCCCCTCGGTCCGGTGTTGCTCGCGTGCGCACGTCGGTCCGAGGAGGGAGACGACCACACATCCGGGCGCGTGCTGTCGCTAAGTGATGCTGTGGCCGACAGGTGGGGACGGGCGGTGCGGCTATCGGCTGGACACGCGTGCACTAGGATAAACTGGCTGTGGCAGGGAATTTTTTTTATTTTTATATTTATTTAATAAAATATTTACAAAACTACATTTTTATTTTTAAAATTTACAAAAATATACTCCCGCCGCCCTCTGGGAGGGCGATATCTCTGAAATCGCCCTCCCAGAGGGCGATATGATGACGTGGCTAACGGCCGTTGGCCGGCGGCCCACGGCCGTCAGCCATTTTGCAGGCGGCCCCCCCGGCCACACAAAAACCGCTCTCTGAGAGGGTGGTTTTTGTGTGGCCGGGGGGCCGTTTGCAAAATAGCCGTTTCACAGTATATAGTCCGGACAGGATTCGGACGGTCCGGACTGTACAATTTGCTGTTTCACAGTATATAGTCCGGACCGTCCGGACAGGATTCGGACGGTCCGGACTGTACAATTTGCTGTTTCACAGTATATAGTCCGGACCGTCCGGACAGGATTCGGACGGTCCGGACTGTACAATTTGCTGTTTCACAGTATATAGTCCGGACCGTCCGAACCGGACTATATACAAATTGTTGTAACACGCGCTACGTACCTTAAAACAGTCATAACTTTTGTATATGGTCTCGGAATTGGGCAAATAAGTACTTTGCGGACATCTACAAAAAATTTTACATCCGCTTCTCCCCCACTTTGTCGGGTTTGTCCGAAAAATTTTTGCGAAATTCGGCCGGGAAGATTGAGTTTTCGAGATCCGAAGTTTCAGCACGCTTTTTAAAGCACGCTTACAATTTTCTACAGGCCACATCTTACATCGGTTTGAGTTGCACCTTCACGAGGTTTTGCTATTTTCGAGTTTCTAGTTGAGAAAAAAATATCAAAAAAAGAAAAAAAAATAAAGTGGCTATTTTACAGGTGGCCTCCTGGCTGCCCAAAAACCGCCCTCCCAGAGGGTGGTTTTTGGGTGACCGGGGGGGCCGCCTGCAAAATGGCGGACGGCCGTGGGCCGCCGGCCAACGGCCGTCAGCCACGTCATCATATCGCCCTCTGGGAGGGCGATTTCAGAGATATCGCCCTCCCAGAGGGCGGCGGGAGTATATTTTTGTAAATTTTTGAAATGAAAATGTAGTTTTGTAAATATTTTATTAAATAAATATAAAAATAAAAAAAATTCCTGTGGCAGGTCGCCTCGGGCTGCCGATCTTGGCTGGGCCTCGACGTGGCTAGGCCGGGAAAGCCTGCTGGGCCGCTTGGCCTGGCCTTTGCGGGTACGGGAAGGGGAGGAAAGGAATTTTTTTTATATTTTTTAATAAAATATTTACAAAACTATATTTTCATTTCAAAAATTTACAAAAATATACTCCAACGCCCTCCGGGAGGGCGTTTTTTATGAAAACACCCTCCTAGAGGGCGATTTGATAACGTGGCTGATGGGGCGGCCGACGGCCGTCGGCACTTTTGCAGGCGGCCCCCTGGCCGCCCAAAAACCGCCCCCTAGGAGGGCGGCAAGGGGGCCGTCTGCAAAAAGCCAGCCATAGGGCCGGCCATTTTACAGATGGCCCGTTTTGAGTGACTAGGGGCCGCCTGTAAAATGACCCATTTTTATTTTAAAAAATTCTTTCCGAGTAAAAAATCACCCTCGTATCATAAAACCCCCTCCCAGCCTCCGAAAAGTTCATAAAATTCACAAAAATAACAGAAAAAAGAAGAGAGAGCTGAGAGTGAAGGTGAACGAAAGCGACAAAGTCCTGCCAGTTTACGGATTTGTCTGCAAGTAATATTTTATGTCTTTTTGTAATTTCCATTTCTACTCATCAAATGATGTAGTATGTATAGTATTGTACTAGTTTTTTCACAGGTAAGTAAATATTAGGTTTGGTCTACAGGGTGTAGATCTATTGTAGTTGAGCATAACAGCTAAGGACATTGATAGGCCAGATGAGAGAAGTTAGGTTTTTTTTACTAGATGAGTAGCACTAATTCGAGAAATGCTAGGGAGATGGAAATGAGGACGATGATATTTTATTTTTTATAGTCATGTGTAGTATACCCTAGGTATGTAGTTGTATAAGGTATTTTTAGCCTAGCGAGTTATAACTTGCGTTTATTTGTTTATAATATAGGTTGCTATGGATGCGTTCGGTATGTCCAATTGTCAATAACCTCCGATTGGCGTGCCTCCGCCAATGTGTTGGTGTGGAGATAACTGCAAAGTTGTAATAAGTGAACAGGATCACACATACCGGCAAAGGTATTGGATGTGTGCTAATTATGCGTACTCCCCAGAGAAGCTGAAGCTGTGAGGGAAAAAGGGGAAGTCAAAGAAGCCAGTGGAGGTAATACGAATTATGTTGTAGTATGAAATATTTGAACCTTTGAGCTAACAAATTTGTATATGTCAAGGCACCGAAGCCTCCTCCGCCTCTGTGCGACTTTGTGCAGTGGATAGATACGGAGATCCGCCCACAGGACGCAGAGTTTCTTCGCAGGTTAAAAGATTGGAACAGGGAGCGACG
This sequence comes from Oryza meyeriana var. granulata, assembly GCA_003991445.1. Taxonomy (NCBI): domain Eukaryota; kingdom Viridiplantae; phylum Streptophyta; class Magnoliopsida; order Poales; family Poaceae; genus Oryza; species Oryza meyeriana. The sequence continues at coordinate 26,815 of RYFJ01001742.1, read as the reverse complement.
CGAACGTCTTTGGGCGGTGAAAGCAGAGTGGGAGGTTGAGCAAAAGAGGAAGGAGGAGAAGGAGTGGCAGGAGAAGGAAGCCCGTGAGGCAGACAGAGAGAGGAAGCGAGAGAGGGCACTACGTGCAAAGGAAGCTAGGCCGGAGGCGGCGAGGAAGGGAAAATACCCACGTTGCACATAGTAGTTGCATATCTAGTCGGATATCCGTTTGAAATACCGTAAGGCAAGTAATAACGATAACTAGAAACGTTTTATGTATCGTTTGTACTCGTTGGATGGATAATTTTATTAGGTTCATAAGCAATTAACGTGTGCTCGGTTGTCACCACTCGGAATCTACTTTCGCCGTGAAGTTGAAACTCGAAAATTCATGTTTTTCATCAGTTTCGTCACAAACGTAGATTGTGAGGAGTACATCGTTTGATCGACGAGCGTAAACAAAGTAAAGGGGTTTCTTCAGTAAACATAGAATTAATAAAACATGATGTACAACAGACGAACTAGTACTGGTACAACGTACTATGGGCGCTGATCGTAATCTCTAGCCCTCTTCATCCTCCTACCCTGTGCTCGCACCTAGCCCTGGGAGTATGTCAGCCGGTCTGGTGGTACGGCACAGCCAGCACGGGTCGCCTGCACAGGTGTGGCAGCTGGTGCGTCCTGTGTCTGCAGTGGCGGAGCTCCTTCGAGCTGCGAGGAACCTAGTACCTCCTAGATCTCCTCGTCCTCGTCCTCCTTGAAAGGATCCTATGCCCAACCGCTGCTGCATGCGCCTTACATGGAGGAGCCAGCGCCAGCAAACATCCCCGGCGCTGTAGATTGGAACCCTGTGTACAAAATTATTGATATTTACAAACCAAAATTTTGCAAGGCAAAAGCAAACTTTGATATAACCTGAAGGACCTCATGTGGTGGCCCCGGGGGCACTTCTCATGCCCTACTACACGTGTGTCGTGTGTGGTACGCTCCCTGCATTGACATGCCAGCTCCAAAGGGATGTAGGTATGGTGTAGCGAAAGCTGCACAGAAGCATATTGATGTAAAACGGTGTATGTCGTAGAAGGAAACATATTATGAACCGATGGTTAGCGGAATTTATCTCTAGAGGGGCTAGCTGGCAGAGTGGAACCCTACGGGCGCACTCTTGCTCTTGCTCCTACTGGCCGTGGCTGTTGTTGCTGTACAGCTACGAGAGGTACCGCGTCAGCCGCACAACAAGTAAGCGCACGAATCACTGTGTGCATCACCTGACGAATCCTCCCGATGGTCGTCCTCTACTCGTCCGTAGTCAGCACGATCCCACTATCCAACCGTCCGAACGCCGTGTTCACATTAGCCTGAACCTGTCGTGCTACGTCGGCCTATTTCAAATGTGACGCGAATATGCGTTAGAACTGTGGACACCTACAAAGGGAATAGCAAAGTGCAAAGATAATGTGACTTATCATGCGGAAGTAGTCCTGGTCATGGTGTCTAGGATACGTGTCCGTTGTAGCGGCGACGTGTGGCTGTGGATCATCTAAGGTGAACGTCACGCGTGTGCGGGTACGGGGCTGGTACCACCTGAGATATGCTAGGTAGGTGTCCTCAGTGTGTGGATGTATCTCGTCGATGACCTCCTCTATCGCCAACAACCAGTCCTCCACGTACTTCTGCAGTCGGGGATACCACTGAGCGCCGCGTGCCTGTCCCCTACGATTATACCTATTTACAGAGAGTGCATTAGACTACATTAAAGAGTTGTATTACTCAACAAAGATCACAGCTGTACTAACCAGTGCACGTCGTGTGGCACAACGATCTCCACGGGCATAGGGGAGTGTTGACGTAGGCTGAACTGTCGCATCACGCGCTGCGGACAGTGGGGCTCGACGAAGATGTTGAACACCAACGGCACTGTCGTCATCCAGTATGTCTGATCGCGCGTGCAAAGAGCCGAGAGTCCGAGCGGTGCATGGGCCGCGATGGCCTGCGGACTATACGGCTCCCAGACGACGTCGTTGGGCAGCAGGTGGTCGAACTCCATAACGAAGCCAAACTTCAAATCTGTGTTCTTGTGTACCTTGAGGTATAGCTCGATGTATTCGGGCCTTTTTATTTTTATCTTCCAGGTACTTAGTCAGTAGTGTACCAAAGAAAAGATTATTATCCGCCATTGAGGGGCCGGCTGCTTTGAACCGATTTCTAAAGTACTTGCATGTGCCATGCAAGATAAATTCAACTATGCCAACAAGTGGGAGCCCTCGAACACCACGCAGCACCAAGTTATAAACCTCTGCCAAATTTGTGGTCATTATGCCAAATCGAGAACCATCCTTGTCATACAATAATGCCCATTTCTCCTTTGGCTCATTCTCAATTCACTCCGAAAATTTTCTAATGGAGGATACCGACCTTCTTCCCATATGAGATCCGTCACTTGATAGAGGTCTAAGTGCTTGTGGAGCCTCATCCCCTACAAGGGTAGCCCTCCTGGACTGCTCATCTTTTTGTTTAGAGGTCAACTCATCCAACCTCCTCCAAAACTCATTGAATTTTTCTCTTGATTCTGGGCGCACAGCCTCTTGAAAAGATCCATAAGGTGCTTATTCTTAAACTGCTTGTAGAAATTAGCACCCATATGACGCATGCACCATCTACTTTGGACATTAGACCACCTTGGTGGGTATCCCTTCTCAGCACATCCATATCTCAATTCCTCAATTGGCCGCAACAAGCTAGCGTGACGATCATGTATGATGCATACGTCTGGTCTCATCCGTACAACTGCAGACTTAACCTTTTCTAGGAATCAATACCAGCTATCAGTGTTCTCACTCTCAACAAAAGCAAAAGCCACCGGTAGAACTTGGTTGTTCCCATCAACTCCAATTGCTGTTAATATCTGCCCTCTGTACTTTCCGGTCAGAAATATCCCATCAATGCAGAGGATGGGATGACAATGCACAAATGCCTGAATGCAAGCACCTAATGCAAAGAATATCCGTTGCAACACACTTTTATTACCATGGTCAATTGATGGAGAGGCTTTCAGGTCGTGGCAGGTCTCCAGATTTCTCTGAAGAATACAGGCTAACAGATGAGACAAATTATCATAAGATGCTTCAAATGTGCCAAACCTCATCTCTACAATCTTCTGTTTTGCCCTCCAAGCCTTAGCATAGCTAATTGTGTATTTGAATTTCTCTTCAATATGTCTAACAATTGACCTTGATTCATACCCCAGGTTGTTCACAATGTGGAAATACATCTCTGTTGTAATAAATACAGATGTCATATTTCTATAATATTTTTCAACATCTGGTAAGTAACATGAATGCTCGGTCATGATTGAAACTTGCCAATAATCCTTCCATTTATCCTTGAATGCGTGCAACCGCCATGGACACCCATCCTTCATGCACTTCACTTCATACACAGATTTGCTTGACTTCACGACCGAGAACTCCCTCTAAAGTGACACCACCCATTGTTTTACTGCCTCCTTCAAATCCTCTACATATGCATATTTAGCCTCTTGGATGACCTCGTTCTCCTTATACTCCCATGGCACATGATGCCGCTCGGAGATAACAAGGCCAGAGAAGTCCTCGTTGCTCCATTCTGCAGACATCACATTGTCCTCATCAGACAAATCATCATACTCTGCATGCTCGTTTTCAGCATCTTCCCTATCCATTTCTTCGACAATGGTGTCGATTAGTTCTCGCTCATCTGCTGCACCTGTTAGCTGCCTATTTTCGTCATTTCCTCCTTCATTCCCTCCTTCATTTTCTTCCATTGTTTTGGCATCACCTCCCGCCGTACTTGGACCCTCATCATCTTGTACGGGTATTACAGCAGCGGTGTTATCCTTCTCATATACCGACACAAGTATGCCAGTGGCCAACCACGTTGGATTGCATTCTCCACGTACCATCTCCAAGTGGCAGTGCAATCCACCGGCATCAGTTCCCAAAAAAAAAACCTTCAACTGCACGACTGACTACAACATAGAAGGTTATTGCGTTGATCTGGGGGTCCAGTCGAAAGCCTCGCATCAGCCAGTTGTACACTAACCCGAAACTTCTCTCAGCTGGACTATTAGTGCCCTTAGCCGTTGAACTAAACTCCGATAGATCTACACCTTCTGGACCATACCTAACATTTCCTTGCCCGTGAAATAACTGAAATGTCACCTTATTTGACATATCTGTTGATGAAAAAATACAGTTAAACTAGGTACCAACATTTTCCTCACATCTAAAACCGTGTAATCCAGATTTTATAAATAACATGTCTACACAAATTAAGTCGTCTAACTAATTGACTAAAAACCTACAGATCTATGGGTAACAACTTATTTTCATATAGTACTATACACGTAACCAGTACAATACTGTATCAATTCTTGCATAGAAATAGAAATTACAAAAGGACAATAGATTTTACCTGCAGACGAATTAGTAAACTAGCAGAGCTTCGCTGCTTTCGTTCAGCCTCGGTCTCAGCTCTCTCTTCTTTTTTTCAGTGATTTCTGTGAATTTTATGATATTTTTAGAGTATGGGAGGGGGTTTTATACTAGGCTAGCTAAAAACCACCCTCCTAGAGGGCGGCAAGGGGGCCGCCTGTAAAATGGCCGGCCTCGTGGCCGGCATTTTTGTAGGCGACCCCCTTGCCGTCCTCCTAGAGGGCGGTTTTTTAATAGCCAGGGGGCCGCATGTAAAAGTGCTGACGGCCGTCGGCCGCCCGGCCGTCAGCCGTCTGCCATGTCATCAAATCGCCCTCTAGGAGGGCATTTTTATAAAAAAAACGTCCTCCCAGAGGGCGTTGGGAGTATATTTTTGTAAATTTTTGAAATAAAAATATACTTTTGTAAATATTTTATTAAAAAAATATAAAAATAAAAAAAATTTGGGAGGAAAGTGGGGATTGGGCTGGGCCAGTTGGCTCTAATGGGCCGACTTAGGCGGGGAGAGAAGGAGTTGGGCCAGGGGAATGGGAAGAGAGGATTGGGCTGAGAAGGGATTTGGCCCAAGCTGAGATTGGATTGAGTTGAGAATGAAATTTTTGAAATTGGATTAACTTGCATAAATATGAATTTTAGGGTTTCCATCTAATGAATTATTCCTGAGTTGGACTTATGAGCAATCTAAATTTATTTTTAAATTTTTGGCACTTCTACAATTTGAAAATAAAACTCCAAAAAACCCAGCATGATGTAATTTTCGCAAAGTTTTTGTCAATTTCAAATTTTAGTTTCCGGTTTTTCTTTCAAAAAAATTTCAGGGTGTTACAAAGAACAAACTGCAAGCTGCAGATGATTCTCAAGTCCAAGAGCTTCAGGCTGAACTTGAGAGGGAGAGGGAAGAAGCGGCAGAACTTCGTGCACAAAACGCTGTGCAGGAGAAGACGGAGGAAGGCGGATGATTCTGACCGGCAAAGGGAACTCCAATTATCAGAGATCGCCAAATTGAAGCAGATGATAGACCAAACCAATGCATTCCTTCGTCAGCTGCTACTGAACCAAGCAGCTCCATGAAACTTCTGCTTCCATCCTTACATTCATGAACTTATGTTAACTAATACATATTTCAATGTGGTTGTTTGTTTTTGCATCACTCCCAGAATTTCCTATCTAAATTCTAGTGCTTTTGTCCATTGAAATCCCCATCCAGGAATCAGCCGGAGTACACAAACGACAATATTGATAAACAAAGTACATAACTATTATAAAATAATGAGTGTAATTATTACATAGGCTAATAGGACCTCACATTAAAAAAAAGGGCTAGTAGTGGAAAAAACTAAGCAGCGTAGGCGACTCACTCCACAGGCAACTTGACTAAGATCAGACCACTAGTCCTCCAAACCTTCACCTCCACTGTAGATTTCTTCCTTTGGTGGTGTTAGTTATAGCAAGGTGAGTACATGGAATACTCTACAAGTCATACAACAAATATGTAGATGCAAAGGATATAACAAAGGATGACATAATAGGGGTATTTTGCATTGAATGAAAATTTGAGAAGTAATACAACAGTAGAGCGATTAACCTGTATTAAATAACACCATACCACTGCACACAGTTGCACAGGTCCAACTATTCCACACCTGGAACTATCATTTTAACATCCATATTCCATCACCATCATTAATTTATTAAAGGTGAGACTAATCATGAAAAATATTGTTAGGCTTGCTCATAACAGCGGGCACCGCTATTCGAATAGTTTTACTCTGGCCAGAGGTGTACAAATTTATCCACAAGACATAACCTCACAATATATTGCCATGCGCTTTAATACCACTATGGTATCTTGGAAAGGATTAATGATAGGACCCTTTGCATAACACGCACAACGGGAAAGGAATACCCAGTAAGCAATATTGTCTCTAGTAGGGATGATCAATACCTAGGCAAGGAGACTACTTAGTCCACAAAACATATGGACTTATTGTCTGCCATAGAACCATGGACTTACTTGTTTGCCACCAACAAAACAAGCCTTGGTGCTTCCCGTTCAACATGTTATACTAGGAGACCAGCTATTACTCACGCTAGCTTGTGGTTAGTATGGTAAATGCTTTGCAACACTAGCTCGTGAAGCAGTTCTTAATTGTTGTGAGCATGACATGCAAAACCATTATCAATCCATATGCTCACAACCCACCATTACTCAAGTTTTAATTAACCAAATTTTAATTAATCAAACTCAACAACCATTGAGGTACCATTGTCAACCATTAACATAAAGAGACCAGTATTACTCATGAATGAGTCATTAATTATCCCACAAGGTGAAACTAATGTTTCTAAGTATGGCTAAGCAAAGCTATTACATCTAGCTAGATCCTTATAAGACCTAGTTTAGTCAAATTACCCAAGTTATCAAGGGATAGGGAATCAACATCAAAAGGGCCATAGCAAAGATCATAGGTTCAACCATCTCGATGACATTTGAAAATAAATGCAATAGTTAAAAAAATAGAGAATTTAAATATAGGATCAACACGCTCAAGGGGTTTTTGGATCTTCATTGCATGACTTGCCTTGCTGATCGATAAATTCTTCCAAACCTTCCTCGGCATAAACGGGCTCCTCGGAAAAGACGGCAGCTAAAGGCAATAACAAAAACAAGCAAAAATAGTACATAAGTAAACATGAAAAGCAAAAAAAAAAAGACTACCATTAGATAAATCTTGATTTTAGATGAATTTTGGGATTAGAACGACCTCATTCTGAGTTCGTATGAATTAGTTATGAATTTTAAAAGTTTTAATCAATTTATGACACAATAAAAATTAATTTTGAATTAGAAAAGAAAGATTATTAGGTCATCAAGGATTGGTCCACGGTAGACCGGATCCACGGAAGCAGTCCACGTGATCCGACACCTGAGATTGGATGGATTGAGGTCAGACGACCGAGATTGAGCACGATATGGATCACTGGGGGTGATGCCACCTAGCGCACAGCTGGCAGCCATGGCGAACAGAGGAGCTGACATGGCAACGTGGTGGCAGCCATGTGGACACACTGGCGACAACACGGCAACGTCGTGGTAGCCATGTGTACACATTGGCGACGAGCAGCACGGAACCCTACGGTTGCTGGCAATCTACGGCACAACGGACGGAAGGCACGGGAGGCTAGAGTGCGAAGAGATGAACTCTCCGAGCTAGACACGACAGTGGACTTCGACGGACGGCGACCAGCGACGAGCTCCGCAGTGGAGGCTTTGGGCTAACAACGGTGATGATGCTCCGATGGTCTTCAGTGATGGGGAAATGGTGGCCAAGGTCCTTTTCCTCCTTGCGGTCTCGATGGAAATGGCGGTAAAGCTTGGCGGCGCACCAATCTACGGCAAGTGGTGGACAGAGATGGCAAAAAGCAGTGGTAAGGGAAGGTTAGGGTTCACCGATGAGAGAGGAAACTCAATTCCGAGCTCAACACAATGAGATTCTTCCCAAATCTTGAGGCAAAAGGAAGAGGAGACCGAGGGCTCAAAAACCCCTGAAGCAATTTTGGGAACGGACAATGGTGGCAACTAGATTTGGAAGGAAGAGCGGTGGTTGGGGCGGAGCTAGACTCCTACTCGAGGAAGGAGACGGATCTGATAGTTAGGCCCCACCTATCAGCGACCGGAAGAGGAAAACACCTGCTGGTCCGAGCTGGGCTGAGCGCTCGCGGGAGGAGAGAGGAGGCTGGGGAAAGGTTGGGCTGGCTTTGGCCCAATGGCTAGAAGATTTCTAAAACCTTTTTCTTTTAATTTAGTCATTGAAATGATGTTTCATTTATTAAAAAATACTTCCCAAGGTCCAAAAATTCCCAGAAAAACTAGAAGACTCGAAGTAAAGAGAAGCATATAAGAAAATTTTATCTGGCCCACTTTTATGTGAAATATTTTCCATAGATTTTATCCTAAGCTTTCTTTGGAATTTTAAATAATTTCTAAAAATGCATTATTAAATTATTTATTAATTTAGATGATTTTCAGGACGTGACATTTTGGGAACATGAGAACACTTTCCTGCCTTCCAATTGCTGCTATTGATTCCAAAGATATTTATCTAATGTCGTTCGTCTGGTGAAGTCCATTTGGAAATGACTGGAGCATTCGATGATCACAAATGAATGCTTTGCTTCATTAGTCCAGCGATATTCATTCCAAACATAACGGAACCCCTGTTGCTAACATCCTCAATATTCTCACGTTTATCCGGTGATATGTTTGTTGAGTGATGAAACAATTCAACGGATCATCCTGTGCGAGCAATCATGTTGGGCTAGGCCCATTGCATATTGGACCGTAAAATGGGCCTCTAGTTCTTTACCATGACACAATTCATCACAAACGATTTGCCATGTCAACACCTGCCATGACACAATGTTTGGCCACGTAGGATCCATGTCATCACATCGTCCATGAGGCAGTACCACATTAATTGGGTTATGACATTTTCACTTGTCACAAGCTTTGTGACAAACAACCCTATTTTCATTGTAGAAGGTAATCCTATACATGGCTTCTGCGATGAAGCCAATTTGTCAAAAGGCCGTCCCAGAATGCGCCTTTGACAAATTTTCCATTGTTTGTGATGAAATTGGGCTGTCACAGAAGGCCAAATCCCTTGTAGTCATGATGATACAATGATCTTACGATGTATCATGATACCTCCGCTGTATAGTATCTAAGGAATGATATCTGGGATGTATTCACTGATGATGTTTGATGAGTATCATGATGATACTCATCATATGCCCCAGAGTATGTGTAGTACCACATTGTCGATACCTTAATATAGCAGAGATAGCATGATATCACCTCCATGATATCAATGGTACCATCGGTGTTTTACAAAAATACCATAGATATAGTCGATGTTTTGTGGAGTTATTATGGATACCATCCGTGTTCCGTAAAGATATCATAAAGTAATACTGCTGTTTAATCTATGTATAGTGAGTGTCATCGAGATTTTATGGTGGTACCATATAGTTATCATGATAACTCGATGTGTCATAAAAGTGATTATTATATACAATGGTATCATCAAGGTTTATGGTGTAATTATGGAAGTATCGCGGAGGTTTCATAGTGGTATCATTAGTGTTGGCAGAGTTCTATGTATATGTCGTGGAAATCATTGATATATTATGGAGGTACTATTGGTAACATTAGTGTTTTGTAGAGTTATCATGTGTATATGTATCGTTGGTTTTTGCCAAATATATCTCTTAAATCATAAGATGAAAAAAAAGATAGTGTCGGAGGAGGGAACTCCAACCGTGGGGAGTCTGGGGACCCCCCTTTGAGGTTCGGCCAGGGGAGTTGTTCACAGGACGGCTGCGGCGTCCGGTCGAAAATATGCTCAAGCCTCGGGGGCCCGGGCTGAGATGGCACACAAGGGAGGCAGAAGAAGTATACAGGTTCGGGCCGCGCGGAGGCGTAATACCCTACTCTTGTGTGTGTTTGCTATGTGGGAGATGAATGTGGTTTGCTCTTACAAGAAGTTCTCGAGGGATGCTCAAGAGCTAGCTCTCGCTTGGGGACTAAGTCTCTCTAGAAGCTCAACACCTCCAGAAACCTCCCTCCGGGAAAAGAGAGCGAGAGCCCGAGAGAGAACGAGAGAGCGAGAGAGCCAGCCTCTGGAACCGGGGATTTTTTCTCCTGCTTGGCATGGATCCTCCTTTCATAGTCCAAGGGGAGTCCACATTGCCTAGCTCACATGTAAGGAGAATGCTTTTCTCGGTATGGTATGTCTTGTCACATGCACACAGCCGCCTGCTGAGCCACGCCGGAGTTGATTCGGCACGTCGGGTCGCCATGCTGCTCGGCTGCTGCGGGCGGCTAGGTCGTGAAGATGTGACAACGCACGCCTTCGCTGCCAGAGCGTGAAAAAAAATAAAGCCCTCTTAGTCAAAAGTTCTCTGACTGCACAGGGAGCCGGCCCACGGGGGGCCGTCATGAGAGTCCACGCGTGGCAGAGCGGGCGACAGGGGCGACGCGCCCCGTCGCCTCGCCATTAATGCGGGTGGTTGGAACAGTTGGTCCGCTCGAGTCAAGCTCGGGCCTGGGGCAGAGAGCTCGTCGAGCCCTCCGCGCGCACAAGGCGCCGAGTTCCTCGGGGACGAAGCTGTGGGCCCCGGGCCCGGGGAGTGCACCCCGGGCCCGGGAATACCCCAGTAATGTGCCCCGGGGACGTGACCCGGGGCTGAAGCTGTGGGTCCTGGGACTGGGGGCGAGGCCCGGGCACGGGAAGTCCCAGTAATGTGCCCCGGGGACGCGACCCGGGGCTGAAGCTGTGGGTCCCAGGACCGGGGGGCGAGGCCCGGGCACGGGAAGTCCCAGTAATGTTCCCGGGGACATGCCCCGAGACGGAGGAGGTGGCTCCCGGGACCGTGGGGTGAGGCCTGGGCCCGGGAAGGTCCCTAGGACGCGGGGCCCGAGGAGGTGGCTGCAAGCCGTCGTCGTGACTCGCCCGGGGAGTGCGTACCCGGGCCAAGGTAGTGCTTGTGCCCAGGTACTTAGCGGGAAAACGGCCATAGCCGGCCGTCACTAGTGCAGAATGTGGACCCCGGAGGAGCTGACGTGGCCAAAGATCCACGCGTCCCCGGGGTATGTGGGGCCCCCAGTCCCGTTTCGCCGACAGTGGCCCCTGGCCCTGTTGCTCGGCCAGGACCCACCTTGGGCAGGAACAGGGCCACGTCTTTGAGAAACGAGGGGACGCGAGGCCCACCTGGTTTGACAGAAGACAAGATGTGATTGCCCGTCACGGAACCAACTGACGTCCCTGCTGCCGAAGAAGAGGGGGATGCCAGGGACCAGCCGCCTCCTGCGAGGGGGGAGCGGCCCCTAGTACTTTTTTGTTGCCCGGCGAACAGGAGCGGCGCGCGGACAAGCGACGCTACACTCCGTGCTGGAGCAGACGGCGAGTGCCGCCGGCCAAGTGCAAGCGGCAGCCTGACGGTAGCGGCGGGAGTCCGCTCGGGTCCGGGCGGACCTCGAGAGTGGGCGGGCAGCGATCGCAATGGCGATGCAGCAGCTCACCGCCCGTACAGTCACCACCGAGATCTTCGTGGCGACCCACCGGCCGGAGATCGAGGCAGCAGAGAGGCGCGTTGTCCGATCGGAGGCCGCCGCCAAATTTGCCGCCGACGAGGCCTCCCGCGCCCGGTCCGAGATGAAGGCGTGGGAGAAGGAAATATCCTCCCGGGAGGAAAGCGTCCGGGCCCAAGAGGCCGGGCTCGCATCCAAGGAGTGTGAGTTCACCGCACGCGAGGAAGCCGTGGTGGTTCATGAGGAGGCACGGAGAGCCGTGGCCGAGACCGCTGCAAGGGTGGCAGGGTTCCTCGTCCGCGGCGAGCACCTCGTGGATCCGATGGCCGGTGAGGAGTCCGAGGAAGACGTTAGTCCCCTTCGAACACCGCCCGGGGTCCGGCCCGAGGAAGACGAGTGAGCCCCCCCCCCCCCCTAGACGGCAACATCTCCCGGCCTCCGCTTGCTGCTGTTGTTGTTGCTGTTGTTTTTTTTTTGACTTCCTGGGACAGGGAACGCCGAGTACCAGGCGCCATCTGACTCCGAGCGCCAGCAGCCGCGAACGGCCGTAGCACCTAAGTCCCCTTTCTGGGTCTTGGGGCAGCTGCCCGCCCTGGGGGCTCAGTCCCCGAGGGCAGCGAGCGTGATAGTCGCCCGCCCCGGGAACTCTGTCTCGGCTCCCAAGGGCAACGAGCTTGGTAGTTGCCCGCCCCAGGAACTCGGTCCCCGGGACAGCGAGCAACTGAGCGCGAGTCTTCCGGGCCCGGGGGCCCTCCATGCCCCCGAGCGCTACTGGCCCCGAGAGCGTAGCGAGGCCACGGGGAAAGATTGCTAGAAGAGAGAACATACGAAAAGAGCCCCGCGTGGGTTAGGTATGGCCAAAGTGCTAAGCTCGTACCTTTTGACTCGTCGAGAGCCCCTTGGGAACCGACCTTGACCGGGCATGGGGTCGCCAGGTAGCGAAGCACCCGGCGCCTCGGCGGTGGCCGGGGAGGAGCTGGCCAGGCCGGGCACCGCAGCCCGCCCCGGGAATCTAGGCTGGCCCGACGGGGGGTTATGCCCGAGACCTCGGAGCATCGACAGTGCCCGGGGTGCGGTCCAAGACCCGACCATCAGGCCTCAGCAACCGGGGCAGTGCTAACCCAGCGGCCCTCGTGCCAGGCCTTGGCAGATTCCGCTTTGCCCCCGGGGCTGAGGAGAACGAAACACATGGCCATACAAACGGGGGAAGAATAGAAATTGAGCAATGTTTAAAGTGGGATAAGATTACGTATCTGGATGTTGAAAAGGGTGGTGTGGCTCCGCGAGCACAATCCTAGGGCTAGGAGCGTTGCCAGCCCCCAGGCCCGGAATTTGCGCCGAAAATGAATCTGAAATGGGCCCCCGGCCCGCGTCCAAGTTTGGAAAGAAAACCGGCGTAGGCCCGAGTACCCTATTTAAGCCTGTCGAGGATGGGTCTAATCTGCACACGATGAACTGTGAGAGTACTTGGCTCGTTTCTTTGTCCATTCCATGCTACGAATCGTGGCGTCTACCACCTTCCAAGGGCCTCTTCGCAGTCGTGACCGTGCAGAGGAAAGGATTGCGCATAAGTATTTTGCCCCCTAGCAGTGGAAAAAACCGAGCCCGAAGACAACCAGGCGGGACACCGCAAGCTAGCGGGGGCCCGGGGCACCGCGCAGAGGGGCGCACCCACGGCCCCGGGGCTTGGATGATGTCCGGGGTTTAGCAGGATGGTATACGGTAGCTCGCTGGTAGGGAACCAATAATTATGCACAAAACCCAGCCGCCGCACGGGGGCGGCCCAATTATGCCCCCAGGGGGAGACCGCTACGAACGCAACACACAGAAAAGGACAAAGGGCACGAGAACATAAAGCATACTAAAAAAGCTACTTAGGGGATGCATATGGGGGCCCCCGGCCAGCGCTGAGATTAGAGAAATCCGGCGTTGGCCCGAGCACCACGCAACTTACAGGATGTGTTCATGGATAAAATTTGCGGAGATGCTCGATGTTCTAGGGATTGGGAAGCAGGGTCCCATCCTCCTGGCCCAGTCTTACCGAGCTCGGTCGGGAGACACCGATCACCAGGAAGGGGCCTTCCCACATGGGGAAAAGTTTATTCTTTCCGGCACGTGTGAGGACACGGCAGAGGACTAAGTCCCCGACCTGGAGTGATCGGGCCCGAACCTTACGCTGGTGATAGCGCTTAAGGCTTTGCTGGTGACGAGTGACGCGGAGCAAGGCGCGCCGCCTGCGTTCCTCGAGGAAGTCAAGGTTGTCGAGCTGCATGTTGTCGTGGTCGGCGTCATCGCTGTAGCGTTGTACCCGGGGAGAGCCGAAGGTGAGCTCTGAAGGCAGGACGGCTTTGGCCCCATACACTAGGAAGAACGGGGTCTCCCCGGTCGCCCGGCTTGGCGTGGTACGATTCGCCCAGAGGACCGCCGGAAGCTCGTCGATCCACTTGACACCATGCTTTTTGAGGTCGTTGTAGGACCTTGTCTTGAGGCCCCGCAGGATCTTGGCATTCGCCTGCTCAGCCTGCCCGTTGCTAGCAGGGTGGGCAGGAGAGGCGAAGCAGAGCCTGATGCCGACGTCGGAGCAGTACTCGCCGAAGAGCTCGCTCATGAACTGCTTGCCGTTGTCGGTGATGATGCGGTTGGGGATTCCGAAGCGGCTAGTGATTCCCCGAATGAACTTGAGCGCCGAATGCTTGTCGATATCGATCACGGGGAACGCCTCCGGCCACTTCGTGAATTTGTCGATGGCGACATATAGATGTCGATTACCCCCGACCGCCCGGGGAAAGGGGCCGAGGATATCGAGTCCCCAAACCGCGAAGGGCCAGGACAGGGGGATCACCTGGAGTGCCTGCACCGGCTGGTGGCTCTGCTTGGCATGGAACTGGCATGCGCGGCAGCGCTGGACGAGGTTAAACGCATCCTGCAAAGCCGTGGGCCAAGAAAAACCTTGCCGGAAAGCCTTACCGACCAGGGATCGAAATGCGGCGTGGCTGCCACATTCCCCTTCATGGATATCGGCGAGGATCTCGACGCCGGATTCGCGCGGAATGCACTTGAGTAGGACACCGTTGGCGCCACGTCGGTAGAGGTCCCCATCTACTACGACGTAGCGCTTAGACAAGCGAGCCACCCTTTCTGCCTCCGCGTCATCTTCGGGGAGATGCGCTCGAAGAAGATATGCCCGGATTTTGTCCATCCAGGAAGGCGCACTGGGTCCGGCCACAAGGACCAAGTCCTGGGCCCGGGAGTGCGCATCTGTCTCAGACCCGGGCTCGGGGGTGGTCCCCAAGATCCCGGGTGAGGCCGCCGAGGGGGCCTCGAGGGCTTCCTGGAAAACCCCCGAGGGAACTGGCGCCCGCGAGGACGCCAGCCTTGAGAGCTTGTCGGCAGCGAGGTTGCGACTGCGAGGCATGTGGCGAAACCTGAGGTTGTCGAAACGACGCTCAAGCCTCCGCACTTCGTCCACATATGCAGCCAATTGGGGGTCCAAGGCTTGGTATTCCTTGGACACCTGGTTGATGACGAGTTCGGAGTCGCCTTGCACCCACAACCGTCGCACCCCGAGGGCGATCGCGGCCCGGAGGCCAGCGAGAAGGCCCTCGTATTCGGCCATGTTGTTGGTGGCTCCAAAGTTGAGGTGGACGACGAAACGGAACTCGTCCCCGGCAGGCGACACGAGGACGGCCCCGGCCCCGGTGCTGGGGCAAGAAGCCCATCCGGCGCAGGAGCCGTCGAAGTTCATCGTCCAGTAGAGGCACAGATCGGGGGCTAGCTCGGGGACCGGGGATCCGGCATCCAGCATAGGATCCGGCTCGGGCACCGGCATCCACTCTGCAAGAAAGTCTGCCAGGACTTGGCTTTTGATAGCGTGGCGTGCTTGAAAATGGAGGTCGAACTCAGCGAGCTCGACAGCCCACTTAGCGACACGGCCTGTTCCCACCCGGTTATGCAATATCTGCCCGAGGGGGAAGGATGTGACCACGGATACCTTGTGCGCCTGGAAGTAGTGGCGGAGCTTCCTGGACGCGATGAGAACCGCTTAGAGAAGCTTTTGCGCTTGGGGATAGTGCGTCTTGGCATCGCGGAGTACCTCGCTGACGAAGTACACCGGCTTCTGTTGCATGCTCACCGATCCCGCCCTGACGGGGGCCGGGAGCTCGGGCTCAGATCCCTTCGGAGGGAGCGAGCTCCCGTGATCGGGAACAGATATGGACCCGGGACCCGGTGGCCCCGGTTGGAATGTGGTGGGTATGTGCCCGGGACCCGAGGGCCCGGGCTGAGATATGGAATGAATCGAGACGACTTCCCCGGACCCGCTCTCGCCAAGGCGATGCTGTCCAGGTAATCACGCCTTGTCTGGTTGTAAAGTTGTTCCGGGTGCCGCGTCCCCAGACTCGCACTCGTCTTGGCGAGGCTGCCCGGGTTCGGGCTTCCCAGTTTGGGGCCCGAGGCGTGGATCGTGGGACATGGTCCTAGGACCCTGGCCCCGACTCGAATGTGGTAAATATGTGCCCGGGCCCTCGGGGCCCGGGCTGAGATGTGGAATGTATCGGGACGACTTCCCCGGACCCGCTCTCGCCACGGCGATGCTGTCCGGGTAATCGTGCCCTGTAGTTGAAGTTGTTCCAGGTGCCGCATCCCCAGACTTGCACTCGCCTTGGCGAGGCTGCCCGGGTTCGGGCTTCCCAGCGTCGGGCCCGGGAGGCGGATCCTGGGCCACGTGTTTGTCGGGCAAGGGGCGCTCGACGATGAGCGCCGTGCTCACCCCTTGCGGGGTTGCCGTTATGTAGAGCAACAGGGGCTCATCTTGAGCCGGTGCCACGAGGACAGGGGGCGTTGTCAGGTACCTCTTGAGCTCGTCAAGGGCTTGATCGGCCTCCTCCGTCCAAGTGAACTGCCCGGTTCTCTTCAGAAGCTTGAAGAGGGGGAGGGCACGCTCCCCGAGCCTAGAGATGAAGCGGCCTAGTGCGGCCACGCACCCGGTCTGCTTTTGGGCCTCCTGGAGCTGCGTTGGGGGGCGCATGCAGTCGATGGCCGCTATCTTTTCTAGGTTCGCGTCAATGCCGCGGCTGGACACGAGGAACCCGAGGAGCTTGCCGGTCGGGACCCCAAAGACGCATTTGTCCGGGTTCAGCTTCATCCTCGTGGATCGAAGGTTGCTGAACGTTTTGGCCATGTCGTGGAGCAAAGTGGCATGGCTGCGCGACTTCAGCACCAAATCGTCGATGTAGGCCTCCATGTTGTGACCTAGCTGCGATTTAAATGTCACGCGGACAGCACGCTGAAAAGTAGCACCAGCATTTGTCAACCCAAAAGGCATGCACACATAGCAATAAGCCCCCTGAGGGGTAATGAAGAAGTTTTTTCCTCATCCTCCTCCACCATCTGGATCTGATGATAACCTGAGTAAGCATCAAGAAAACACAAAAGGTCGCACCCCGCTGTGGAGTCGACTATCTGGTCTATACGGGGCAGAGGGAATGGGTCTTTGGGGCAAGCCTTATTGAGGTCGGTGTAGTCTATGGACATGCGCAGCTTCCCGTTGGACTTGGGGACGATGACCGGGTTGGCCAGCCACTCGGGGTGGACGATCTCGCGGATGAAGCCGGCTGCAAGGAGCTTGTTGATCTCCTCGTGGATGAAGGCTTGGTGCTCCAGGGCCTGCTGTCGCACCTTTTGCTGCACCGGGCGTGAGCCCGCGTGGATGGCCAAGCGATGCTCAATCCCCCCCCTGGGGACCCCAGGCATGTCCGACGGTTGCCAGGCGAAAATGTCGGAGTTTGCCCGAAGGAAGGCGATGAGCGCGCTTTCCTATTTGTCGTCCAGCGAACCGCCAATCTTGACGGTTTAGGACGGGTCATCATTGAGGATGACCTCCTTGACGAGGTTTACGTCGCTGGCGATGATGCGCGGCTTGGGGGCACAGGGCAACGAGGGCCCCGCGTCGCCCGCTGTGTCGGGAGCCGCTGGGGCGATGTCGGCCGCATGCTGCTTGGCGCACGAGAGGGCGGCCTTCACGTCCCCGAGGACTGTGATCGGGCCCGTGGGGCCCGAAAGCTTCATGGTCAGGTACGCATAGTGCGTAACAGCCATGAACCTCACCAATGCGGGGCGCCCGAGGACCACGTTGTATGGGAGGTTGCACTCGGCGACGTCGAAGACGATGCGCTCGGTGCGGAAGTTGCCGCGGTCACCGAAGGTGACGGGCAACGAGACCTGGCCGAGGGGCTAGGTGAGGCCCTTCGTAATCCCAATGATGGGCAACGAGG
Source organism: Oryza meyeriana var. granulata (assembly GCA_003991445.1). Lineage (NCBI taxonomy): Eukaryota > Viridiplantae > Streptophyta > Magnoliopsida > Poales > Poaceae > Oryza > Oryza meyeriana. Next base: position 8,999 of record RYFJ01001742.1, on the reverse strand, counting down.
GCGCAAGATTCGTCCCCGGGGCCTTGATCTTCTCAAAAACCCCCAGGGAGAGGATGTTGAGGGCGGCGCCCCCGTCGAAGAGGATGCGGCCCACCTTGACGTTGCATATGGTGGGGGAGACAGCCAGGGCGAGCTGCACCTCCCCAGGTACCCGGGCTGGGTGATTGCTGGGGCCGAAGGTGATCGGGGTGTCCGACCACTTCAGCCTCCGAGTCGCCGCTGGGCCCGGGGTCATGGTCAGCAGCTCGCGCTGCATGGCCTTGAAGCCATAGCGCGAGGAGTAGGCGTGCGCCCCACCATCGAGGGTGGCGAGGACGTTCTCAGGTTCTTGGAACCCGAGAGGTTGCTCCAGATCAGGAGCGGGCTTGGCTTGCTACCGCTCCTACTGGAACCTCTTGACGCGCTCGGCCAAGTTCTGGACGGCGTGGCACTCGGTGAGGTCGTGCGAGTCCATCTCGTGGATGGTGCACCACTTCCGGGCCGCTGCCGATGGTGGCGGTGCACGTGCGGGCTTTTGCCACTTGCCGCCGTTATTGTCACTGCAGGCAGTGTGGCCCTAGGGGCCGCCTGTAGCAGCCAAGGTGTAGTTCTCGGCGGCCCCCTTGCCCTTCTGGCGCTTCCTCCTGTTCCACTGCGATACGGAACGTGAGGGCTCGCCGTGCTCTCCAGGGCCCCGGTTAGGGGCCTCAGGGTGTGGCTTGTTCCACGCCCGGGCCTCCTCCTTGCGGGCATAGAGGTCGACGAGGCTGAATAGCTCGGCCGCGGTCTGGACATCGCGGGTGCCCATCTTCTCGAGCATGCGCTTGTCGGGCACGCCTGAGCGAAACGCGTGAATAACCGTGTGATGAGCGATGTGGGGGATGGTGTTGCGTACCTGGCTGAAGCGCTGCAAAAAACACGTCAGCGACTCGTCCCTGCCCTGACGTAGGGCGTGGAGATCTGCCTCGGTCCCAGGGCGTGGGAAAGTGCCCTGGAAGTTCGCCACGAACTGGTGGCAGAGGTTCTCCCATGAGTAGATCGAACCCTCAGGGAGGTTCATCATCCAGGAACGAGCCTGGGCCTTGAGGGCGATGGGGAAGTAGTTCGCCATCACCTTCTCATCGCTGCCGGCCGCCTGGATGGCGGTGGTGTAGATCTGCAGGTACTCTGTGGGGTCGATGGAGCCGTCATATTTCTCCAGCAAGCTGGGCCGGAACTTGGCTAGCCAGCACACCTGCCGGAGGCCTGGGGAGAGCGCCAGGCAACCCGAGCCGTACTGAGCGGGCTCGGGCGAGGGACGACGGTTTCCCGTCGGGGGGTTAGAGCTGGAGGCCTGGGCCTCGGGACGCCTGGCAGCGTCCGCGCGCCATTCGCGCTGTCGCTCCAACATGACCCGGGCGTCCTCATGGGACCACATCCGGTTTAGCCGGTCACGGATGTCGCCATGGCCATTCTTGGCCGGAGGCTTGGCACGAGGCGCCGTGCTCCAGGCTTGGTTCTGCTTCGGGGCGGGGGGCCAGCCTGCGCTAGATGTCGCGCGGTCGGAGCTCCTGGCCCCTGCACTGCTGTCGGCAGCGACCCGGCGATGGGCCGCGCCTACCAGGTTGGTGACTTCATTGAGCCACCGCCGCTCCCAGCCTCCGCCTCCGGTAAATGCCAGAGGGTGGCGCAGGAGGGCTTCCACCGCTAGGAGGGCTCCCTGCGGCGTCGTTGACTGGAAGTTGAGATTGCGGTGTGCCGTGGAGCGGCACGTCCGTTCGCGCCTCATGGATGAGGCAGCGGTAGACCCAGCGGGGCACTTGCCGGCCCCCTCCGCAAGGGAAGGGGCCGAGGCCACACACCCAGGCCGTCGCGGGGCGAGCTCGGCCCGCCGGGCACGCGCCGCGCGCCCCCAGGAAGATGAGGAGGGGGGACGTGGCGGACTCGCCACAGGGCTAACATCGCCCGGCGGGGTGAGGCCGCCGGACTCCTCGTCGGAGTCCCGCGGACGATGACCTCCTGCCATGGAGCGTGCCAGTGTTGGGGACGTCGGCGTGCCGCCTGGAAGTGAAACTCCCCCTACCTGGCGCGCCAGCTGTCGGAGGAGGGAACTCCAACCGCGGGGAGTCTGGGGACCCCCCTTTGAGGTTCGGCTAGGGGAGTTGTTCACAGGACGGCTGCGGCGTCCGGTCGAAAATATGCTTGGGCCCCGGGGGCCCGGGCTGAGATGGCACACAAGGGAGGCAGAAGAAGTATAGAGGTTCGGGCCACGCGGAGGCGTAATACCCTACTCCTGTGTGTGTTTGCTATGTGGGAGATGAATGTGGTTTGCTCTTACAAGGAGATCTCGAGGGATGCTCAAGAGCTAGCCCTTGCTTTGGGACTAAGTCTCTCTAGAAGCTCAACACCTCCAGAAACCTCCCTCCAGGAAAAGAGAGCAAGAGCCCGAGAGAGAACGAGAGAGCGAGAGAGCCAGCCTCTAGAACTGGGAATTTTTTCTCCTACTTGGCATGGATCGTCCTTTCATAGTCCAAGGGGAGTCCACAGTGCCTAGCTCACATGTAAGGAGAATGCTTTTCTCGGTATGGTATGTCTTGTCGCACGCACGCGGCCGCCTGCGGAGCCACGTCGGAGTTGATTCGGCACGTCGGGTCACCATGCTGCTCGGCTGCTGCGGGTGGCTAGGTCGTGAAGATGTGATAGCGCACGCCTTCGCTGCCAGAGCGTGAAAGAAAAATGAAGCCCTCTTAGTCAAAAGTTCTCTGACTGCGTAGGGAGCCGGCCCATGGGAGGCCGTCATGAGAGTCCACGCGTGGCAGAGCGGGCGACATGGGCGACGCGCCCTGTCACCTCGCCATTAATGCGGGTGGTTAGAACAGTTGGTCCGCTCGAGTCAAGCTCGGGCCTGGGGCATAGAGCTCGTCGAGCCCTTCGCGCGCACAAGGTGCCGAGTTCCTCTGGGATGAAGCTATGGGCCCCGGGCCCAGGGAGCGCACCCCGGGCTCGGGAATGCCCCAGTAATGTGCCCCAGGGACGTGACCTAGGGCTGAAGCTGTGGGTCCCGGGACCGGGGGGCGAGGCCCGGGCACGGGAAGTCCTAGTAATGTGCCTTGGGGATGCGACCCGGGGCTGAAGCTGTGGGTCCCGGGCCCGAGGGACGAGGCCCCGGTACGGGAAGTCCCAGTAATGTTCCCGGGGACATGCCCCGGGACCGAGGTGGTGGCTCCCGGGACCGTGGGGCGAGGCCCAGGCCCGGGAAGGTTCCCGGGACGCGGGGCCCGAGGAGGTGGCTGCGAGCCGTCGTCGCGACTCGCCCGGGGAGTGCGCACCCGGGCCAAGGCAGTGCTCGTGCCCAGGTACTTAGCAGGAAAACGGCCGTAGCCGGCTGTCACCGGTGCAGAATGTGGGCCCTGGAGGAACTGACGTGGCCAAAGATCCGCGCGTCCTCGGGGTATGTGGGGCCCCCAGTCTCGTTTGGCTAACAGATAGAAAGTGTCTTATTTCATCTTCATGCTTCACGTCATACTCTCTTAAAGTGTGTCAACTCAAACATGCTGTAATAGAGTCGTTGTCCTCCTTCCCAACCATCGCACTTCTCCCACATAAAAAAATTACCTACCAAAAAATACATCCGACCCAAAAAAGGGTGTTCTCACACAAAAATCGACCCACCAGAAAAATCCGATAGAAAAAATAATTCCATACCAAACTGTCACACCCTGAGTTTCCCCTTAAATATAGCCACACAAAATATACCTAAGAAAATGTTCCAAGAAAAATAATATAAATGGCCAAATGAATTAATTAAAGGTGTAAAATACAAAATAATAAATTATCATGGTTGGGAATATTTTTTTATATTCCTCTTGCCAGAATACATTAATAGGAATTTTACAGGAATTTTTAGAGCACTAGAAGTATTTTTAATAAATCAAAATGATTTATTGGAATTAAATTCCCTTTGAAATCCTTTTCTTTTCTTGTCTTTCTTACTCTTTTTTCCCTTTTCTTCTCCTTTTCCTGGGCCGCGGCCCTCTCCTGTGCGGCCTACTTATGCGGCCTGCACGCCTGCGCGTCCGTCATCGTCTCTCACCACTAGCCGGGCCCCACCTGTCGGTCACTCCCTCCGCGCCGTTCCCTTCACCCCTCTCGCTGACATGTGGGCCCAGGGCCCCACACGTCAGCTTCGTCCTCAACCTCCGGCCGAATCGGCCGGAGGGGATCGAGCCGCCTCGCCCGTCGGATTCTGCCCGTTCTCGCTCCCCCGTGCCTCGGCCCTTGATTCAAATGCCGCGGACAGAGTCCCTGCCCATTTCCCCCACCTTCTCCGCCCTTCTCGCCCACGACCGTGGTTGAATCGCGCCCACCAGCTGTCGTGGCTGCCGCCCTCATCCCTATGAAATTTGGCCAACTCGGCCACGATCACTCCAGCCCGAGTCCTTAAAAACCTTCGCCGTCCTCCCCTCTCTCTTTCCCCTCAGTTGCCTATGCCTGCTGAGTACCCAAACCTCCTCCGCGCTGAGCTCCCGAATCTCCGCCGCTACCACCGTCACCGACTACTGCGATCACGCTCGCTAGCTTCGCCACGCCCCACTGTGTCTTGTTTGGTTGTCGGCTGCCTCGGATTTCCGCCGAAACTTCATTCTCTCTGTCATCCCCTTTCAATAAGCCTCTCTGCCGGCAGTCGGCCGCAAATTCCCGTTGACCCACTTGGTCTTTTTCCCTCCTAACACGTTCAACAGCTTCGCCAGGACCTCCTACACCTCGTTTGCATCTCTGTCGTCGCTTTGAGCCACCGGAACCCAGTCGGCGTCGGCATCCTGAACCTCAGCCACCGCCAACTCCCTTTGTTTGCTGTCGTTTGCTGCACTACGGTTGCCGCAAGCCCTCGGAGAGCACTCGGCCGCAATCCTCATCTCCTCTGCCGCTCGCCGCTGCCCTCCGCAGGCGCCGGATGGTCACCGGCAGAGACCATTGGGCCGCGTGCGCCGTGGCCGTGCTGCATGCGCCGGCAGGGCTCGTTCCTGTCTAGGCCAGAGCCATCTGGTTTGCCTTGGTAGATTGGGGCTGTTCCCTCTCACCCGTGCTGCTCCCGTGTGCGTGGACCGAGTCCACCGTGCGCTGTCCTCTCGCGCCTCTGACCCATGGGTCCCGCCTATCGGCGCTGGTCCTCATGGTCCGTTGATGCATTAATTCGTTTAATTGCGCTATGAATCGGTTAATAATTGATTTTGTATAGGAAATCACAGTGAAACTTCTAAAATCCATAACTTATTCATACGAACTCCGATTAAGTCCATTCAAATTTCATTAAATCTGGAAAAATGCCAAGAATTCATTAAAAATATTTTCAGCTCATGTCTGGCTGCCCTCATGTACTGTTTTTAATTGTTTGTGCATTGTCTGTATTAGAATCCGACGCAGTTGACCCTCCCATGTACTACGAGGTCGTAGCCGAGTACGTCAAGCCGGAGCAAGGCAAGTCACGCTGTAATCTTGATCATTTTGTACCTACTTTTTGCTAAAATGTTTTGTTTATTTAAATAAACATGCATGTTTTTATTATTTTATATGGTATGGATTATGACCTTTATATAGCTAAGATTATGTCTTAGTTGTTGAACCTTGTTCCTTGTCACCTGGGTAACAACATGATTAGAATATTATTCTTAGGATGTTTAGCCATGCTTAGAAACTATTAGTTCACCTGGGAATTAAATATTATCAGTTACATTCATGGTTTGACTCTATGTCGGGAAATGTAACATTGGACATATTATTATTAAATTACTAAAATTTGACCTAAATGGTGGGTTGTGGGTGCATGGTTTTGCTGGTCGCACCCATGGCAATTAAGGACTGGTTCGCGGGAACCCCTTGGGCAATTATTCGTACTTTCCACAAGCCAGTGTGGGCAATGGCTGGGCTTGTAGCGTCTCTTCTTCCTCTCCTAGGCACCGATGGTGAGGATGGGCGTGATGGGGTTGGGTTGGCCCAGGGTAGGGTTGATTGGCTTCTAGATTCATTGTGGCGCAAGGGGGGTAGCCTGGCCAATGTGGGGTGTCCTGGCGGCAGGTGCAACCTCAGCGTGGTATGGATGGTTTGGGAGAGGTTGTGTGAATGGTCCTGTCACAGCCTCTCACAGGGTGTCATGGTGATACGCCGGCACATGAGAACGTGTGTGGGGCTGTGTCTTGTGGGTATAGTTGTACACCTTTGATCAGAGTAAATCTATTCGATTAGCCGCACCGACAGATATGGGCGATTGGTCAAGACTCACCGTGATTAGACTCACCCTTACTTAATTAACTTGATTTCATGGAACTGGTATAGTTCAGGTGGATGGTTGGGCCTGGTTAACGTGGTGTAATGTTAATTAGTGGAGGATTAATATTGTTCAATTAATCAATCTTTTACTGTTTGTAAACTACTGTTTGAAACTGCTTTTACGCAAATGAACCCTAAGCCTATCTTTGTCTCCTGTGCATGGTGCATATTTGCGGGTGTGATTTGTTGAGTACTATGGGTGGTACTCAGTCTTGCTTCCTCTGCACCCTCTAAGTAGTGGAGTACATGTCCGACGAGGATCTACAAGAGGACTAGGCTAGCTCCGCCGTCAAGATGCCTATGGAATGGAAGCCTTTGCTTGGCTAGTTGTTTATAGACTTTATTTGTTTTTACCGCTGTATTTATGTAAGACAATTTTATTTTGTTTGTAAGACGCACTCTGTATGGCAACTTGGTATTGTGTACCCTGGCTTTCCTAGATAGGGATTTAATACACAGGAATGTTCAGAATTCGGGTTACGAATTTCTGGTCATTACAAAGTTGGTATCAGAGCCGAACATGACCGTAGGACCAGCCAAATGGAAACCCTAAGAGCCCTCTGAAATTCTTATTTGCATATGCTTCTTGCACTTGGAGTTATTTCGGGAAAAGTGGGAATTTGTTCTCAGATTGGGATAAAATCTTGACCTTTTATTGACTGAAAATTTTTAGTCAGGTCAAGTTTAGGGTGGAAATTTCATTCAAGAGTTATGCATAGGTGTCCAAATTTTGGGAAACATTGGTTATCGGGATGATGTATGATTTAAGGCATGCATAAAATATTTCTACTTGCTTTGCAATTATTATTTAGAATTTATTCGGTACTATTTGGTTCTGCTGTATTATTTCGTCGGTCTCCAGTTTACATACAAAATTATTTCATGCATAAAATTATTGTTTATTTCCAAATTATTTACCGTTCACTCTATTTGGATCTAAGCATACATTGATTCTCCCTCCTTGCCTTCTATAGATGGACAGTCTCCCCACCCAACGTGGTGCAGACATGGGTGGATTCGTTGAAAAGCTTCGCATGATGAGTTTCACTTTAGGGGTACAACCATGCCAGAGTATACTACTGGAGTCTAGAGGGTGAGCTCCCTCACCGTGTTCGTTTGGAGCTGCCAGGCGAACTATACCTCCTACCAGCTATGGAGGTCGAGATCGGCGGACATACCTATGACCATGCCTACTGTTAACGCCAAAATTTGTAAGCCCTGTATCAGATCGGTCAAAGGAGAGATTACAGTCAACTGACGAGAAAAGACCCGGAATCGGGAGAGCCGTAAGACCGTTGCTTGGCAGTTTATACTTACCTATAATAGGCGAGATTTTTCTTAGGAATCTGACCTCCGTTCCGGTCAGATTAATTAGCATTTTCTGTTATAGATAGGAAATCATTTGTATCGTTCCTATAGACTATGTTCAATCGGGATATATATGTATGCCCGTTCTTGTAAATTATCACAACGATCCCAATACAAATTTCGGCTCATCGCCACCCTTTCCGACGGATCCTGCTTCTCGACGGGCTGCATCGTTAGGTCCGAACTCCTGTGATGAGGGAAGTCTCTCACCCCGGCTAGCCTATCGCTGACTCCTCGTTAGTCCATATTCAGTCGTTATGTAGTCTGCTTACCACTGATATATTTACTTATCTATGGCGACAGTTCAGTTTGACCTCATAATATGTAATCACATCACCGTGCATAAACATCGCTACTGGGAGCATTATTCACAGTTCATGCTGCATCGGTGGTCCGAACCTAACGAATCTATGATAAGTCGGTCCTGCAGCCGGATCTTGTTACAGCGTTTTTTATCGAGTGCATACCCTTAAGTTATTTCATCACGTCGCATCATATCTATCGCCCATTGAGTATCCATCATTTTGCTGTGCTTCCAACGGTTTGGGTCCATCTACTGATACAACGTTAATACTTTACTCTTGCATGGCCGATGTTGTCGATGGTTTATCGGAGGCTTTAGCCGTAAGTATCTGTAAAGCGACTACATTTATTCATTTGTCTATTCTATATTCGCTTCTGTCAATAGTCGGGCTGGCCATCATGATCTATCATTTATGTTATGCAGCCTTATCATATATTCTTGCCTGATTATTGTTACAATCGGCTAAGACTAGCCATGGCGTTGTATCTGCCGATCCATACAAGTACAAGCAGGTCCCGCCGACCCCAGCGAGGCCCGGCATAGCTTAGTTAGGACCAGTGTATGGCCCGACACGATGAACCCAACGACCGGTAGCCATATTAAGCAAGGCTGCAAGCATATCTTTCACGGCCACACCAGTAACTAAATTATATCCTAGACTATGATTTATTACTCATGCAGTATACCTGTTATTTAACCAAGTTTAAGCGTTTTTGAGTATCCTTCGATGACGGTACACGGATACGGTGTATTATAATACTATTGCTCCTCCATCATCCTCTAAGCCGATGTAATATTGCTACAGTGCGATCGGCCATTCGGCCGATGAGATGAGTCCAAAGCCGGCGTTACAGCGATGGCTCGCGATTTACATTCTTTTTCCCCCTTCAAACAGGTCAAATGACTTGCACGCCTTACGAACCTTTCAAAAACTTAGGAACCTGCATTGAGTTTAAGCATATCTCCCAGGCCTTCGCTCGTTTTCAACCCCGACGCCGAACCAGACCCCTTGGTTCGGCGTCAACACGCTTTTTGGCCGCCA